>JANZLD010000237.1:7301358-7322729 GCA_026413575.1 Erythroxylum carthagenense | reverse complement strand
AAATTTGATTTCTAAGGCTTTCTTCTTCTTCTCTCATCTTCAAGGCTACTTCCACAAGGTGTAATCCTAAGCTCTCCAAGGCTAAGGTAAGATCTAGCAGTCTTTTCCTTAGTCTAGCTATTCCCGGGTCAAAGGGTTTGTCCCGGTTAGGTTCTCCGACCTCTGCGTGGATACCGTTAGAGACGGTCTATTTTGGTCGTTATGGTTTGACTTTCATATAGACACATGGATTCTGGCTTTCAGGAACGTCCCGGAAACAAAAATTTTTGTTTTCCGCACCGTGAGCATGTGATGCTCACACCGGGATTTTCCTACAGAGGACTGTGAGGTGGAGGCAGAGGCACGAAAATAGTAGATGGGCGGGGTTGAGACACCTGAAGACCTTGCTAGCATAGGGGAGATTACCGACCCACCATCCACTGAACCCCCTGATATAGTAGGAAAGGCAGATCTCCCAGAAGTCCTTCATCCGAGTGGAAGCAACGAGGAGCTAGAACTGCAGCAAATGAGTACTAATAGTCAAGACGCTCCCATGGGAGGTACCATATCCAATTAGTTTATTTTGATCTCAAATTTACTCTGGAATTGCCAAGGAGCAGGAGGGACTAGATTTTGGACTATCCTGCGCAATTATCTTGGTCACTATAATCCAGGTATCCTTGTTTTACTGGAAACTTGAATTAGTGGAAATAGGGCGCATGAAGTTGTTCGTACTTTAGGCTTTGATTTTTCTTTCCATATGGAAGCCGTCGATTTCGCGGGAGGGATTTGGATTCTATGGAAGGGGAAATTTCATATATCCATAGTCTTAGCCCACCGACAATTTATCCATACCACGGTAAATTATAAGGATTCCTCACTTGATTTTACCGCGGTTTATGCTAGCCCTCAGACCCCTTCTCAAAAGCATCTCTGGCCTGCTCTAGAATGGATAGGTAGATCGTACACTAGACCTTGGCTAGTCGGAGATGATTTTAATGCTAAACTGGAAGTAGCAGACAAAATAGGGGGAGCATCTAACACGAGGATAGTGAACGCTAATTTTTAGGATTGGGTAACTGTTAGTAGCCTTTATGATCTAGGCTATGTTGGATCCAGGTTTACGTGGCATCGAGACATGGTTCAAGCTCGATTGGATCGAGCCTTTGTTTCGTGAACCTGGTTATAGTCCTTTCCCCAAGCGGTCAATTGCCATCTACCCTTCCTAGGTTCTAACCATCAACCCATATGGATTCAACTTTATCAATCGTCTCCCCGACAATCAGGGTCCCCGATGTTTAGATTTCAAAATGCATGGCTCATTCACCTGAGTTTTGATGAGCTTGTAGCTGAGCATTGGCTTCCGGAAGATGATACGATGAGTAAATCGTTAGCAAAATTTTCTCAACACCTCACTTGATGGAATTGCTCTGACTTTGGAAATATATTCCGTGGAAAGAAAAGGCTGCTCGCTAGACTTCAAGGCATTCAGAAAACCATCAATGACGATAATTATGATTCCCTGATAGCTTTGGAGGATCAGTTGAGTGGGGATCTGCTTCAAGTGTTGAGTGAGGAAGAAATTTTTTGGCACCAGAAAGCTCGGTGTGAATGGATTTCGAAGGGGGATAGGAATATAAAATATTACCACACCCTCACTCTGACCAAAAGAAAGAAAATGAGGATAGAGCGCCTCAAGGACCCCCAGGGGGAAATAGTCTCCGACCCAGGCTAACTGTGACAATTAGCCCGAGACTACTTTGCCTGCCTATTTACAAAAGAGGAAGTACATCCAGCTCCAATCCTGACCATAAGAGTGTTCCCTTCACTTTTAGAAGAAAATCTCCGAGATCTAGCCACTCCCATTCAGGCCACCGAAATCAAGCGAGCGGTTTTCGATATGAACCTAGATAAAACCCCTGAGGTGGACGGATTCAATGCTCTGTTCTTTCAGAAGCAATGGGAGAGGGTCGGTCCTAAAATGACGGAGTGCATCCAGTTGATTTTTAGACAGAAACAATGGGAAAAGGACTTAAACCAAACCCTCCTTGTCCTTATTCCCAAAAATCCTTCCCTGATAAGTATCGATCAATTTTGCCCAATAAGCCTATGCAATGTTTTCTACAAAATTATTTCGAAAGTCATCGTCATTAGGCTAAAACCCCACTTAGACTTTCTAGTGTAGGAGAACCAACGTAGTTTTATTTCGGGCTGTTAAATCACTGATAATATCATTATTGCCCAAGAAGTTATTCACTCGATGCGAAGAAAGAAAGGGTGGACGGGTTTTTTGGCAATCAAAGTGGACTTAAAAAAAGCTTATGACCGTCTGCGTTGGGATTTTATCCACAACACGCTGGAAGATATTGATTTCCCGGCTTCACTTATCTGGGTCATTATGCGGTGTGTGACGACGGTGACTATGCAGGTAATTTGGCAGGGATCAATCTCGAATCATATTAGCCCCTCCCACGGGATTCGACAAGGAGACCCTATCTCGCCCTACCTTTTTGTCCGTTGTATGGAGCGTCTAGGTCATCTTATCTCCAGAGAAGTGGGACAAGGTGTTTGGAAACCGATAAAATTGAGCCCTACAGAGCCGCCTCTGTCCTACCTTTTCTTTGCGGATGACTTGGTTCTGCTCGCAGAAGCAACGAAAGCCCAAGTGAGTTCTGTCGAGTTTTCGGACAAAAAGTCAACACAGATAAAACGAAGATTTTCTTTTCTAAGAACGTTACGCTCGAGATGGTGTGTTAAATTAGCCAAGCCCTTCACATCAAACCTACGAACAACCTAAGCAAATACCTAGGTGTCCCTTTGCTTCATGAGTGTACCCAGCACAACACTTATCAGCACATTCTTGATAACGCTCAAAAGAAACTTACAGGGTGGCGAACAAGACAGCTGTCGCTGACTGCCGCATCACCCTAACCCAATATATGATCTCGGCCCTCCCTGTCTTCACAATGCAAACTGTGCGCCTGCTGGGGAGACTTTGTGATGAATTGGAAAAAATCATGAGCAACTTTATCTGGATATCCATGGGAGAGCAGAGGAAAATGTCCCTAGTTAATTGAGAGGTTCTTTGTAAACCCAAAAAGACTGGGGAGCTAGGCATTAAGCACATTAGGGCTACCAATGATGCATTGTTAACCAAAATGGGATAGGCTCTGATAATTTAACCGATGACTTTATGGGTCCAGATCCTACAGACTAAATATCGTATAGACCCCTACCACATCCCTACCACTGTTGATCATGTAGGGGCATCAAGTTTATGGAAAGGAATTGCGGCCACGTGGCAGTACGTCCATCAAGGTATAAAATGGACTCTAGGCCATGGAAGACATATATGTTTCTGGTTGGATAATTGGGTAAAAGATTGGGGCCCACTACACGTTGTGCTGACCTCTCCGATACCAGAGGGAGAATTGTACGCTAAAGTAGTGGATTTGTAGAACAAGGATGGCAACTGGAAGTGGAATTTGATTCAACAGTACCTTCCAGTCTCAATCTGTCTGGATCTTGCAGCACTGAACCCCAATACTGCTCTTATCGCCGTAGATACCTTAAGATGGGGACCCACTAAGAATGGAAAATTCACAGTCGCATCTACCTATGAGTTAATTGAAGGGCACATCTCGGATAGCTCTAATGGCCCTTGGGAATTACTTTGGAAATGGCCAAGACCCCAATGAATCAGAACTTTCCTTTGGCTTATGACCAAGAATAAACTCCTAGCGAACCAACAACGGGTAACGAGGCACGTTGTGTCAGATAGCAACTGCCACTTTTGCGGCCTGGAAGAATCAACCTTATATGTCATTCGAGAATGTCCAAGAGTGCGAGCCTTTTGGGGAAAATTTCCTTCGAAAATAGTCGATATAGATTTTTTCCATCAAGCCGAGGAGATTTGGGTGAAGGCCAACCTACTTAAGCGATCCCAGATGATGCAAGGGGAATAGTCTATTATATTTGGAGTCACATGCTGGATGCTTTGGACGTGGAGAAACAAAAGCCTTTTTGAAGAACGATTTGTTTGGTTGGAAGAAGGATCAACGACAGTACTAGTGTATGTAGAGTGGATCGTTCGAGCCTAGGAAGTGGAAAAATGTGTGTTTCCTAAACAGGGCCTTTTGGTGGGCAATCGAGTAAGATGGACCAAACCACCGGAAGACTGGGTCAAGCTCAACACGGATGGAGCTTTTAACCCAGGTTCATGTATCTCTACCGCTAGTGGCTTAATTCCTGAGAGTCACGAACAGTGGCGTGGAAGATTTTTTCAACACATTGGTAACAGCTCGCTTATAATAGCAGAGCTCTGAGGTGTCCACTCAGGCCTCACACTAGCTTGGACATTGGGGTATCACAGGGTCATCTTAAAAGTGAACGCCCTAGAAGTCATTAACTTGCCTTCATCTCTCATTTTCGAGATTGATATAAATAACTTTTTATTGGTAGGTACCCGTGACTTTCTCCAATGCAATTGGGAGGTGAAAATCGAGCATGTACACCGGGAGGGAAACCAGTGCACGGACCATTTGGCAGCCATTGTAGTTAAAAGCAGTCCAGGATTACATATTCTTCAGGAGCCTCCTCTGCCAGTCCAGGATCTCATCCACAGGGGCAGGCAAGGGGTCGAATACTGCAGAGCGATGGGAGTGTTAGCTTAATTATATTTAGCTTTTCCTTTGTATTTTAAAAAAAATCAATTTAGTTCAATTTTAATATAATATGTTAATATTAAATTATTTAAAAATAATTTAAAATTCAAAAACCTAAACTTTAATTTAGTCTAGATTAAAATTAAACTAATTTTATTTTAATTAGTCGAATTTTTATGGGAGATTTTGAGGTCTGGCCAACCCAATAGATTAATATGGATAATCGATCCAATTAGAGCTTAAGAGGAATAGCAACTGTAGCAGGGAGATTAACACGTATTTTACATTTGTTTATAATTTCGGTGTCGATCAAAGTTTTCTTTATGAATTTACTCAACTGCCTTTATTTGCGCAACATTTTAGTAATAACAACTTCAACATTTTCGAAATTACCATTGAAGGCTAATTTTTGATTTAATTGCCATAATTTAATGTAATTATTTTTATATTTTTCATTTCAAGGTTAATCATGTATAAAATATTTTAAATTTTAAAAAAAGTTTTTAAAGTTATTTATGCCAATAAATATATGCCTGAAAATTGGTATGCTTTCTTATAAAGATTCATTTGGATATTTCAAAGCTTTTTATATAGATGAAAGGAATCAAAAGTTAAACTAACCATTATAAAATTGAATAAAAAATGAATAAAATTAAATAATTTAAAATCTAACTGAAATCAATTATCCTTATCTATCAAAAATTTGAAGTTTAATTGAAAAAAGAAATTACTAAATGAAAATGAATTGATTTATTTTAGTTTATAATAACTTATTAATTTATAAAAATTGATCAATTAATTAATAAACTGATTAGTTTTTTTTAGGGAATAAACTGATTAGTTTTTAACAACAAGAGTTATTATACAATAAATTGAACTAAAAATTTAAAAACTGAACCATAAAATTAGACGGTTCAAAATTTTTATTATTTGTATTTTTTAATTATTGGAGATATCTATTAGAGATATATACTTATGATGTGAGATATTTAATGTGCTGAAATATTTATCAGTCTAGGAGTTTTTTTAAACATGACAATGGATTTGAAGACTTACTGAGCCTATGTATGCTTATTAAGTCCGACATTCTATCTCAAGTTTCGTCTTCCTGTCTATGCTTTTCAAAACTTTAATATTGGTATATTGAACGTGTAATTGACATTTAATTTGCTGGGACTTGATCAAAGATTTTTCGTTGGTCCAACTTGAACAGCCTTAAAGGGAAGTGATAAACTTTGGACTTGATAAAATATTCCCAGCTTAGGTGAAAAAGAAATATTTTTGTGGTCTAGTGAATGCAATATACTCCATCGATCCATTTTAATTTTTTTTTAGATTTACTAGAAGGGAGTTGATATCTATGAGTTTAAATGTGATTTTTTCTCATTCAAAATTTTCTTTTTTGAAATTCTTTTTTTACTGGCATAAAAATTAATTCAAGAATAGTAAAAACGAGAAATATCATTTTTAAATGGGTTTGAACCAAAATATTTTTCTATACCAAACAACTGATGTGTTTAAATTAAAAAATGGTTGAAATAATTTTCATTATGAATTTTCTCTTTTTTCATATTTTTTAATATTTAAAATTTGAATCAGCAATTTACATTAAATGAATCGTTTATATATGACAAACAAAACGACAACATGCAAATGAAAATTTTGGAAGAGAAGAATGTGTCTTTATTCCACCTAGTCACAAGGTAAGCAGCAAATGGTTCGCTTTCACATTTAGCAATTATAAGTTACAAACAGATGAAACAAAAATAATTATATTACAGTATCATATCTTTCATTAAAGACTATATGATTGTTCTCTAAATTGCTCACAATTGATGAGCGAACTGTCTACGCACGTGAATCAAGTTGTAGAAAGTCCCCTTCAATAATATTGTTTTTTTAATTCTTATAATTATCCACTAGATATTTTAAAAATATTCTAATTATGAGAAGACACGTTTAAGTCATCTATATCTAAGTTAATTTTCACTCGAATCGGATAAATCTCTTATAAAAAGTAAAACTTTAGTTCTAAATTTTAAATTAATGTATGTATAAAAAAAGTTTAAACTTATGATGTTACTTAAATTGATAGAGTTTCTTTCCAACTCAACAACAAATTGATGGTGTTTTTATAATTTCTCATAGATACGGTTTAAAAAGACGGTAAGAGTCAAAAGTGTACACCTGAACCAGCGTGGAAAATTATTGCCCCAGGCCTCAAGAGAAAATAATAAACAATGTTGGAATAAGGAGGGGACTTGTCCATATATACATGCCCTGTGAACTCCACAACTGCACTGCACGAGCTTCCTAGCAACTAAGGCAGCCAAGGGAAGCGAATATGGCGGACACTATCCTTTACCTTGCACTTGCTCTTTCTCTTCTCTTTATCTTTGTTGTTCAAATATTCTACCGAACTAGTGCTACAAGGAAAAACCTACCTCCAAGCCCACCTCGTCTTCCAATTATTGGTCACCTCCATCTCCAAAAATTACCCATGTACGTTACTTACAATAAGCTTGCTGAAAAGTACGGTCCAATTTATACTCTCGAATATGGTTCCCGCAGAGTAGTCGTTGTCTCATCAGCTTCAACCATTGAAGAATGCTTCACCACCAAAAACGATCGTATTCTTGCCAATCGTTCATTTTTACTCGTGGGGAAATACTTAGGTTATAGCTACACTGCCATAGATCATGCACCGTATGGTGATCATTGGCGCAACATGCGCCGTCTTGCTGCTTCGGAGATGCTGTCAATCAGTCGAATGAACTCGCTTGTAAGCATTAGAAATGACGAAGTCAAACAAATGATTACCAAGTTATCTCGTGAATCTATGCAAAATTTTGCTAAGGTAGAGTTGAAGACGCCATTTCGAGATCTGGCTTTCAATATTATGACGAGAATGACGACTGGTAAGAGAGCGTTTGGAGACGATGTTGATGATGGCGGAATAAAAGAGTTTGTGAATGCAATGATGGAGCTAACTCCTTATTATGATTCTGCGAATCCAGGAGATTTCATTTCTTTCTGGGGATGGTTTGATGGTGGTCGTTATGAGAAGAAGTTGAGGAATATTTTCAAAAGGATGGACACTTGGATGCAACAATTAGTTGAAGAATGCAGAAATAAGTTGCATCCTGGAAGCTTGGAAACTCTGGTTAACAATTTGCTTTTGTTGCAAAAGTCAGATCCCAAAAATATTACAGATGACATTATCAAAGGTTTTGTATCGGTAAGTTCACACTTCTTAATAATATTGCTACAAAGTCAACCTTAAAATTTGCATTAATGCCAGGCACATTAACATCTTTAGGGATAATTTAATGTGAAGTGATGATTTTTTTCATGAGAGAGTAGGACTGGTAGCATAGTCTATAATTATTGTTTCCTTTTTCAGGGGCTGGATAGGTTTAGTGATAATCCATTCAACTTAAAAAAAATATATATATATATATCTTCATGGTTTAATAGTTTTCCATATGTAGGCTATAATATTCGCTGGGAATGAAGCCACCTATGTAACAATTGAATGGGCAATGGCTTCAATAGTCCAAGATCCAAGAATAATGAAGAAACTCAAAGATGAAATGGATAATGTGATTGGTCAAGATCGCAGACTAGAAGAAGTTGATCTTCCCAAATTACCTTACCTTCGCATGGTCATTTTAGAAGCTCTACGAATGTTTCCAGCAACTCCTATGATCGATCCACACATGGCATCTGAAGACTGTACTATAGCTGGATACCATATACCACGAGGCAGCATTATACTAGCTAATGCATGGGCATTACACCGTGATCCTACCCTTTGGAAAGATCCAGACACTTTTGTTCCTGAAAGGTTTGAAGGAATTAGTGATGGAGCCATCAAGAATTTCATTGGTTTTGGGATGGGTAGAAGGTCTTGCCCTGGAATGCACTTAGGTCATCGTATTATGGGTTTGACTTTGGGTTCAATCATCCAATGCTTTGATTGGCAAATGATCTCCGGTAAGGACATTGACATGACCGGGGCCAGTGGTGTGACAATGCCGATGGTCGTCCCCTTGGAAGTTATGTGCAAAGCTCGACCCATTGTGAAGAAAATCCTGTCTTGAGATGGAATTCTCACGTCCAGTTATGTGTTATATTAATGTATTGTGTGAAGAAAATCCTGCCTTGAGATGGAATTCTCACGTCCAGTTACGTGTTATATTAATGTATCGTTAAAACGTGAAAGATTAAATAATCCTAGGGTTTGGTAATCCTAGTCCACGGGCATATGTACGATTGTCTTTGCAATGTCAATTAGATGATTGAGTGAGGTGAACGTCGGGGTTAATTAGATTTGAAAGCAAGAAATGATTGACATGACACATAGTTTTATTTGTTTTTAGCAATACTACTATTAAATACAAAATATATAAACATACACGAATAAAACGTTCATATATTTTATATTCGTACCTATAATGCAACAATTATTGGAAAAAAATCTGAGTTTGTTACCGACTTAACAAATAAATTCCGGTGGGTATGGCCTGACATGCATGCATATAGCATCAATTTTATATAACTTGATTTTTCATGCGTTAAATGAAAAAGGCTTTTCCTTTTCTTGACCAAGAGAAAAAGAGTTAGCATCTTTTCAACAGCGTGCTTTTTGGACTGCACATAAAAGTCTGTCTCGTGTTAGAAAATTACTTTCATATTCTGTTTTAGCTACTAAAATTGGATTTTCGAAAAAACGTTGTACAACCATTGTTGCAATCACTAAATCAAACGATCGAGAATGCATCCTAAAATGCATCGTTGAGGGTGGTTGATTTTGAAACTTCTCTTTGTTACCTGAATTTTCTATAACATACGAATTTCTTAGTGACCTTATTTTTTTGGATTGAAATTCCATCCCCTTTTCACAATAACAGCCTTTGACCCCTAAAAACAATAAAAATTGGCATCCATTTCGTGTGGCTTTGAAATCAAATTAAGGATAAAAGATATAATTTTATTAAATTTTGCTATATAAATTTGATAAAAAATTAAGATAAAAATTATTAAAAAATTCAAATTATTTTACCAATAAAATTTTAAAGTTAAATCAGAATAGCTTTATTTATATGATAATTTTTATTAATTTAAATTATCGTGTGTGAGTCTCAACACCATCAGTACTGCTTCAACAATTCTTTCCTTTCACTATTAAGTTGGGTTGTTAAGATCTTTGACATGGCAATGAGTTTGGCTATCCTATCCAACCTGGGTTTATTGAAAGTTGACTGATTTATATCCATATTTTATATTTTACACTCTGATATTCTCTCATTTAAAATTGCTTGTAACGTATTTTAAATTGGAGATGCACTTAGTTAAGAAAGACATTAAATTGCTTATTTAAATTAATAGTTAAGTGAAAAAAGGGTACTTGATTATGTTGAAAAATTTTATGCAATAATATGTTTTCTTTTTAATTGATGTCTTCATCTCATCTTAATTTTTTTTGTCTTGTTTTAAATCTTTAAATATTTCAAATCTTGAAATAATTTTAAAATTTTATAAGCGAGAGTTTGTTTGCTTTAGTACCATTTACGGCAATCAAACTCTTCTTAATGAACTTTGTTATGGTAATCATGCGTAATCTCAAATTCATAAAACTATGGTTGAATCTTATAATCTAAGTCTAACATATATCAACTGAAGAAATAGTTTGTTTTGAATCATATTTACCATTTGTTAATAACTTTTAACTACATGTATTAAGTTGTAAAAAAAATCTTCAGTTTCTTTACCCGCATTAATAATTTAATATGTCCGCTTTTGAGAGTAGCGTATCATTGTTTGTCTTTAGTGTTGAAAGTGAGATAACCGTGCAAGTTAGATACGTTTTTTCTCTATTTGAGCATGCATTCTTGTGGTACTGGTAGTAGGTCCAGTAGCAGATGGATGTTGTGCGCTTAGATTCACCGTAGAGCTACTGTCCTTACAGTACCTTTAGAATGTCCCATAATGATTACACGTATAAACAGAAAATTACTCCGAAAATAATAACAAACTCCTAATAATAATTAAAATTAAAATAAAATAAAGCAACTAAATGTCAGTAATAAAAAATGAAGTAAAAATAAATAAAACATAAAAAAGTAAAACGATATTGGTGAGTGTTGGTGTGGAGACGTGGGATGTTCCTGAGGGATGTTGTGAGTGACTGCCTAGATGGAGATCGGGCGGGGTTAGTGCGTTTCTGGCTCGAGGCATTGCTGTGGATCTGCCTGGTGGGTCTGTAACTCAGCAGCGTCGTGGAACACTGCTGGCACGTTGTCAGCTGGAATTGAGTTACTGTGGGGCTGGTGTGTTTCAGGTGCATTTCTAACTGGAGCTGTTTGGAACGTGGGTATGCGTGGTTAGTTGGGTGTTCGTCTGTTGTTGGAGTTGACTGGTTTGCTGGAAGCTGCATGGTGGGGTTGTGTTAAAAGAGAAACAAACACATTAGGGTTCTTGTTTTATTGTCTTTTTTAATTTTTAATTAAATAATTATAATTGTACTTTTTTATTATTATTTAAATAAAACAAAAAAAATAATTAAAAATGACCAGTTTGTTTGAACAAATGACTACTAACAAGTATAATGTGTGATTACACCTTATAAATGATAGTGTTTTGAAAATTTAAGGGCTCCATTTTAGAAAGCTAAATTGTATAAGTCGTGATCTTGCCTTAAGAGATTTAGTACTCTAGATTTTTAGATATTTCATTCCAGAGTGCTAAATCGCATAAGGCATGATCTCGCCTTATGAGACTTAGTATTCTAAAATTTTGAATCTTTAATCCTTATAATCGAATAACATAAAGTGTAATCAACCTTATGAAATTTAGTATTTTGAAAATTTAAAACTCATTTCCCCTTAAACTAATAAAGCTAATTTTTTTTAAAAACAATCAAATGAAAACTATACATAACTGAAATAAAATTAATAAAAATTATTATATTTTGAGTTGCCTCCTATAAAGCACAATTGTTTAACGTTGTTATGCTTGATGAGGTTGGTTCTTCTCAAATTTCTACGTAAGGTGAAATTACCAAATCAATATTCAATTACAAGAAATCACCATCCCCTTTTAAAATGGTTTCAATCTATGTCCGTTCACCTTAAAAAGCTTCTCGATCTTTAAAGTTTTTATTTCCATTGCACTATGAAAAAATATATTAGAGACAACAAAGGGAGAAACCATCTAGAAGGTAACTTACCTAGCATAAACTTTAATTGAGAATTACATAATAACACTTTCTGTCCTGCCTCAAATTACTTTCTCAAGATCATATTATCATGGAACAATTTTGTTTTCTCTTTGTAAATTTTCAAATTCTCTTAAATATCCAACCTTATTTCCTCTAGCATAATTACAATTTGCTTTCTTCCTTAGCTTTTTCCAAATCCATGTTACAATACTGTACCACCCAAGAAGCCATATGTTCAATCTCCATCAGTAAATCACAAGTTTTACCATAAACTCATCGACATGAAGACATTCTTGTCGATGTTTTGTTGGTTGTATGGTACCCAAAAAAAGCATTGTCTAGACATAAGCTTCAATCCTTTCGAATAGGTTTCATAGTCTTTTCTAAAATAGATTTCACCTCTCTATTTGATACTTCTACTTGTCCATTCATTTGTGGATGGTATGAGGTAGCTAATCGATGATGCACTCCATACTTTTTAAACAATACTACCACTACTTTGTTAGAAAATGACTTCCTTGATAACTAACAATGGCTTGTGGAAGTCTAAATGTATTAAAAATATTAGAATTTATAAATCTAAAATAACTGCAGAATCATTAGTTTTGGTAGCTTTTACTACCACCTACTTTAAAACATAATCAACAACCAAAAGTATATAAGAAAAATCACCAGATGAAGGAAAAAAGGCTCATAAAATCAACATCCTACACTCAAATATCTCAACTATAAGAATTAAGGTTTGAGGCATTTCATTTTTATAGGCCAAAAGAGCAAAACAAGCCCAAACGTTTACATTGGTGTTTGAAATAGACCCTAATATTTCAAGATGTTCAAAATGAGCCTTAATATTTATAAAAAGTTCAAAATGAACCCTAACATTTAGAAAATGTTCAAAAAGAACCCTGACCACTAACAGTGTTAAGCTACTGTCAGTTAACTGCTGACATGGCAAAATTTTTTGCTGACGTAAAACTTTTTTTAAATTTTTAGATGTGGGACCCATATTTAATGGCGTGGAATTTTTAAAAAGAAGGTGGGTCCCACAATTTTTGAAATGTAACATTTTAGGACAAAATCTACATTTAAATGCAACGAAACACAAACTTCAGGCCTTTAAGAATGAAGTTTTCACACAATGAAACACATAGAGAGAAGAGGTATTGAGAGAAGTCAGTGGAAGTGGAAAGGTTGTTTGAGTGACAAAAGTGTCAGGTTTCATAAGATCTTGGCTAGTTCAGTGTTTGCTTCAATGAGGTTACACTGTTAAAGCCATCGTTTGTGATCTAAGTACAGCTTAGTCTCCTTTTAGAACATTAACTTCCTTTCTATGAATCCATGTTCTTCTTAATTTGATTTGTGACCTCAGATGATCCAGTTAAGACAAAACACTTGCTTGCGCTCAATGGAGGTATGGAAAGGCTTCATTGGTTCAAATCTGACCTATTGGAAGAAGAATCTTTCAATTATTTTCTTAGTGACTGCGAAGGTATAATCCATACAGTATGTCCTTTGGCACTTAAATTAGACAATACTGTTCCTAAGTGTTAAGATATATGTTATAATATCTTATAAATTAATTTTGAGCATTATTTGTAATTGGATATGGTTGGATATATTTGGAAGTTTACCTTGGTTGGGACTCATGAAGGTAAAATTACATGAAGGGTAAAATCCTAGTGAAGATAAGATTTATTACTTGGATAAAATCATCATATCTTAATAAAGATAATGTGCAGATTTTTTGATGATTTTGTAGCTATCTTTGGAAGCTTATTTTAGTGCTAATTATTATCTAAGGTAGTTAAATTTGTATATATTTTATTGACCATTTTCAGCCACATTTCTACTAGGTTTAATGTGATTTTCTGGACTAAATGTGTGCTATTTTTGTAAGGAAAAATTGGAAAAAATTTAATTAATTTGTGCAACTACATTTCTTTATTTTTGTGTGAGTAATTACATGCTCTATTTAGCTATTCTTGGTAGCTGCATTTATGCACATGTAGGTGAATAATTGGTCTACTACTCCATCATTTTTGTGAGGAAAAAACAACAGTTATTTGTGTCAAGTGTGCAGTTGTATTTTTGGGATGTTTCGGTGGTGAAACAAATATTCGATTGATGACTTTTTGGAGCCATCTTTGACAACCTATTTTAGTGAATGTGATTATCTAAGGCTGCTGGAATTTTTTGGTATTCTATCCATCTTGGGCAGCTGTGTTTCTCCAATATGTGTGTGATTTTTCTAGGCTCTCTAGTTATTATGTTTGATGTGGTAAAACATCCAGCAGATTGGTGAAGTTGCAGCTCTATTATTTGTCACGTTTTGATGACGAAATGGTTATTCGTTTGTTTTGTTTGTTGGCTGCTGTGTGTGGGATGCTTCAATAATTATTTCAAAGGTTCATAGCATAATACTTTCGGTTGATGAAGCTGCATATTTTGGGGAGTATTTTCTATCTCAAGTGTTGTTGTTGTTTATGTCTTTATTGTTTCAATCACTTGAGTTGTTCAATTATCATCTTTATTATTAACCAGTGTTGTAAAAATCCTCTTTTGAGGTTAATATGAGGTGGCCGTGTTATTGGGAGTAAAATTCTTTCACGGTATGTGATAACGAGTGGATAATATCAAGGGTTGAGTGGTGTCGGCTCACTAAAGTCTTGGATAAAACTATTATTCTTCGGTGAAAGTGATTAAGCTAGATGAGCGCTCCATAGACGTAGGCAAGATGTGTTGAACTACATTACCAAATCTTAGGTATTGATTTGTTTATTTCGTGTTTAATTTTTCTAGTTTTTGTTTTTGCTGAAAATTTAACAATTGCTAACATGGTTGCTTTATATCAAGCAATTGACAGATATAATTCAAAACTGCTGCAACTGAACCAATTTAAATTGCTATTAGAGCAAGTCACTGAATCAAAACTTGGTACGTCAATTTGGTGCAGTTCTGTGTTTCGCAATTATGGCTACAAGAGAAGGGGCATCAATCACTAGGCCACTGTTGCTAGATGATTCAAATTATCATGCTTGGAAATCATGGATAAGAGTATTCATTCAAGAACAAAGAACCAAAGCATAGAATTTAGTTTTGAATGGCTAGACACATCTGATGATGATTAATGAAAAGAATGAAGCGGTATGTAAAGATCCATCTGATTGAACAAGAGTTGAAGAAGAGAAAGCATTTTATAACTCTTTAGTAATACATGTAATTTTTAGTGATGTAGATGATGGACATTTCAGTATGATATCAGCTTGCGAATCAGTAAAAGAAGTATAGGATACATTACAAACAATACATGAGGGATTAAAATCGATGATAGCTTTAAAATTTTAAATGTTGTTTACCATATTTGAAGAGCTTAAGATGGAGGAAAGTGAAACTATTAGCGACTTTTATGAGTAGCTACGTGATATTATCAATCAAGCACATCATTTAGGAAGAAGAATTTAAATTTAAAACTTGTTAAGAAAATATTGAGATCATTACCTCCGAGCTTTGTATCGAAAATTGCAGCTATTGAAGAAGCCTATGATATCAATGACTTATCCTTGGATAAGGTAATTACGATTCTTACAAACTTTGAGATGAATTTTTTGAGGGATAAGCGTGAGAAGAATAAAGGATTGGAATTGCAAGTTGAGGTTGGTAAAGTCGTTAACTATTTAGGAGATGAATCTGATGAGAATGAACATATCGAGTTATTAATAAGAAATTTCATTAAGTGGCTAAAGGAGGCGAAGAAAGATAAATTTGAGTTCATACAAAATGATGGGAGTTCTTCCAACAATAACTGCAAACAACAAACAAAAACAAAGAATATATAATGTCATAGGTGTCAAGGTTTCGAACATATAACAGCCTAGACTACCCACCCATAGATATTGACAGTTTTGAGTTGCCCCTAAGGCCAAACGCCTCATGGTTTTGCTCTTCCCATCCCTAGGAAAATGCATCTTAGGAGGAACAGGTATCTATACCCTTATAAGGCATACTTCATTCTCCTTTGGGTGGAAAGAGCAAAACCATAAGGAATTTGGCCCTAGGGGCAATCTAAAGCTGACAATATTTGTGGGTGGGGGTCTGGGCTATTACAAATGGTATCAGAGCCGGTACCTGAACTGTCGCGCCAGCTAGACTGGGCCTTAAGGGGGTGGAGAGTGTAAGATCCTACATCGGCTGGAGAGGAGGACAAAGTATGCCTTATAAGGGTATGGATACCTTTGCTCTTAAAATACGTTTTTCTAGGGATGGGAAGAGCAAAACCATGAGGGGTTTGGCCCTAGAGGTAACCCAAAGTGGACAGTATCTGTGAGTGGGTGGTCTGGGCTATTTCAG
The DNA here is from genome assembly GCA_026413575.1 of Erythroxylum carthagenense. NCBI lineage: Eukaryota > Viridiplantae > Streptophyta > Magnoliopsida > Malpighiales > Erythroxylaceae > Erythroxylum > Erythroxylum carthagenense. The sequence goes on along the minus strand of JANZLD010000237.1, from coordinate 7,306,517 downwards.
AACATATATAAGCAGAATGTTCTAATACTTTGAAGAAGAGAAAAGAGAAATTTTATATAAGTACATAGAGTGAGAATGAATTTGAAAATGAGTATGGTAGTGAAGAAGAATTTGTGACCAATAATGCTGCATTGGTTTCCTTAAATAGTAAAAGTTCAGTTGCTTTCTTAGTAGTAACTGGATAAGAAACTGATGTCGAAAACATAGATGAATCAATCCAACAGATTGTGACAGTGATTCAGAATATAAAAGGGAGGATATTTACAAAGCTTATGAGTTAATGTATGCAAAATGGGTGCAAACGTGTAAGAAGAATGAGGAACTAAAGAAGGAAAACTCTATCATGAAGAACATCATTCAAGGTCTAGAGAAGAAGTTGTTATCTACAACAGATGAGCTTGATGAAACAAAGTTGAAGCTAGTCAGCAAAAAAAGGAAAAAGACGTTAAATGGAGGTACCAAAAAGTTAGAACAATTGCTGAAAATTGGTAAGAACAAAGGAGATGTTCCAGGTGTTGGTTATAAAGGCGAATGTTCTAAATTGAATATTAGGCATAATGGTGAAGCTAAATTTATTAAAGGAGAAACTTCAAAGAGGAATTAAAAATTTATTCTTACATGTCATTTTTGCGGGGTAAATGGACATATAAGACCAAATTGTTATAAGCTGTTACAGATGATATTTTAGAGGGCTCAAAATCAACAACAACCAATGTTACCAAAGCATATTGGGTTAAAAAGGGTTAAAGAAGTTACTTTAAGGATTACCAAAGTTGTATGGATGGTTATGTTGCTTTTGGAGATGGAAAGAAGGCCACAGTTATTGGAAGAGGGACCCTTTGCATGGATGGATTGCCATATTTAAAAATGTGCTTTATATAGATAGTCTAAAAACTAACTTGATGGTAGAAGAAAACCACCAAAATTAACCTAAAAAATCATAACAAAGACACAACAAATCTAAAATCAGAAACTAACTAGATTCACAGTTAGTTGCTGCTAGAAAAGAAATTGTTCAGAAATAGGATCAGTTGGTTGCTTCAGAGGAAGAAATCAACTAGACAGTTGATGATAAAGATAATGTGATGAAGAATAAGGTCAAATTTAAATTTCTTCAAGGGTACAAGGAATGTGTGCTTTATATTTTTGAAGTATATTTTGATTTTGTTTATTAAAAAACCAAAAAAGTATTCTAAGGAGTTAACGTCTAGACTTTCTAAGTTTTTGATTTATGGGTTTTCTAAGGTTTAGGTGATTTGTGTGTCTAGTTGTTCCGTACTTGTTGAATAATATATTTGATGTGTACATCAGGCTCTACTTGATGATTTGAGAGTTTTGCTTCTAGATTTTAATTTATGGAGTTATTACGAGAAAAAGTTGATACTTGGTTGGAGACTTATAAGAAGATTTATGTTTTTCAAGTTTGATTATAGTTTCTCTCTATATTGTGGGCTGTATGGGTTTGGACAATATGCTTTCACTAGAGTTGCATATTTGTGCAAATATTATGGTTGGGAATGAGATGATAAGAGGTATATCTGGAGGGCCATCCAACTACAGGGGAGATGTTGGTAGAACTAGCAAAGTTTCTTTTAATGAATGGATTTCTAGATAAAAGATGGAGTGCACCTAATCCAGATCCTAGGAATGATGCATCTATTATTAGAAAAGTGTTATTGAAGTTAAAAGGTTTCTTTACTGATGATTATTGGTTTTAGATTTGTGTTGGAGCCAATTTCGATTTATCTCTTCTATTAAACAAATTATTTATTATAGCCTTTATCCTCTGCTTGTTTGTCTTTTCATATTGATCATCGTCAACCACTTCCTTTCCTTGGCAAGCAACAATAATGGATACCTTGCTTCAATCAAGTTTGTTATTGATCATACTATAAATTTGACTAATTATAACCAATTAAATTTGGATGTTTTATTGACTGAGAGGAATTTGTTACATGCTTCTTTATTGCCATAAAATTTTGATGCTGATTCGGTGCAACGACTTTAATTTATTTGAATAAAAGAGTGTTGGATGATACAACTTTATGCTTTTCATATGGTTTATGTGAGGGGGAGATTGATTAAGTTTGATTATGATGATAAGTTGAATTCATTTTTGGGGTTTATGAATTTAATAAGTCATATGCGAATGATTTTGATGTGAATAATGATATGTTGGCTAATGTTTTGACCGGTGGTAAGTTGTCATGTTGGCTTTTGCTACTGCACTACGTGCTTATGATTCTTCCGTTGCACCTACTGTTGATTTTTATGTCTTTTTATTCACTGAGGTTGATCGCATTAAAGGCATTCTTTATTTTAGCATTGTTTTGTCTTAAGGGGAAGATGTAGGATTGTTTATTTTCATATGATATTTGTGCTTTGATGGTTACTGTTCAATTCAGGGAGAGATTTCAAGGTATCTCCGTGACTATTAGTTTTATTATTTGACATCTTTTTATACTAAGAGAGAGAAATTTGGATGATTGGATAATTGTTTATTTTGGATAATTGTTTCTTTGGATGATTATTGAATTTGGCAAACTTGATCTTATTTGGACCTTGATGTTCAATTAAAGGGGAGTGTCCAATTATCTTCTTAAAGGGGAGTTTGTATATGTGACAAATAATGACAAATATTTTATAAGATATATGTTATAATATCTTATAAATTAATTTTCAGCTTTATTTGTAATTGGACATAGTTGGATGTATTTCGAAGTTTATCTTAGTTGGGAGTCTTGAAGATAAAATTACATGAAGGGTAAAATTCTAGTGAAGATATGATTTATTATTTGGGATAAAATCATCATATCTTAATAAAGATAATATGCAGAATTTTTGATGATTTTGTGGCTATCTTTAGAAGCTTATTTTGATGATAATGGTTATTTAAGGTAGCTAAATTTATGTAGATTTTATTGACCATTTTGCATATGCGTTTTTTCTTGGTGTAACCTGATTTTCTGGACTGAATGTGTATAGTACTTGTGAGAAAAAACTAGCAAAAAATTAATTAATTTGTATAGCTGGGTTTCTTTGTTTTTGTGTGAGTAATTATGTAGTCTATTGAGTTATTTTTAGTAGCTGTGTTTATGCACATAAGGTTGACTAATTGGACTACTACTCCATTGTTTTTGTGAGGGAAAAACAACAATTATTTATGTCAATTGTGTAGCTATATTTTTGGGATATTTCGATGGTGAAACATATATTTGATTGATGATTTTTATAGCCATATTTGACAACTCATGTTAGTGAATGTGATTATCTAAGGCAGTTGGACTTTCGGGGATTTTATCCATCTTGGGCAGCTACGTTTCTCCACTGTGTGCTTGATTTTTCTAGGCTCTCCATTTATTGTTTTTGATGTGGTAAAACATCCAATAGATTGGTGAAGTTGCAACTCTATTATTTGTGATGTTTCGGTGATGAAATAGTTGTTTGTTTGTTGAGTTTTGTGGCTGTTGTGTATGAGATGCTTCAGTGATTATTTCAATGGCTCACAGCATAATTGTTAGTGAATAACTTCCCATACTTTCGGTTGACGTAGCTACATATTTAGGGGAGTATATTTTATCTTAAGTATTGTCGTTGTTTGTCTTTATTATATCAATCACTTAAGTTATTTAATTATCATCTTTATCATTAAACAATGTTATGAAAGTACTCTGTTGAGGTTAGCATGATGTAGTTGTATTATTGGGAGTGAAATTCTTTTATGAGATGTGAGAATGAGTGGATAGTGTCGAGGATTGAGTAGTGTCGACTTAATAAAGACTGACATAAAACTATTGCTCCGACGCAATTACTTTATATTAAGCAATTGACAGATATAGTTTAAAGCAACTATGGTTAAACCAAATTTTTGTGAAACCACATCCTTGAGAATTTTCAATTGGTATCAGAGCGGAATCAGAACTTGGTATGTCAAGTTGGTGCAGATATGTGTTTCACAATTATGGCTGCAAGAGAAGGGACATCAATTACCAGGCTATCGTTGCTAGATGGTTCAAATTATCTTGCTTGGAAATCACGGATAAGAGTGTTCATTCAGGCACAAGGAATCAAAGCATGAAATTCAGTTTTAAATGGCTAGACACATCTAACGACTATTAATGGTGAGACATATATTTATTTGATTCTTTTTTCTTATGTCGAAATTCTAGGAAGAACTCGTTGAACCTGCATTAAAAGGAACACTTAATGTTCTTAAATCTTGTTTAAAAGTGCATTGTCCCAAGATATTGGTTTTGATGTCTTCAATGGCTTCAGTTGCATTCAGTGGAAGACCACTCAACCCAATCACTGTGCTTGACGAGACTTCGTTCTGGAATCCACTTATACTTGAACAGATGAAGGTGTTCATCCATTTCTTAGTTTTGATATTTCTGCAAATGTCTAGTAATGGTACCACCTCGGGAAGACCTTGGCAGAGGATGCTGCTTTGAAATTCGTAGAACAAAATTAGATCGATTTGGTAACAATACACCCATCTTATGTGATCGGTCCTTTGTTATAGCCAACACTTAATGCAACAGTGGAGGTGGTCCTGAACCTCGTAAATAGTATACAAAATTCATCAGGTTTTGTTTCCTGATGCTGACGAACCAGTTTAGACCAATTTTTAATGCAAGAAGTCAAGCATATCCAGATGGCTATTACCATTCAGTGGATGTAAGAGACATGGCAGATGTTCATCTTCAGGTTTTTGAGATTTGTTCAACTTCTAGGAGATACTGTTTTAATGGAAGTAGCGTGCATTTCTCAGTAGTGTTGGACATTTTTCACCGGCATTAGCCAAGCTTGAAAGTTTCTGAAGAGTAAGTAAATGAGAATTTTCATTTTTGAGTTGATAAGAAGGATATTTTATTACCATATAAGTGGATAATTTCTTACAAAACCTATGAAAACAAATACTTACTAAAAACAACATTATCATATTAGAAAGTAAAAACTCTAGGGCGTTAGATTCACTCCTCTTGAGGTGACTCTGGAGGACACAATGGTGTTGGTTTATGCCCTACAGCTAATCGATTTGGTTGTAGTCTAGTGACAAATTATTTAAAGGCATTCTTTATTTTGTACATGTTTAGATGTATATGATAAAGTCCATGGGATAATTATACATTGCAAATGAAATTATAATGAGATTATAA
>JANZLD010000237.1:7280532-7297758 GCA_026413575.1 Erythroxylum carthagenense | reverse complement strand
AGAAAATCGAAGAGAAGATGTAGGAAGAAGGAAGAAGAAGAAAGGAAAAATAAGATAGAAGTGGGAGGGAGATGTCGAGTGAGTTTATATTTAAAAAGAATTTACCAACGGAATTACCTACGAAAATTTTCGTAGGTAAATTCAAAAAATAATACCGCCAATAATTCCCAAATTCAAAAAATTATACCGCAAATAATTCCCACCTTTTTACCGACGGAAATAAAATTTCCATCGCTAAATTGATTTACCAACGAAATTTACCTACAGAATTTTCCGTAGGTAAACTCAAAATTTTTTATTCCGCCAAAAATTCCCTCCATTTTTAGCAACGGAACATATACTGTCGCTAAATTCCGTTGCTGATTTTGCCGCGACAAATTCCCTCCAAATTTAGCGACGAGTATTAGTACCGTCGCTAAATTACTCAATTGTAGCGACAGAAATATGCTTTCCATCGCTAATTTTCAATGGTATATTTTCCGTCGGAAATTTATTACCGACGGCTATATTTTTCCATCTCTAATGTCCGTTGCAAATTTTGCCGGAACAAATTCCCTCCAAATTTAGCGACAAGTATTAGTACCGTTGCTAAATTACTCAATTGTAGCGACGAAAATATGCTTTCTGTCGCTAATTTTCAACGGTATATTTTCCGTCGGAAATTTATTACCAACGGCTATATTTTTCCGTCACTAATGTCTGATGCAAATTTTACCGGGACAAATTCCCTCCAAATTTAGCAACGAGTATTAGTACCGTCGCTAAATTACTCAATTGTAGAGATGGAAATATACTTTCCGTCGCTAATTTCCAACGGTATATTTTCCGTCGGAAATTTATTACCGATGGCTATATTTTTCCGTCGCTAATATCCGTTGTAAATTTTACCGAGACAAATTTCCTCCAAATTTAGCGACGAATATTAGTACCGTCGCTCTAAATCACTCAATTTTAGCGACGGAAAGCATATTTCCGTCGCTAATTTCTGTCGCTAATTGCCGACGAAAATATTTCCGTTGCTAAGTTTCCGTCGCTAATTTACATTTTTCTTGTAGTGGTAAATTTACCGACGGAAATTTTTACCGTCGGTAAATTTACCAACAGAAAATTTCCGTCGTTAAATTTACTAACGGACATATCTCCGACGCCTTTTTCCGTGAATAAATTCTGTCGCTAAATAAGCTTACCGACGGAATATGTACAAATTTCGTCAGTAAATTCCGTTGCTAAATTCTATTTTTCTTGTAGTTTCAAATTATGATTACAATATTAAACAATGTTCAATTTTGACATCAAATCAGTTTAACATGTATTTCTGTAAAATTTCCTCCTATTTAAGTTCAATGTAATTGCATATTATATCATCTTATAAGGTATACGATTTCAATAACCGCTTCAAACTCAAAAACTACCACTATTAATTAGCATATTAATATTCTGTTTAAAAAGTGACATTGATATTCGATAAATATTTTAATTGCAAACTTCTTTTAATCTTACAATTTTCAAGAACATAAAACGATATAGAAGATTTTTTAGCTAGTTTTAAATCAAATAGTTTGAACATGAAAAGTCTTAGATAATTAATTAGAAAATTTATTATTGTCCGAGTCTTACAAAGCTTAACCAAATCAACTTAGGAAAACAGAAATTCACATGCTTTGACAACAAAATACAACTTGACATAGCTGTCTAAATGCTAATAGAAATGAAAATTACTTGATGACCCATGCCAATTAAATGGACCAACAGGCCACTAAGCACGTTAAAATTCATTTAACACGACAAAGAGACACCTCAGTGAGCAACACCAATATCAGAAACAGTCTTCTTCAGAACTGGGCGAGCTCTGATCAAAGCTTCCAGTGGAACGACCTTGCGTATGGTGATACCACTACCTTCTGCCATGTTCACCAGTTCGTCGGAGACCCTTTTCCAATCGAAACACTGGATCAAGGAACCCACTGTCAGTCCCATAACACGGTAGGCAATGTTCTTTCCAGGACAAGATCTTCTTCCCAACCCAAAAGGCATGTACTTGTAGGCAGATCCATCGTCCGTGTAGAATCGTTCAGGCTTGAAAGTTTTAGGATCGTCCCAAAGTTCAGGGTCTCTGTGTAAAGACCATGCGTTTGCAAGAACCATAGTGCCTCGTTGTATGTTATAACCTCCAATGACAATATCTTCCGATGCAACATGCGGGTCAATAATTGGAACCGCTGGATACATCCGAAGTGTTTCAGAAATGATGTTTCGGAGGTACGGCAACTTAGGAAGATCAGAGTCATCTAACAAGCGTTCTTGTCCAACTTCATTGTCCAATTCCTCTATCAGCTTTTTCAATTTTTCGGGATTGTTAAGCAGAAGTGACGTTGCCCATTCAGAGGTTACAGACACTGCGTCAGTCCCCGCGATAAAGAGTATCTGCGAGACTCACCAGGATACATAAACTTTCACTCGCAAGCTAAAAACACCATTTAAATAACGCAGAATATAATTAACGAGGATAACATGAAAAATTTTGCATCTATTCTAATCGAAAAAGAAAATTAATTTAATCTTTAAATTTGTATTAAAAGTTCACCTAACAGTATTTAAAACTATAAAGATCTGAGAAGATGTCTTGGCCCCAACTCACAGAAAGAGAGAAAAATAAATAATAATAATAAATTTAGTAAATCAAGCCAGCATAGGTAGGCAAAAGAGGCTTAGCTAGGCTGAATCCTAAAAAATAAGAACTATCTATTTATAATTTTAGACTAGGAAAAAGTTTAAAAAAAAAACTTAATAAAAATTTCAAGGATTTCTTTACGTGAATTATATTACTAAGTTAACTTTAAATAAAATTTTATTATTTTACTTTATAACGATCTTGATAAAATTGTAACTACTCCTTCACACATGGGGATGGATTTTGTTCTAATCTTTTACATATATATAAACTGCTTTAATTTTTTATTTTCTTTTTAACATATTAGTGCACTCACCAGAATATACCCTTTGATAATTTCGTCGGTGAAGTACTCAGGGTCGGACTTCTGCATCAAAAGGAAGCTATTAACCGCAGATCTTGCGCTGTCCGCTTGTAACTTACTTCTGTGTTCGTTAATTATTCCTTGCATAAAGGCATCTAGTTTTTTAGCAAGTGCCATCATGGACTTCTCAAAACGACCACCGTCAATCCAGTTCCAGATGGGAAAGAAATCTCCGGGATTCGAGGAATCGTAGAAAATGGACATGTCACTAACTAGCTTCTTAAACTCTTTTGCCTCTTCCTCACTATCATCACCAGGGCGGTACGTTTTGCCGGTAACCATTCTCATGATGACGTTAAAAGTAAGCTCCTGAAAGTGTGTTTGCAGCTCTGCCTTGGCGAAACCATGAAGCGTATCGCGTGATAGCTTGGTGACTAGTTGCAGGACTTCATCTTTTACAACGTTTGCTATAAGCATGTTAGCGGGAGCATTTGAAAAGAACTCGTTGGAACCAATTCGACGTAGGTTGCGCCAATGTTCACCATAGGATGCTGTGTCGACGGAGGTGAAATTGTAACCAAAGTACTTGCCGACGAGCCGTTTTGGTCGGTTGGCAAGAATAACATCGTTTTTGGTGAAACACTGCTCAACCATGGATGCGGAGGACACGATAACTAAGCGCTGGGATCCATAACGGAGAGAAAATATAGGACCGTACTTTAGAGCAAGCTTGTGGTAAGTTTTGAACATGGGTGGCTTCTGGAGATGGAGGTGCCCGATAATTGGGAAAGCTGGTGGGCTGGGAGGTAGGTTTCTTGACGTTCTTGTTCGGTAGAAATTGGCAGCCAGAAAGATGAAAAGGAGAGACAGAGCAACATAAAGTAGCGCGTCCGCCATTTTTCTTCCCTGCGCTTCTTTGTGCTTTCTCTTCAAGTATAGGTATATAGTAATACTAATATAATTGAATTCACGGGACCAACAGTGAGTTTAGTATCACAGAACTGGCGGCGAGTTAGTTTTTTTAACGTGTCTTTTTTTTCCTTCTTCTCAAAAAAAAAAAATTGAATTCATAATTTAAATATAATTTTTAATTTTAAATAATTCTAACACTGTTCAACAAAGTGTACATTGGTACATTTAAAACACATGTTCAAAAGATGTAGAGTAAGAATTGTTATTCAATATGAGAAAGATTTTTATATATTTTAATAGCATCAAACATAAACATTCTCCAAATTTTGACTCCAACATAAATAGAATAAACAAACCCTCATATCTGTGTTAAAATTAAAAGAAATAACAACATTCTTCGCTAGATTTTCGTTTTTTTAAGTAAGATTCGCATGTGGGTTTATCTTTTTGTTTCTATGTCCTTATATTAATAGAGATAAAGACATCACTTTGCTTTTTCATTATAAATCTAGTTATAATTTAAGAATTACTTTCCACAAATGAATGAGAAATGAGAAAGAAATCTTGACTATTAGATATGAATATGGACTAAATTAATTTAATATGAAATAATACTTATGAAACTACGGGATGAATTTTTCCTGACTGCTCAATTCTGCGTTCGATGTGACTAGTCATTGTCTAAGTCATGGTCCGACCGTCCGAGTGCGGTTCTGTGGTGGTGGTTGTTCTAGTCCCAATTTAGTACGTCTCCAACCTCCACATCACACGTTTCAAAGGTCCCACACTCCAAGGGCTTGGTGCACATGAACAAATTGTCTTTTAGCTTGCTAATAATATTGTCGGGAACGTATGAATCATATTGGCATTTTAAGGCTGGTTGCCCAGTGGCGGTTGAGACTTGAGAATCCGCGCGAAGGTAATTTCTTATATTATCACAAGTTACAGTAAAAATATTAATATAAGAATTAAATTTGTATTTTCTTTTAAATGATTGATAAGTAAAGTGCAACATAAGCGAACGTTCCCACAATTGAAAAGCCATATTCATGTCGCAAGATTTGTGAACTCTGAATTTAAGAAATATGTCGTTTTCTTGTTATTTTTTCTACTTTTTACCTGTTGCATTTTTTATGAATTGAGAAATAAGACATTTTTGTTGGATACTGCTCTAAAATTTTTAATGGTTGTAAGAATGGCAACGTGTACCAGTTGGATAATCCACAAATTTACCTTATGTCTTTGAATCCGAGCATAAGAACCCGCCAGACAATTTAAGTGCAGGTAATGCAAATTCGATTTACATTGAATAAAGGCAAAATTGTAACATGTAACAACCACAAATTCATCGCCGTCTTTACGAGAACTGCTCACTAGGATGTGGTCAATATTTTTCTATATTTTTTTTCAAAATGTATGCTTTTTTTAACGAATCAAAGAATTCTTATGCCTATAAATGATATGAGCAACTGTAGGAGACTTTAACATTTATACATAGCATTCATATCGGGCTTCCTCATCACAAGCTCAATATGGGTCTAGTCTATACTGATCAAGGTCTATTTTTTCACCCGAACTTCGACCCATTGATTTAGACCATTTATTTGACTACTTTATTATCTCTATCTTGATCAAATTACGTAATTTAACCGATAAGCTATTAAAAAATTAAATATTGTCTATCTTTATGGGAAATGTCAAAAATATCCAATATTCTCTCTCTTGGATAATACTTAATTGCTGTATTAACTCAAATTTAAAATAATTTAAAATTTTGGTTAAGCTACGCTATTGTGTTAGTTGACTAAGTTTAAAAATAAAACATTTGATCTAAAGATAACAAAATTCCATCATTATGTCCTACAAGGCTTTCGATATCGAAGTATCAAATGCATGTGTCATATGCGACACATATCCAATACAATCACGTATACTTAATACCTCACTAATATGAATGGAAAAATGGAGTGTGGCAAACTAGGATGATACCTTTATGATTTAAAATATATCATCTTCGTTCATAAGTCTCGATTTCTCCAACTTTATACTAAACCCCAAATGCTAAACTCTATTAGAGAAATATGTTTGCTCTCACCGAATGCTAAACAATATTAGAGAAAACTTGTTTCCTCTCACCAAATGTTAAACTACATTAGAGAAAACATTTATGTTCTCCGACTGAATATTAAACTGTAATAGAGAACCTTTATGAGATTAAGACTTATATCCCCCTATTTTATGTCAAACTTTATGGATATCCGTATAAAATTGTATACGTCTAAATGACATAGGCATAAGGTCAATCTGTATATATGCCCAATGACCTTTAAATGCTTAAGATCGACACAAATCTTAAGACTTTTATATGTATTATGATAATATACGATAACACGTATTACTGAGGATAAACAATGATCACCTTTATTGATGAACCATCATACTATCATAATACATCAAATGTATAATTGTAAATAAAGCAAACATAACGATCTCCTAACTAATAGTGTCTAAAGACATCAAAACACCCTTACTGTATAATTGTATTTGAAATGGGCGAAGTCCTTTAGTTAAATGATCGACTAACAGTTCCTCAGTTTTTAAATGCTCCAAACCTTAATGTCATCTTTTCATATTAACACCTTTATAGCCAAATAATTGACCTTTAAAATGCTAAGACTCTGTGATATTCTTTGTTGTTATTAAACAACATAGCAAGAAAATTACCATAGTATAATCGAATGGGTCTAACCACTGAATCAACTATAGACAACTCAAAAATCAAGTTTCTGAGCTAAACTATTTGTGAAGCAGCCCCATAGCATGCACTCTACATGCATGATCGAGGAAGTCACCTGACACTCTTCGACGACATTGTACCATCTACAAACTTAAAATGTAACCTTAAGTGGACTTTCGATCATCCGAATACATAGCTAAATTTGAATCTGAATTCCCTACGAGGTTTAGTCTATTGACTGTGCTAAATGTCAACATATAATTCTTAATTCCTTTAAGTATCTCAACACTCACTAGACTGCATTCCATTGGTCTACACCTGGATTAACCAAATATTGACCGAATAGTCAAACAACAAATGCAATGTCCTGCCTAGTACATAGTCAAGCATACATCAGGCTGTCAATATACTAGTACACAAAACATTCCTCATAGCCTCCCTTTTGACTTTATTCTTTGGATACTATGCCAAATATTATCTCTTACTATGAGAGATAGGTGCTACGACATGATTGCTGTTAATAGTATTAAACCTTTGTAACACCTACTCAATATATAGACTCTATGAGAGGCCTGATGAGTGTTGAGATTTGTTCCGATGAATCTAAATACCTAGGACAAAAGATGTTACGTCAAGGTCCTTCATGTCAAAGTTCTTGACCAAAAGTTATTTAACCTTATACAATATGATCAAGTAATTTGACGTGAACAATATATCATCCTTCAAGTTTGTACCATATAGACCTCTTCATAAACGTCTTTATTCATGAAACAATTTTGACAGCCATCTGATGTAACTCTATATTATCAAGAGCTACAATTGCCTTAATCACTCAAAATGTATCCTACGAGGATACGAGAGAAAAAGATAATATAGCTACAATTGCCTTAATCACTCAGAATGTATCCTATAAGGATGCGAGAGAAAAGGTAACAAAAATTCAACATTTCTCCTTGAGTGAACCATTAGGCAATTGAGCGAGCCTGTAAACTGCTAAACCCTATCCTAAAATCCTTTAGGTCTAAAACTTCATTTACAACTAACAGGTTTACAATTACACTGCAAATCAACTAACTCCCAGACCTTACTATTTTTCATTGATTACATCTCGTCATTCCATCCCACCACACATCCGCATTGGGTCCAGAAATAGCTTTTCTAAAACTAATTGGATTCGAAAAATGTCTAATTGCATAGGCCTATTCACCTAATAGATTATGTAACTAGATGGGATAACAGGTCGTCTCACTCTAGTAGATTTACATAACTGCATTAGATCTTATACCCCCAGGAATCATTTTATGTATAGGTATGGGTTCTTGTTCCTGTATAGGCACGTTATAGAGACCTAGATCAACCAGATCTAACTGTATGAATAGCAGGTACATGATAACTATAGTATCCACCCTGCTATCATCCAAAAGGTCAGAGGTTCCACCATCATCATAGACGTCGTATTTCAAAAACTTAACTGTTTGTGATTCCACTATTCTAGTCCCTCCTTTTCTACAGTAAAATCTATAGCCTTTAAAGTGATTAGCGTATTTAACTAAATAGCAATAAGTAGAACGAGTTTGCAATCTTTTCTTTATAAGGATTATACTACCTTAGTAGGGCAGCCTTATACACAAATGTGTGCAAGGCTGAGTTTCCAAACTTTTAGATGATCAGTTAGAATAACCTTGTTCTGTATTGACTTCTTCAAGTCCTTTAGGGTGCGGTTATGTCATTCAACAACACATCATTTTGCTCAGAACTACTCAACATAGTGAATTAAGTCACTATTCTAACTAATTTCAAATATCTGATAAATGGACCTTTTCAAATCTTGAAACACCATGTTTTCCATGATATTCTCCTCCATAATCAAATCTAACTATCTTGATGAATTTTTCCAATTAGTTCTCAACCTTTAGTCTTTAAGCAAGAAAACATAATTGTAATGAGAATAATCATTAACAAATGTCAGAACACATTTGGAATTGCATAATGCAACTGTATAAGGTCTTCTAATATCTTTATGTATCATACTCAACAAGTCAAAAGCATAAGTTGACCTCAATATCCTTATTAGTCAACTTACCCCTGCAACAGTTAGCACATGTTCCTAGATCATCATAATCTAGAATTGAGAAATGCTTTTCTTAATCAATCTCTCAACCCCAGCTTTGGAAATGTGGCTTAAACTTTTATGTCACACCATGTATGACTTTTCATTCATCTGGGTCTTTCATAACTTGTTTAGCATGATACGAAGAAGCATATATTTAATTCAGAGTAAGACACATTCTATACAAACCATATGACAAGAAAATTGCATCATTATGTTTTGTATTAAACAACAACTGTAAAACAGAAGCATTAAATACAAAATGTTATCCTTTTTTTTGTCTAAAATGGATACAAAGATCACATATAAAATGTGTCGTGTAATACCAAAATGAACCTTGTAGCAAGGTTCAGTACATACATGCTCATGTAGATATTACATCTGCTTCTTTATTACTGTGAACCATCAGTTCCTCCTTCCCTTTATTTGGCTTTATCCTGGATATGAACTCCTACTTTGTTGAAGCATCATGATCAGATGTTCCACTGTATAGCCACCAAATACTTAATGCGACTATCACAAATTAGATTCATAAATTTATAAGCCAAGGGGTTACCTGATGGTCTCAGTATTTCCTTTTAGGCCTTATACAGCTAGCTTCTTTATGCCATGTAGATTTTTACCAGCATTGGATTGACCAGCATCAACATGTGGAGAAGATTTAAACTTTCTACCTTTGATCTTAGTGAGCTTCATCTTTGTATTCCCTTTAGTTTCTTTGAGGGTTGTAAGAGTAGCAAGCTTGAGTTTCTCCTCCTCAGTAACACAATGAGCTATTAAAGCATTGAAGTCTCCTTCACCAGATTACTAAACTCTAGAGGGAGTGTCTTCAGAGTCTAGTGAACAATGAAGACATTAGGAAGAGGAATGTTTAACATCTTTAGTCTACTGTGAAGATGGATCATTCTCGATATGTATTCCTTTACTCCCCCTTTCCCTTATACCTCATAGAGAATAATTCTTTTATTAAGGCACTTATCTCATCATTAGGTGAGACAATGTACCTCCGGGAGACATTACCAAGAAACTTCTTCACTATGTTTGTGTCCATAAGTTCACTAAGTAGATGGTTAGGTATAGATTTTTTAATGGTCATAAGACTTAATCTGTTAAACCGGTCCCAGGCTTTGTAGGCTACTTTATAAGCTCTCGAGCTCATGGATGTAGGTAGAGATGGCTTAATCATCCGTATGGTCATATCAACCTCAGCATTCAATATATCATCTGTTCACTTTTTTGTATTGAAACTAGTTAGGGTTTCAATGGTGACATTGATATTTTTGACTAAAAAGGTGATTGAATAGTAACTTTGATTAGATCAGCACAAATGTAGGACAACACTAATACTCAAAGCCATTAAACAGATGAGAATCCGATAACACATATTATGAAACACCTTTGGGCTGAATATATAAGATATGCAATTACCCCTTTACATACAAGCGATCGGAATACAAACCATCAACTCTCATGACACTAACACCTTTGGGGGAATAGATCACTTGAGCAACAACTTTCCTCCATCTAATGTCTTTATGTACATCTCAAAATGTTATGTAAGGCCAACACCTTTGGGCAAAATAACCAAACCTAGAATCAGAGATATCCCCCACCATGCAAGCAAAACAATTCAAAATACTGATATAAAAGACCACTTTGGTGACTACATCATCATGAGCACTCAAAAGTCTACAAACACAAGGGATACATCTTTATGTCATCCTCACTTTCTTTATGTGCATATGGTATGTGACAATGTAACATCAATAAATGCAAAATCCTGAATACACAATCTCATTGAAACACACTTATGCTGAAGACATTCTCTGAAAATTTCATTTGAGACTCTCACAAAGGAAAATTTTCAGTAGAGCGACTATCGTGCATCATTAGACACTAAACCGATCACTCGAGACATGAGAACCCCATGTATCTCTCTCGTTGCACAAAAATTCACTCAAAAATGGCTTCAAAATGTCTCAATTCCTTTTCTGACTGACTATCATACAATCTCAAACACTGAATATGAGAACCGAGACACGAAAACTTCAAGTTTCTCCCTCATGTGATATCCATAGCATGAAATTTTACTCAAAATTGATTTAGAACACCTTAATTCTTTTTTTGGAGTTAAATTTTAATTTATTACTAATGTAATAAATCTAGAAAATGAAAATTTTCACTTTATAAATTTTTCGGGCTCGGAAACTTACCCAAAACACCCCAGAACATCCTTACAAAAAATCTAAAATTTTTGTGTTTTTTTTTAAATCATTATGGCAAATTCGTACGACCGATGCCAACATGATTTCAGTTGGCGTGTCAGCACGCTCGTCGGTGCGAGAGACCCATGTTAAACACACGCCATTGTAGACGCACTGGAGACCCATCTGGTGTGTGGCACGAACTCACGTTGACACGTAAACATGCCCACCGACGTTAATGTGTGTGACACATGCGTTAGACACGCGTGTGGTCAACGTTGTGCACGTGTCTAGCGCGTGCAATGCACGCATTAGACTAACCTCCCTCGGGTAGGTATTGTGCACCTTCGGGTATGTATGGCACATGTACCTGATGGTCTCCATTGTCCCCGTAAAAAAATGGAGAGTTTCATGTCGATTTTCAGCACTCTTGAGCTCGTTTTCACCCCGTTTCTCAAGATTAGACATATGTATATTACTTTCATGCAATAAAAAGCAAGAAAAATTGGGAAAAAAAGTTTATTATCCAAAAACCTTATGGATAGAAAACCGAAAAATCTTCATTTTTAACGACCCGATCACGTTATCGCTTTGATACCACGTGTAACACGTAACGATACCTTAGTTACGTATCCCAGATTGAACGTGAAAAGGCAAGAAACAAAGAAATGTGGAAAATACTTGATTTTGATTCCATAACTTCAAATGAGCCTTTTGAAGCCGAAACGAGTGTGAATGCATCGTTATCTTCACGGGAACTACTCACCAGGACGTGGTCAATGTCATTCTATAGTTTTCTCAAAATGTAAGCTCTCATAACGGGTCAGAGAATTCTTATGCTTATACATGATATGAACAACTGCAAGAGACCTTAACCTTTATATATAACATCCATATCGAACTTCTCTATCACAGGGTCGATATGGATCTGGTCCATACTGATCGGGATCTATTCTGCCAGACTTCAGCCATTGATTCAGACCATTTATTAGGTCACTTTAGTATATTTATCTGGATCAAATTACGTAACTTAACCAATAAATTATTAAAAAATCGAAAAATGCAATTAAATGTTTTATGGGAAATGCCAAAAACATCCAACAAAAACGTTAATCCTAAATTGTAATGTCATCAGATGAGGACCATTGTTTTAAGTAAAAAGATAAAAGAAACGTAAAAATTATACTTAGGGATTTTGATATTTTATTTTTATATTAATACTGCGGTAACTTTTAATTTAATATATATACAAAGATCTGATAATAGTATAACAATTTGAAAAATTATAATTTTTTTCTCAACATTTTTTGAAAAATTATAATTACAATTATATTTTTGTTAGTCATTTTCAATTAAATGTTATGTGAACACTTTAGTTTTTAGTATTTAAAATTAATAGATTTTACTCTGCCATTTGATTAATATTTACTAGTTTTATTAAAAAAAATTGGTTTAACAACATAAATTATCATTTCCTAAGATAATTATGAAAATTTTCAGTTTTTAGCTAGTGTATACATAAATATTTTCCCTTTTGACAATAAATTTTGGTGGATAAAAAATGTAAGATTTTTTTATTATAATTTAAATATAAATAAAGATACAGTGTAAATGACTTATAATTATATAATAATCTAAACATTCAAATGTAATACTCAACAATTCAATTTAATATTATGATTAATTGCAAAATTCAGTAATATGTTTATCTTTTAACAACAAAATAATATTTCCATACTGTAAAGGCTTTGTAATCTTTAAATTTCCAAGCTTCTTTGACATACTCCAATCGAGGAAATGAGTACTCAACCAAATCAATTGACTTAGGAGCATTACCCCCCAAAGTTACCTTGACATAAAAGGTAAATACAATCGTTAGCCTATTCCTCTGACAGTCACATAGGACATTTGAAGTAATGTTGGTCTGACTGCGACCTCTCGTTTCGGGACAGATTCTCTATTTTGATTAATATATTCTTACTCTTATTATCTGATCCACATATCTTTTTAAGTCCATTTCAAAAAATCTCATCCATTTAAAAGAACAGATACTTTATTCCAATCAACCTCATCAACACATGAAACTCAAAAATATATAAATGAGATGGTATAACATAAAGTCCCACGCCTTACCTTCCCTGCCATACGAGGGACCACAGATTAGACTATATCCGCAAGTTCAGCCACATCTTTCGGCCCACATACCAATAGGGAGATACACTTGCGTCCCTTTCCTATCACACAATCAGGACGCGTGAAACATTTATTCCATTATCTTCTTCTTCTTTTTTGTGAAAAATCTTATTTTTAGTAAATACTTCTTGTCATCTGTGACTTTTCGGTGAATTTCTGATTAGTTTCCATGTCAATTGACATTAAGGTAATCTAAGCGAGGAAATTATACGCCACATCTAAGACAGTTGTGAATGTTTACTCTTTCCTCCTGAAACAAGAGTCAAATTAATTCTAACCGAAACAAATGATGATCTTGAGTTAGGAGTAAGCTAGAAAAAAGTAACTATTACTCTAGCTTTAATGTGTATACATGTAAATATATGTATATATGTAGCTTGTGAGTTTTATAATTTGAAGGACTACATACAACAAGTTCTCAAGGAGTAATTTTTTCAATGTACTTCCGAAACTTTAAATTTCTGAAAATCTCTATGCATTTAATTGTTAAATTTAAGAAATCCTTATTATTAATAAGAAAAACAATATTTTATTACATTCAATTAGTGTATGTAACAGTTTACATGTATAATAAGTATCTGGTATAAAAGAAATAAGTAAATAAAAAAAACTTATATACGATGTAATTTCATATTCAACAAAAATCCTAAGCACTTCGATCAACCTGAATTGAAGTTCCTTAGCAAATTGAATCCCTTTTCTTAAATGATGCCATATTATTTACATGAATACATGGTACTTATCTGAAAAGAAAACTAATTCAAATATATAATTATGAACCTCCTTTAAAACAATTGTTAGGTATAAAAAGATATTCAGTAATTATAAAATTTTAGAAAATCAAAAGAAAAGGTTAAATCAAATGGAGACATGTTATATTCTTTAATATGTAAGATCATACTTCCATCATACAAGCTCCATTCATAGCTACTGGTTTAAATGAAGAGAACTCTTATCACCAATCTGGCAATCCCTTGCTTATTGTCACGTTCCACATGTTTTAAAACCTACAAAGAGCATATTGGAATCTTATGGAAGATTTTGGAAGCTTCTAGAACATAGTAGAAAACTATTGAAGCTTATGGAACATTGTGAAACATTATGGAAGTTTATAGAAGCTTGTAGAATGTTGTAGATAGAAATATCTTGCACATGAGACATGTAGAGTAGTGTAGAGAATTCTAGAAGGTAAATATAGACCACTAGATCAAGTAGATCTTAACCGTCCATTTTAAGTAAGAACTAGTATAAATACCCTTTAGGGGTTGCCTCATTTGTATCATAGAAGATTATATGGAGCTTTCTAAGCATTGCTGCATTATTGAGAGATTTCTTTAATAAAAATGCTCCTACATTCTCCCACATTCTTTTTTCTCTTTAGCAAAGTGTTTCGTGTAAAAGTTTGATTTGGGAACGAGAACAAACTCAACTGCCAAACAAGCATTGGTGAAAATCTAAGCTTGTTCTAAATGATATCAGAGCTAGGTTAGAGATCCTTTGGGTATCATCGAGATGGTTTGCTCGAGCAAAGTGACTACCCATGAAGAAAGGGAGGTCGAAAGGGTGCCTCCTAGCAATAAGGGAAAAAGAGAAAGGTCTACTACAAGGGATGCTATTACTAAAGTAATGACTAGGCTCTCAAAGTTGGAAATCACCGTAGGGGAAGATCAGGAGATTATCGATGATTGGGACCAAAGATTAGAGGATTTAGATAAGGAGCAATATCTACAATGGGAAGAGATGAATAGGACCATCAATATTGTTGCCTCAGATGCTTGCAAAAAGGTGAGTTCCTTGAACACTTCCCTTGTTGCTAAAATGATTATACTTGAGGTTGCATTTGCTAGATTGTATGCTGAGATGAAAGAGGTAAAGGGAGATTGGAGTTGTATAAAATGGTGGTGACACAAGGAGTTATGGCATCTGTTGCTTTCATCTCTTTTGCCAAAGTTAAGATCTCAAAGCCTAAGGCCTTTAGAGGAGCAAGGGATGCAAAAGCCATCAACAATTCTTTTTTAGTATGGAGCAATACTTTAAAGTAGTTAGCCTTACAGACTATGATAAGATGATCAATAGTGCTTCCCTCTACCTTTTAGACATAGCCATGGTATGGTGGAGGAAAGGGTAAAATGATATCAAGAAGGGGCCTGCACTATGAACACATGGGATGACTTCAAGAAGGAGTTAAAGAAGTGGTTTTACCCCAAGAATGTAGAGAAGGAAGCTTGCGCCAAATTAAGAAGGCTCACAAATTCGAGGAGTATTCGAGAATGAGGGATGTCAATGGGCCAGGCCAAGCTTGGGCCACTCTTACCACAGCCCTGCTAGATCCTCGGGTTGGATAGCCATTGAGCTAGCCTGCCTCATCCTTAATTTTTTTTAAAAAATAAAAAACGAAGTCAATTTTGACAAAAAGACGTCATTTTTGTCATTCCTATTAAGCCGGACCAAAATTAGGTTAGGTTGGGCCTAGTCGGGAAAGCTGGGCTAAAATTGACATTCCTATCAAGAATATGTCAAGGAGTTTCAAGAGGTGTTGCTAGAAATTCCCAATTACCCAATGAAGGAAGCCTTTTTACCTTTTGTGATGGCTTACAATTGTGGGCCAAAATGGAGTTTGAAAGGTGAGGTGTGCAAGACCTTGCTAATGCCATCCTTTTATTAAGTAAGAAGGAATATCCACTACTATGACTCCCAAAGGAGTGACAAGGATACGGGTGGGGAAGAGAAGAAGCAAGGCAGGATGGAGCTTCGAAGAGTGGCACGCTGAAAGAAGGTTCAAGCAAAGGTTACAAAGAAGACAAGAGTGGGGAACAACCCTCACTGAAGTGCTACCTTTGCAATGGACCTTATCGAATTAGAGATTGTTTGATGAAGAGCAAGCTTGCCGCACACTAAGAAGAAACTTCAAAATCTATCGAGGGAAAGTGCGGCTCCATAAAAGTCATTCATGCCATCAATGCCAAAAACCAAAAAGAAAGGGCGATTTTTTGCAGATGTAAAGATTGGTGGACAAGCTATGAGAACCTTGGTAGATACTGGTGCTACAAACAACTTATAAAGGAAGAAGAAGCCAACCAATTGGGCATCAAGTACACTTCAGCTATTGGGTGGATTAAGGCAGTGAACTCGAAGGTCAAAAACATGTGTGGCGTGGCCAAGAAAGTAGAGATCCATATTGATGAGTGGCATGATTCTATACATGTTCTATTGTTCTCATGGATGATTTGCAGGTGGTGTTGGGTATGGATTTCACAGATAAAGTGAAAGCTCTTCTAGTTCCATTTGCAAACACCACGTGTATCATAGAGGAGGGCAATACGAGCATGGTACTTTTGTCTCAAGAGGTACCAATGAAGACAAAGGCTATTTTAGCCATGCAACTTACCAAAGGAGTTACCTAAGGAGATTGCTTGAGTAGTTGAGGAGTATAAGGATGTCCTGCCACCTAAGTTGCCAAAGAAGTTACCACCAAAAAGAGAGGTGGATCACAAGGTTAAGTTGACAACTATATCATAGCCTAGTTTTCCTCTCTATAATTGAATAAAGAATTGCATCATGACCACCAAGCCAAAAAGGTGTTGAAGCAAGTTGGGGAGAAAAAGACATAAGTTTTGGCTTGAAGATGGGTTGCTTATCACCAAAGGAAGCTGGATTTATGTGCCCAAGAGGGATGGATTGAGGAAAGAGTGTTATGACTTCTTATAGGTTGATAAGAGGAGGCACTACTTGGAGGTTAATTAAGGAGATTTGGTGATGGTTAATCTCCTTTCTTATAGACGTGCTGGAGGAAGTGTTTACAAGGGCTTGATTCGGACGTATGTAGGACCTTTTCTAGTAGAGAAAAGGATGGGCAATTTGATGTACCAAGTCAAGATACCGTCATACTTAGAGATTTATCCTATATTTTATGTAAGTGTCGGAACCCGACTCCGTAGACCGGATCCCAACTGGTGATGACTTAAAATCGTGAAATCCTGAGCGTGCGTATTACTTTTACTGTGAAGGGTTATAAAATTTTTTTTTTAATCCCTCGAACCCTTAAGGATATTGTGAAATCATTCTCGACAAGAATCACCTTAAACGGAGTTTTAT
>JANZLD010000237.1:7145255-7168269 GCA_026413575.1 Erythroxylum carthagenense | reverse complement strand
ATTTGGAAGAAATAAATTGAGTTTAAGTAGGAATGATTTCTATTGGATATTGAAGTCTATTTGGAAATTGAAATTGCATTGTATGAGATTGAATAAAATGAAAAAGTAAAAAATTTTGACCGGCTTGAATTGGTTCTAATCAAGGGTCTTTATGGTTTCCAACGCGATGTTTTTCTAAAATATTTGTTTTCGGATGTCGGAGTTAAGTTTTTGTTCTTATTGTTTCGCTTTCTGTGTCCTAGAATGATTTCCGGCATTGCATGCGCATTCGATTCGTTTCGCTTTGTAATCCGTACTTTCGTTTTGTCCGCCTTTTGCTTCTGCTTTTGTTTCGCTTTCCTTTCACGTCCGCCACTTTGTTTTTTGATTTGTGATTTCGTTTTCCGATTAGGCTCTGGTTTCAAATTCAGGACCCAACAGAGTGCGGCCGTTCACGTTCTCCCTTTTTTTCTCAAAAATTCCTAACTTGTAAAATACATAACTTTTGACTCAAGAGTCAGAAATTGACAAACTTGGTATCAAAAGAAAGCTAAAAGGAAGCTCTACAATTTTCATGAAGAATTTGAAAATCAAATCCTTCTCTAATGGGATCAAAATCTCACTCAAATATTTTGTCCAATTTAATATCACCTTAAACGGTAACACAATTTCTAAAATTTCTATCTTTCAACTCCAAGGTCCACAAATATCATACTTTATATCAATGAAAAAATCAAAATACAACATACAACTTTAATGAAGGACAGAAAAATCAATTTGGCCTCTAAGGGAGTCAAAAACTGCTTCAAAATTTCTGTCCACTAATGATCATGCCAAACAGTAATAGAAACTTCTAAAAATCATAACTTCCTATTCCATAGTTCAAAAATTCCATACTTTACATCAATGGAAAGATCAAAACATAATCTAAAACGTTCATGAAGAACTTAAAGGCAATTTCAACCTCTAACTAGGTCAAATTTTCAATCAAAGTTTCTTCCAGAAATTTGTCATCCTAAAACAACTTCCAAACTTCCAAATTTCACATCTTCCAATTTCCACAATCAAAAATAATATATTATATATCATTGTAAAACTATACAATTTCTCTATAACTTTCATGTAGACCACTTACTCCAATTCAAGCCACATCAGTACAAAATTGGCCTCAAAGCACAGTACATACAAACTTACCCTAATTAGCATTTTAAAAAATAAAGCAAAATAACTTAAATTCGAAAGATCATAACTTTCAATTCTGGTATCGAAACACATCATACTTTATAGCGATAGAAAGATATCAACAGAAGCTACAACTTTCATGAAGACCATTTTATTAAATTATGCCTAAATCAAACCAGAAAAATTCATGAAAGTTTCAGCTCAAAAAGTCAACTCTGCTACTATTCATCCCAAAAAGTCAGACTTGCAATCTCCTAAAACTTAACACTTTTACTATTCATTTCTTGCTTTTCAATTCCATTTAAAATAATCCATTTACTATAAATTTCATAGCACCCTCAAAATCATCAAAACCAAAATCAATTTTTCTCACATCTTCCAAAATTTCATACATAACCTACAAGTAACACAATTACACACAATAGAAGAAATCCTTGAATTCTCATGCTTCTACTACCCAATTCCTCATTTAATAGTCCTTTACCAATGCTAAAGTCCAATAAAAGATCGAGGTCCAATATGACCACATTGTGATACAATCCCGAAACACTCATATTTTGAATCACCATGCAAGATCATTTTACTCATATTTCGGATCTCCTATATGTGTGACCCATTAGATTTCCAGTTATGTTGGTCACTTGAATTAACACTTAATTCAAGTAAGTCAAGAGAATGACCCCTAATTGACCAAAAAATTAGTGGTTTGACTACAAATCCTTCCGTATGCAATGTTGCCATTTAATTCGTCCTTTCACCATCTATACCCCACTTGGTTCAGAGTATGGTCAAAGTGTCAACTCCCACTAGATTGACTATATCACATCTAGTCCAAGTGATATTAGATTTTATCCTAAAGATCTCATTACTTTATGTATCATTCAAGACTCTCTTCATGACACATATCTGCCCTGGCCAAAAACTCCCAAGTAATGACCCCAACAGGAGGCCGTGAGTATCATCCCCTTCTATTAGGAGTGATAAATCCTTTATTGGCTACTCAATTCCCTGCCAATACCTCAGGCTATATCTAATCACCACCATGAGTAACCCCTTAAAGGCATAATGAATGGAGTTAAAGTACAAGATTAGTATCTGAGATATCTTTGAGCATCTCAAGTCAAAGGATACTTGGACCATTGCTATGATGAGACTATCATTGATACTAAAATAAAATGTCCATATGATTATCTCATAGTAGGTCAATCTAATGTACTTACTACCCTTAATAAGCATTTACATGTTAACTCTAAATAACTCATATTTACAGCTTATGAGATCGACTGCTTGATCCAATCAAGAAGTATAAAATGTGCTAGTCTATCCAAATTAACGATATCCCATTTCATTAATCCGATGACTAGGGAAAGTTTAAATCCCAATATAATTACACATGATAGCAATCTCATTATTATGATCTCATCATGATTTCCTCCATATTATGTTTTGTATTAAGGACTTCATTAAATCAATCAACATCAAATCCATAAACGTATGAACATTGAAATAATGAAAAATGCCTTTATTAATCATAAAATGATTTGTAGAATAAGTGTTAAAGGTAATTGCCTTTAGAGCACTTCTCTAACATGTGTGATCTTCATGACATGTACATCATGATTTTTCCTTAAATTTCTATTCGAGACCACATTTTTATCACATGCATTAACATGGAAATAATTAGGCATTCTTTATTTCATAAACTACATTAGCCAAATAGCCTACTCATTATATGATTTTCCTTTTTGATAAGCCCCCCTTTGAGCCTTATTAGCCTTTCTGTTCTTATCAACCATATTACATGCTTTATACTTAACCAAATGTCCTACGCAAGCTACAAAGCTAGTGAAACATTCGTGATTGATGAGTTTGTATTTGTACAAAATTCTAAGTGTCGGGGTGTACATATATGTAGGTTGGTTAATGTTGGGATGGTTTGTTATGTCTTATCATTGAAATTTCCACGTTAATGTAGATTCTTTTAATGTAAAAAAAAGAAAAGAAAAGAAAAGAAAGGAAAGGAAAGGAAGAGAAAGGAAAAGAAAGAAAGAAAAGAAAAAATTGAAAAAAAGTTTAAATAAATGTATCAAGGAGGAATTGCATATGTGTTGAAAACTTGTTTATGATTAATGCATCTTCCTATAGATGTAATGAATGTGTTATTTGAGTATGTTGAATATGAGGTAGATGTTGGCTTGGAAGATTCATTATTGTGATTTCAATGTATTATTGGCATAAATTATATGAGTGATTCATTTGGATTGGTATATGATTCATGTGGTTTATGTGTGAGAACTGAATGAATGTTACATTCGTCATAACTAATAGTACACAGTTTTTAATGAATGTTGCTTTGTTTCAATAGCTTAATAGCTTTCATGCTACTTGACTTAAATACATCTCACCTTACCTTTGCCCACATGACAACCCTAAAAAGTCCTTTGATTTATGATTTTACTTGTGAACATTACTGATAGAGAAATGAAATGATATGCAAAGTTGTGGAATAATATGATCATGAATGGTATTGAGTGTACCTATGGATATATTTTAGTTAAACACAATTTTCAAGTCTACTATTATATTGCTCAGTTTTTGAAGATGATAAATATTGATTGATTATTAGTAAAAACTTGGAATGTTAAGTTTTTGCTATGATTTTTGAAAGTCATTCATCGTTGTTTACAATTATGTACTCTTGAAACATATTGGAAATGAGTTAATGTTTTTAAGTCTATGAGCTTAATTTTAATGTTTTGCCCTAGCACAGCCAAAAGCTAAATGTAGGAAAATTTGATAAGTTTAAAATATTATATCTTTTTATCCTCCTAAACTTAGTCCAACATTTGGGCATGATTATTTATATTTTACTAGTTAAAACCCAAATTATTTATTCTGAATTTTACTGTAAAATTGGCCTAAGTTGAACTATTTTTTAAAGCTTAATAGGTTGATGTAATTGTGTGAATTATATGGAGATGATTAAAACTCTAGTAGTCCACAATTAAGTACCGCATGCATTAAAACGAAAATCCATACAGCATTATAAGGAGGAAGCCAGTAGTAAAACACGCTAGCAGCAAAATGCACTAGCAAAGAGGAGTTAATTAGGAGCAAAACGACAACAGCATGGAAAGCAAACATAGTCTACGTTCCATGAAGAAGTCTTACATAAATGCAGAAATGGATATGTGATTTGCATTTAACGTAGATAAGTGAAATGCAAATGCGGTGTTTACAAGTGGTGCATGTTAACAAAAACACAGAGTAGCAGCAGAAACATCAAAGAGGGTTAAAGTGTGAACATTATCCTTAGACCACATGTTTATTTGTCACATCACATAAACAGTAGCTATAAGAAGAGAGTAGTAGCGAATAGGTGAAATAGAGAGTAGTGAATAGAGAAGGGAGGCACGGTGAAGAAAGAACCAGTGGGTTTCAGCTAGGGATATATGAGTGGGGCTGAAGCATTTTTTTTGGAGAGACTCGTAGAAGGCTAAGTTCTCGACACCAGTTTGGAGGTGCCATCGACACTGATGACTAGGGTTAAGCATTTCTTTCATATTTTTGTTGTTTCTTTCTCCCTTATTGAATTGATTATGTTATCCTAGGCATATGGATTTGGGTTATGTATGGATAATCAGATTTTCGTTAATATTCGGTTATTTGTGTGTGAACTCATTAGGTGTTATGAAAGGATGATTTTAATACGTTCATTGAATCGTTTATTTGTAAACTCATTGCTAGAATTTAGATATAATTCATAATTATTATGTTGAAATTAATGTGTAGCGACTAATGATTCATAATCATTAGGAATAACATAACCTATGTTAAATGGCACATCATATGTGGTTGTTGCCTTAATTAATTAGTTTTTCTAATTCGTAATGCTACTGCCTAATTGAATCTAAAGATCGTATCATAAGTTATTCAATGGTTAGGTTTAATTAATGATCATATCTTGATTAAACAAAACTTAAGTTAATTATTATCCCACGATTAATAGTTGCTAGGAGATGTTTGAGAACAACAAATCAATGAAATACACTTAATTAAGGTGTAGGTCAAGATTGAACCAAAGTCCACTTTTATCATTTTTCACATTTTTTCTTTAATTTGTTTTTATTAGTTTAGTTTCATTTCATTTTCTTATTTCAAAATCCAAACCCCTCTTTTTCCTAAACACTAATTAATTTCATTTCAACAACTTTTCACACACTCTCTATAAGATCGACCTAGACTTACCAGTGCTATAGTAGTAGATCTAGTTATTTTATTTTGACTAGCGTTACGACATGCATTCAAGGGTCCTCCTATAGAAGAGTAATGACACTAAAAGCAGCCTAGTCAGATGAGGATTTTGAAAACTTTGAAGAAGAAGAGCTAAAAGAAGTCAACAACAATTGCTCCATGGCTAAATCAGGACACGATGAAGCATATTATTCTGATTCTGATATTGAAGTTGATGAATTGAAAAATGCATATCATGACTTGTATTATCATTACAAAAAGTTGAAAGTAAAGTATTTCAAAAAAGGTTGAGAAGTCCAAGGAAAATGATGCATCTCTGAAGAGTAAGGTTAAATCTGTGAATGAGAGTTTCACGTCTAAAAATATGTCTCTTAAAGTTGATTATAAGCAAAAGATCTCTGAAAAGGAAGCTTTGAAAGAAAGAATAGCAAAGTTGCAAAATAGTTTTCTAAAGAATAGAAAAGTTGCAAAATAGTTTTCTTGAGAATGATTCTGATTAAATGAGACAGTTACAAAAAAAAGTTGTCGCCTTGGAACTTGAAAAAGAAAAAAGTGCTGGAAAGATCTTGTCTCTAAAAAAAGATATAGCAAATGTCATTAGTGGAAGGAACAACCTTGATGCATTGATTGGTGGTGGTAAATGCGTTTTTGATAAGGACAGAATATGATACAATGAAAACAATAACATTAGGCCATGTAAGAATTTCTTTGTCAAATCTAGCAATAGTTATAGCCAAAATAGTAGGAATATGATAGGTGGTAGAAATTATATCAATTCTCATTCATCTGTTTTGTGTTTCCACTGTGGTAAACATGGTCATATTAGTCATTCTTGTAACTTTCGTAGAAAATTTATCTTAAATGTATATTTAGAGACCAAAAGGTCAAACTACTAACCTAAAAGGACTCAAAAAATTTAGGTACGTAAAATGAGATAATATTTTCTACAGATATGCTTCAAAATGAAGACAAGAGAAAATCAATAGATAGTTGATAGTGGGTGTTCGAGACACATGACAGGTGAAATATTACATTTCAACCACATTGAAAGAA
The DNA here is from genome assembly GCA_026413575.1 of Erythroxylum carthagenense. Taxonomy (NCBI): domain Eukaryota; kingdom Viridiplantae; phylum Streptophyta; class Magnoliopsida; order Malpighiales; family Erythroxylaceae; genus Erythroxylum; species Erythroxylum carthagenense. The sequence goes on along the minus strand of JANZLD010000237.1, from coordinate 7,161,801 downwards.
AAGATAGATTTTTGCAAAAAAATTTAGATTGAAAAATTGTACTACATTTCATCAATTCGGAGCGATCATAGAAGAAAACTTGAAGAGTTCCAGGATGAAAATGGTAAGGTGGTAAGAAACAAAGCTAGACTTGTAGCTCAAGGTTATAATCAATAGGAAGGTATTGATTTTAATAAGACTTATGCACCTGTTGTTAGGTTAGGGTCGATTAGAATTCTACTTGCTTTCGCTTGTTACAAAAAATTTAAGTTATTCCAAATGGATGTAAAAAGTGCCTTCTTAAATAGATACATTAAGTGTTTGTTAAGCAACCTTCAAGAACGAAGATCATCCAATTTACATGATGAAGTTATCTAAAGCCCTGTATGGTCTAAAGTAAGCTCATCGAGCATGATATAAAAGGTTAAGTAATTTTGATGATAACCTCATAATATTTCAAAATTCAAATTGGATTTATTTTCTTGTACAATTAACAATCTAATTTCAAAAGGAAATAAAATCATAGGATAAATGTTTCCTTTTTTAGAGTAACCTTCCTAATGAACTTACCTTATTTATTTCACAATATCCAGAAGAATCTTGTAGCATTGGAGTTATTCCTTTTATTGTTAACCCGTTAATTCTCAAAAAGAAATAAAATTATAAAAAATATGCTTCCTTTCTTGCAAGAACCTTCTTTATGGATTTATCTTATTAGAAATGGTTTATTCGAAAGGATTCTACTAATTATGAAGATCGTATATTAGCCCCCTAATTATTGGAAGATTTTTGGCAAAGATGACATCGAAGTTATTCAAATTTAAATCCATCTAGTTGACTAAGGATGCAAGTGAAGCAACAACTAGTTGAAAGAAATGCCTACTTAAAGAAGAGCTAATGCTTTTGTGAAAATAGATCACACTCTTGAAATACATCTATAGCATCAATTCTCTTGAAAGTGATATCATTGTTAAATCTCTTGTATTTTAGAAAGTGATTTTTTTTAAAAGAGAGATCATTAAAGCTCATATCGAGCAAATTATATTTTCATCTGTTGAGAGCTTGTAGAAGCTAGTTACATACTATTAGTTTGGAAGATTAGAGAACTATGACAAATATGTATTTATGAACTTAAAGAAGCTCGTTAAATTACTAGTTGGGATTTTAGTGAAACACTCAAGTTGGATACTTGAGGACTGGGCGTAGGCTTCAGTTATAAGCTGAATCAATATAAATCGACTACATCATTCTTTCTTTCCTCTTATTTTTTAAATTTCCATATTATATTATCTATGTGTCTTTATTTTAGCAAGAGAATCCTTTACTTTTATAATAGGTTGTTTTTGTTTTTAACTTACAAGAGGCTCTTTTCATTTTAACAAATGTTTTATGTTTTAAGTTGTTTTAACAAGATTTATCGTCTAATAGGCTCTTGTCGTTTAACAGGCTTCTATCATCTGACAGGCTTCTATTGTTTTAAATTTTAATAGGCCCTTGTCTTTATACGAATTAAAAGTAACTTGTAAAAATTTACAAGCCATACACAATTTACCTCCCCTCTTGCATGTGTTTGTTTTATTAGTCTTTCAAATTGTAAGTTTGACCTTGTATAAATGTTACAGAGATAGGGATGGCAATTGTACCCGAACTCGATGGGTACCCGATAAAATTACCCGAACGAGGGCAGGTATGGGGAGCAAATTTTTACCCGTGGGGCAGGTATGGGGGGTTAGCAAAAATACCCGTCGGGTATCGGGGTGGGTATGGGGATACCACCCCCCATACCCGTTTACCCGTTATATAGTAATTACAATTTTGCCATTATATATATATACATACAAACCCAGTAATTAAATAAAGATAAGCTTATTTAAATTCAGTATGTATGTATAAATGTACCATGAAAATTTAAAAGAAAAACAAATAGTCCATTCATATTAAATAAGCTTATCTTTAAAAAAAAAAGGCGAGTAAAGGGTACCCGATGGAGGTCAAACCCTCAACGGATACGGGTATGGAGGTGCCAAAAAATCCCCGACGGGGATGGGATCAGGTATGGAGGTGGGGGTGAGTTCATGGGGCGGGTACGGGGATGGCATACCCGCCCCGTACCCGCCCCGTTGCCATCCCTATACAGAGAGGGTACAAAATCAAACCATCCAGCTTTTTGTTTTAATTTGAGTTGGACAGATTAATCTTATTGTTGTTATCTCTTCTTTTTTTCTAATTGAAGCCAACGAGAATGTTAAATTAAATAAATGGATAACAAAATAAAGAAAGAACTATAGTTTAATCAAGATTTAATATAGTCAAACTTAACTATTTTACAGGTTTGCGTTTCATTAAATGCTGGAAATACTGTCTTGGTTAAAGATTAAGAAAATATTTATTAATTAAAAAGTATTATTTAATTATAATAAGTTGCAACTTAGATCTGATATTCCCCATTTAAGTACACTTACCATTTAAGGATATAATATAAATAGGTAATAGTGTAACACCATTTCATCTAAAGACCATGTCTTTGGTTTGGTCCTCACAAAAGAAACAAAAAAAAAAGAAAAATAAATATCGTAAAGACTAAAACTGAGAGGCCCAAATCGGAGCTCAATGGAGTTATCTTGTAAATAGGCCATTCCGAAGGGTTAGATCCATATTTCTGGTCTGGAATCGATCCAAGTCATATGAGAAACGGAGCCACAAGCCCACCCATGTATGTTGGGTCAGAACAAAAGATAAATTAATAACTAAAAAGGAAAGGAAAATAATAGAGACTACTTTCTAATTTCTGATTTCTATATGTCTATATTTTATTCTTTAAATTTATTTCTGAAAAACAACGGTTACTAGTTCCGAAGGATCCCTCTACACAGGAAGAGGTTACGCAGCGGCAGAATCTCTCTTTCTCGCTCGTTATCTTGCTCGGTCGCCCTGAGCCATATGATTCATGCGAAGCTTTGATCACGGCCATTTGATTCCTGCAACTTTCTGACTATGACGTCAATCAGCTCCGTCGAACTCAATTTCCTCGTTTTCCGCTACCTGCAAGAGTCAGGTCAGTCCTATCCTCCTTTCTTTATTCTCGAATTCGTTTTGTGTTGATTTTCTTTTGCAATTTATGGTGTTTTGGTTTTCTTTTGTTTGCCTTGCATCTTTCTATTTATGCAGTCTGGTAAGGTTAGGGTTTGGTTGTGTGTTTTGGCAGTAATTTGAGTCTGTAAACTGGCTATGTTGGTATTTGTTTTGTTGAGTTTGATTTTGGTTATCGCGTGAGAGAAAGAGGAGGTGGAATTTGTAGATCTGTGGTAACTAGTGGGTCTCATTCTGTATATGATTTTTTTCTTCCGTTAATTTCAGTTAACCAGAGCATGAGTTTCAATTTTGTATTGTGAATCAAATTCCTGGCCTGTTTCTTAAGACCCCGTTTACTTTTTGAAATTGTTAATTTGGTCTCAGACCAGCCAGGGTTTTGTTTGGAATAACGATAATTACTTGAAAATGTCATAAATCAACAATATTTCCAACTTGAGAAATTTATGTGGATTTTGAAATTGCCCTAGTTGCTGCTAGGATTGGTTATTTTATGCTGCAAATGTTTCTCTTGCAGGTTTTACGCACTCAGCGTTTGCTTTAGGATATGAGGCAGGTATCAACAAATGCACCATAGACGGGAATATGGTTCCACCTGGTGCTCTGATCACATTTGTACAAAAGGGACTTCAGTACTTGGAAATGGAAGCAAACTTGAGTAATGTTAGCATGCATAAAACTTCACTTCTTGATGACTGACATTCCTTTTTACTCCATTAACAGCATACTAGGTTACATGCCTTAGGATTTATGTTGATTAAGGTTTTTTTTAACCTTACCAGAGTGATGCTGATGTTGATGAAGATTTCTCCTTTTTGCAACCTTTGGATCTAATCACCAAGGATGTCTACGAATTGCGCCAAATGATAAGAGAAAAGAAAAAAAGTTTGCAGAAAGACAGAGATAAGGAGAAAGAGAAAGAGAAGGAGAAGGAGAAGGAGGAGAGGGAGAGGGAGAAGGAGAAGGAAAAAGAAAAGGAGAGGGAGAGGGAAAGGGAGAGGGAGAAAGATAAGGAAAAAGAAAAAGAATTAGAAAAGGAACTTGAAAGAGAACGTGCAAGAGTACGAGAGAAGGAAAGGATGGAAAGGGAGAAGGAACTTGAAAAGGATAGAGAAAGGATCGAAAAGGAGAAGGAGCGAGAAAAGCCGCATGAGAACAAAATCGACAGAGAGATGGTTAGTGATCAAGAGGACAAAGTCAGTGTAAAACAGGAAGAAAATGGAATTTCTGGAGGTGAACTACTATATATTCCATTTTATAGTTCTTTTCATTTTCACTTTCTCTGTAAAGGCTTGGTATGTATGCTATCTCATAAAAATTGTGAGTTTGTACTAATTGTGCTTTATTTGTTGTATCGTTTGATTGGCATATGTGATCACATAAAATTTAAACTGCTAGGATGTTCAACTTTTCTTGACCACGTCTAGTTATAATTTGGAAGGCACAACTATGTAATTTCTAAAGATAGTAATGTGCATTAACATGACTGTTATACAAAGTTGTTGATTGCCCTGTTTCCGGTACTCTGGGCATGTCTGGCAAGCAATATTTTGGTGTTTTGAGTTTTATTTATGAATATTGATGCATCTTTCTAAACTTTACGGCTAATAAGTTGATCAACTACATGGTTGATGTTCTCCCTTGAGGTTTATTATGGGAATTATGAAACATGATACATACTCCTTATGATGCAGGAGCGATATTATTTTGTTTCTGTTCATGCCATTGTTTTGTTATGTTCACATTTTTGCACTAATGATTGCATTACTACAATATTACTCTTCATGTTACATTAATGTAACCTTTTTGGTGTTTCTCTGTCTGTATTTTATAAGCAATTAGATTTTGTAGGTTGTTTTTAGCTTCAGTGGATGGAAATCTTCAGAATTTTTAGTTGGCATCTTTTGGCATTTCCTTGTTGCTAATCCAGAATTCTGATATTGTGATTGTTTAATCCATCTATCTGTTTCTGTTTTAAGCTGGTTTATTAATTTCTATGTTCTACATCGCCTTATATGAGACACGCAGTAACGCATTTTCCTATGGTGCCTATTCAAGTAATTTGAGATATTTTTTTAATAGGATTAGAGCCTATGGATCTCTCTACACCATCAACATCTCAGACGTGTGAAATTCCTAGTAGTGATGTCATGATTCTAGAAGGACACACTTCTGAGGTTTGCATACTCTGCCTTTGTTAATTCTTTTATCAGTAGAATATCCAGTCATATTGTGATTTTAGCTACATGTATCAATTATAATATTACTTCATTTGCCCTCCGTTTCAGGTCTGTGCTTGTGCTTGGAGCCCAACAGGATCACTTCTAGCGTCTGGGTGGGTGCTTTTATTTTGAATGAGACTTTTGTTTGATTCTTTCTTTGCAAGTGTAAATACTGCTAACTACAAGGTGAAGCTTATTATGTTTTGATATATGAACTTCTTGGTTTTGGTGAGAGCATACTGTAATCATGGGGTGAATAATGTTAAGGACAAAGGAATTGAATTTGTTTGTTGAATAAATATCATTAATTCCATGAGTTATTATTCATGCTCTTAACTCTTGAACAACTGATTTGCATGTTATCCTTGTGGTTCATGCACTTATTATTTGATTGATAGCTTAGATAATGTAGCATTGGTACCTTAATGCATATATGCATCAATTTTACCCAGTGGTGACTTATTTGATTGGAACACCTCTGGGTGATGACTTCATTTTTTATTGATTATTACTTCATTTATCATTTAGTAGTTTTTGCTAGTGAATTTATACATGTATCTTTAATGTAATTGTCTTGAAACTTTTAGGGAACATTTGGATCATGGAGTGTGGTTGAAATCCAACTCCATTGTAACTGAACTGGAATTAGAAATCTATTTTTCGGATTTGCAACAGATTGTGAAGCTGCTCAACAGACATTGAGTCATTGCTTTTGGCAATTTTCATCCTTACCTTGAGATCGGAATTTGAAAAAGAGAATCAAAGCAGTACTCCTTGTAATTGAGTTCAAGTTTGATATTTGAGATTGTTTGATGTGATTGAAGGATTGTAGAATCATGTGAAGGTGGTGTGATTTCTTGTTCTTTTGCCATGTATTTACACTTTTATTGTAATTTTTCTCAATTTAAGATCTGGAGATTCTACGGCACGAATTTGGACCATAACAGACGGAAACTTTAGATCTGGTAGTCAAAATGGTCCTTCAGATGTGTTGGTTCTGAAGCATGTAAAAGGAAGAACAAATGAGAAGAGCAAAGATGTTACAACACTTGATTGGAATGTGAGTGCTCTTACAGCTTTGTCTAAGTGTCTCTTTCACATTGTCGTTCTACCAATTCTTTGCATGCTTTGCCTGTGATATCAATAATGGATTGAAGTTTTACAGATATTTATAAAGTACTTGATAATAGTGTCTGCTAGAGATTTTTGGATTGAGGGCTCACTTTTTCTCTACATTTGAATGCCTTGGCATTTGATATGTAAACTGAAAAGTGCTTGAAGGTGGTTGCAGTAGTCAATGTGAACAAATTTCTTCATGTAATTTGTTTATGCTGCTATTGGTGGCTGAGGATGTGATAATGAAAATGGTGTTATCCCTTTTCTTCTTTATTGTCGTCAGATTTTCTGTGGTTATAAATCTTTTCAAGCCTTTTCTACTTTCACAGATGCTATATACTTAACCAGGTGCCAATTTTCCCCCTTCTTTTTCTGTACTTGTATTCTTATCTATCCCTTTCTCTGTATGTACAGAGTGAAGGAACGTTACTGGCAACAGGGTCATATGATGGGCATGCTAGAGTTTGGAGTGTCAATGGTAAGATGTTTTTGCATAATTTTTCTCAAATGTTATATGTTATAACCTGCAGATGTGGAAAAGACATTGCTGTGTATCTGAGTATATCTTTGTGCATATTATCAGTAAATCTTTTTTATCAGAAGGTCCAAAAAATAGTGGGTGAACAGAGACATTTAATAGCATTATTAAAATGACAGTTTCAAGCAGAAGAGCCCTAGGGCTTCTAATGTACTAGATTAGTTGCTTTTGCAGTATAACATACTGTTCCACTCTCTCTCTCACTCTTGCTCTCTCTCTCTGCACACGTGTATGTGTTGTTAAGTTAGGACACTATTATTTTTGTGAATCAATTTCAGCTGATTCCAGCCCTTATAAAGGATTGTGTTTCGCTGATTTAGGTGAGCTGAAGACTACATTGAGTAAACATAAAGGACCAATATTTTCTCTGAAGTGGAACAAGAAAGGGGATTATCTTCTTACTGGAAGTTGTGATAAGACAGCAATAGTATGGGATGTTAAGGCTGAGGAATGGAAACAACAGTTTGAATTTCATTCAGGTATGGTGTTTCACTGGATTTCAAGATTCAGTTGTCGTCTTTCCCTCATTTTCTTCTTTGTTTGTTTACAATATGAATACCAAAGCAGTATTGGAACTAAACACTTTGAACTTTATTAAGTGTAAGATTTCAGTGAATCTCTAGAATATATTGTTTTTTAATTTTTCTGGTTTGTTTCGTTGTTAGTTTCTCTATTCTTTCACGGAACAGAAATCACATATAAGGGTTGGAACTAAACTTCCAATGTGGCTATGATTTTAGGTCCTATACTTGATGTGGATTGGCGCAATAATGTCTCCTTTGCAACAAGCTCCACAGACAATATGATATATGTTTGCAAAGTTGGAGATACCCGCCCTGTCAAAAGTTTTGCTGGGCATCAGGTTAGCTCTTGACTGCTCATTTTTGCCATTGTAGATGTTTTGGGTATAGTTTTATCAGCTTTGCTTCATTTGTAAATGTTCATAAGGAGCTTGCGTGTCCTGATCAGTCTATGGCTTTTTCCATGAAATTTTGACCCATATTTATGTGTAACAATGCAATGTTAACAACGTTTTTTTAAGGAATCCACCTATCCTTGAAACTGGGAAAGCCTTTTCTACGAGCAGCTTTTAGGAAACAAAACACAACAAACTTGTAACTGCTTTTATTTCTTGATGAGATCGCTGAGTTCAGTGTTTAAGTGGTTTCTTTTCAATAAGTTAAAATGTCAGGAATTGAAATTTACTATGCCATTTATACTTGGGTAAGGCTTATTAGAGCCATTCTTATGTTGTCCTTTCCTTTAGATAATTGATGGTCTTATGGATTTCATTTTCTTTCAACTGAACAATCATAGATTTTGTGAAAACATGACACCCTGAGGTTAATGCTTCAAACTTTTTGCCACTGCAGGGGGAGGTTAATTGTGTCAAGTGGGATCCAACAGGTTCATTGCTGGCATCATGCTCTGATGACATTAGTGCTAAGGTTTTAGCATTCTACCTTAATCTTCTAATTTTGGTATAACCGTGTTCTAACTTCAATTTTTGCGATCCTCAATTGCTACATGTATCTATATTACTTGCACCATTGGCTAGTCTTGGAGTATGTAACTCCAAAAGATAATACTTCTCCCATTTGGCATTGAACCCAGTATTCAATTTCATACCTATCTCTTTGTTCTTAACTGTTTATGCTACAAGTTTAATTGTTGACTAATGGAGTCTATCTGCAGATATGGAGTATTAAGCAGGACAAATATGTTCATGATTTGAGGGAACATCACAAGGTCGTTATCTTTCATTTTTCTCATTAACCACATATATTTGTTACATCAGCTATAAGCCAGTCTCATTTTATTACATTTGTTTCACGATCTCTATGCAGGAGATTTACACTCTCAGATGGAGCCCCACTGGAAGTGGTACAAACAATCCTAACCAGCAACTAGTGCTGGCAAGGTAAATTTGTTGCTTTCTAAGACTTGTTTGTTCAGTTATCGATGACCATTTACTTGGTTCACTTGTCCTAGTTTCATGTACATGCTACAAATAAAATGTTTTCATCCTTTGGTGTTCTCTGTATTGGCGAGTAAAAACTTGTTGATGTTCTTCTATACATGCTATAAAATCATGGAAAATATTCTGTGGCATGTGGTAGGATGAGAGTTATTACCCAATTTGGTTTAATTCAACTTTCCTTCTGATTTTTATGTAGTGCATCATTTGATTCAACGGTCAAGTTATGGGATGTGGAACTTGGTAAACTTCTCTGCAGTTTAAATGGCCACAGGTATGCTACTTAAGTACTACAGCCTTTAAAGTATCCAATTGTTCCATTATCTTGGAAAGCTAGCACCAGCTTCACAGTTGAAATGAACCATCAGTTTTAAGGTGAATTAAATCAATTTTCGAAACATTGATATACCACAGTAACTTTCTTTTGTCTGAACATTTGTGGCAGCTACTTATTTTTGTTGATCCCCTTTATTCTATTGTCCCTTGTCTTAAAAAACTGTTTTTGGGACTATATGGAGGAATAAAGATAAAAGGTTTTAAGGTCACCCATCTTAGTTTATTCTAATAATGCCAAAGAATGCTAATACTTGATTTTTACCTTTGGTTTTGGTCTCTCAGTGGACCTTGGCAATGGTACATTTGAATTTTGTGACCGGCCAAAATGCACACTGGTCCACAATTAAACTTCTATACTTCTGGATCTCATTAAAGGAACTTTCTTTTGGCAATTAGCATCCTTGTGTCAGAGTTCATTAAAATTTATTTGTCTTTGATCCAGGGATCCTGTATACTCTGTGGCATTTAGCCCAAATGGAGAGTATTTGGCCAGTGGGTCGCTCGATAGGTGCATCAACATCTGGTCATGGAAGAAAGGGAAGATCGTGAAAACGTACACTGGCCATGGGGGAATTTTTGAAGTTTGTTGGAACAAAGAAGGCGACAAGATTGCTGCCTGTTTTGCCAACAACATAGTTTGCGTTTTGGACTTCAGAATGTAAGATTCAAAGGGTTTTCATTTTGGACTTCAGAATGTAAGATTCAAAGGGTTTTTAGGATGTAGATTCAGTGCTCTCAGGTGTTACGGAATAGCTCTAACAAGTTGATCGTCACTTTTCCATTGGTTATTTTTAACTCAGTTATGTAGGCTCAACATCTTAGATTAATTGTAGGTGTTACTAATTTTTGGCATCTGTTTTAAGTTGCTAGTAAATTCTCACTCCCCGGGTAGGGATCTCGTAGTGCATGAATCTGTAACTATCTGTGTACAGGATAATTATATTGGAACCATGAAACTGCAATTTTCAGGTCAATTCTTGTTTAACTTGCAAAAATGGACGAGAAAAAACAATTGCTTAATTAAGACACGTTATACAAAAACATAAAATTCAATTTTCGTTGTTTGTTAGACATATGGAGCCGCGTGAGACTGTCGGTTAGGTTTAATTTCAAGTGTCAGAGGCTTATGATCCTCGGGGGGCCAGATCCTCTGGCCCCTTATTCTGGTCCAGAATAATCTGAGCCATCCATTTAAGTGGGACCTACTTAAGTGGATGGCTCAGATACCCTAAGGTCAGAATAGGGCCAGAGGAAAGGGGACAGAGGATCCCCTTCCGATCCTCGGGAAAAACTTTCGACCCGCACGGTGCACGGTTGTTTAGGGAAAGGTTTGCGTTTGGTTTTTTTGAATATCATCTACTAGACCTTGGCGCCGTGGTCGAATTGAAATTGATTTTTATTGGCCCGTAATTAGCACCTATTTATGGTTGAATGTCGTAGGAAGGCAAGTGTTTGTTCTTCATATCATGTAAAAGCATCCTGTCCACTTTGCTCTCTACGCATACAGAGAACGGAAAATCTGAAGGAATTTCTCCAAGCTTTTGCGGAAAATCTTACTAAAACAAAGGAAAGATTCCTATATTTTCGCTACTTAGGATGTACACTGTGTGTAGAGAAGCGTAGGGGTGGAGCATGAAATTTTATTCAACTGTGAGAATGGGTGATGGTCATATGCACACTGTGCATTTGCATCCTCAAGTCTCTGAATTCCTCTCTCGGAGTCGCTTCTATTTTCCGTATTGGCTTGAGGAACAGGGCAATGGTCATATCTGGATGTATCCAACTCTGTAGTTGGGATTTGGGATTTGGGATTTGGAAGCACGAACCCTTGGTACCTTTCGTCACCACTCATTGTCTTTTTTCTTTCAACAGGTGAGACAACTTGGAGAGGTTCAATCTTAGATCTAGCTTTCGTGCTTTTCAAACATTGGTCTGTTACTTGAATATGTTATGCAATACCTGACCTCATTTTTTCCGGAAGAATTAACAGCACATACAAGAAAAATATGACTTAAAGAATCAGGAACAAGAAAAAAAAAAGATAATTTTGGAGTGCCTTTTAGGAGTTGCATTGTATGTTTTCTCTAATAAGCTTAAAAAAAGCCTGACTCACTAACGGTTTTCATCAAACAGAAAGATGGTAAGAGCGAACCTAGATGACGCTTCTGCATCTGTGGCCATCTCCTTCAAAGAACCTGATCCTAAGTAGCAATGAAGAGAGGAGTTTGGATAGCATTCTGTTGATCAAGAAGACGGATATTAATGAATGCAAGTTCCACTATTCGGGAAAAAGAACTAGCAATTGAATAGAATATATCAGAAAAAAGCCAACCCAAACCCCTACTTTCTGAGGTTCCTTGTTCTATCTCATCTATTCTTTTTAATCAGGATGAAATATATTCATAAAAACTAACTAGCAAGAAGGTCCTATTAGATCATTGGTAACAAAAGTTAAGTAGACCCTGAGGGGAAGTACAAAAGAACAATTCATTCTATCGTCATCTTTGATGCTATGCAATGTAAGTTGCCTGTAACTAAGCTTTCTGAAAAGGATGGATGTAAAATAGCAACCAGTACTTTTGTTCCATCCCTTCTCGAATCAGCATTTTCTTGGCTTTCATTTGTTGATTCTTTTGCCGAGAATTTACCAACAAATGCCTCTGATCTTGATGCTTCTGCCTTGGTCCGACGATAACCTGATAGTTTCTTTGTTTGGCATATTCTATATTATGGGTTTCACGTCTCCATCTTCCCATACCTAACATTGGACGACGTAGTTTCAGATACATTTACCCTTTCCTTATATGCAGCTTCCAGCTCTTCAAATCTTCATCTTTGTCCGCGGGAGCATAAAGGGTAGTAAAAGACAAAATCTTTGCCCTTCTTAATTACTAGACAGAACAAACTAATTACTATCTAGAATCCAATCCAATTACTGAAGGAAGACAAGGGATGGTCTGATATGACCAAGGTGTGGTTGTTGTTTCCCGGAACGAATCCTGGGGTCGATTTGTATGTTCGCACATCAAATTCTCCAGTAAACTGATTCAGGTGAAGAGATCTATGTCTACTGAAGACAATGTAAGATTATAACTTGTAAAAGTTACCTTGTAGGACACGCCCACCTAACTATCAAGCCAATTTCTCAGGTTTTGCCGACAACATTAACATAGAACACGTGGTCCAATGCTGGTGCTTGCTTTTGAACATGTATAGGAAAGGATTTACGATTCTTGTTTTTCTGTGAAATATAATTATATATGCTGGAGACTGTTTAGGTATTATTATTGTTATTATTATTTTCTTATCCATTTCTACTACTCTTGGCTCATGCTTGAAACTAATTGATCAGACAGACCTAATATTCAAGATCTGACTCACCTTTCCAATACCACAAAGAAACTCAAGCATCAAACTGCCTTCATCACGTAAGCTGTGGGCTATTGGGGAACTGAGCCTTTCTCGTTTCTAACTGTTATTATAACTCTTTATCATGTAAAATATTACCAGTGTCAAAGATTCCCAAGAGTACTTACTAGTGGTTCTTGCTGCACCATTCACACTGCATATGCATTGCCCACTACATGAAGACACCCATGTAGATTTTCTTTGATTTTTGGAAGTCGACATCCCACCTCTCTCCCGACTTTTGATCAGCATTATTGCCAGTCACTTGGACCTTCATCCACCTCACATAGTGTTTTGATATTATAGTTTAAATCAAACAAAAGATAAAAAATGATGGTCATCCCCACTTCAGTCTCTTCCATGAAGCTTGGCATCCCCACCCCACTCCTGTCACTTACATTTCTTTGGATGCAACTTGTAAGTCCTTTCTATAAAGCAAATGTTCCTTTTCTGTAAGTAGTTGTATGATTCATATCTCTTTTGAAGTTAACACCTCCTTTATTTCCACTACATGTAAACGAGTTACGGTACTGATCAGAACCCGTGACCACTCCTCTGTCAAAATTGTCTGCCTGTACTTGAATCTTGTAATCCATTAACTTCATCTGACTTCCCCGTTTTAGTTAGAGGGAGCAATCTGGTCATGGTGATTATAAAAATCTATCTGAACAACACCGAAGTCAGCGGCCCATGTATTGCACAGTTCTACGAGAGGGAGGAGCCAATTGGACAGACACGCTCCCAAACTGGGGCCGGGGACCCTGTCCAATATGCGACATACTGATTGTTTTCAATATGTTTTTGGCATATAACGTGATAGAAAGAGACTCTTTTTCGTGTCACACATGTTGCACATACGAAGAACAAGGAGACATGAACTATAAACCATGATTTGACAGATGAGGAGACAATAGATGGCTGATCCTCTGTTTATAAAAATCAATCTGGAGAGAATAAATAGCTCTAATGCTGTTGATCAGAGAGGTTAAAACTTGAAAAAGTTGAAAACGATCGATGAGTCGGGAATCCCACTACTTGCAATTTGACTTCTTTAACCATAAACCTTTTGAATTAATATGTAAAAATAACCAATGCGGGATCGCCAGATAAAACTTGGAGATAAAATTTAATAATATTCCTTCCGACTTTCTTCTTTATAAAAATATACCCTGTTGTCCTCAATAATTCCTCGTTGATCTGATTTTTTTTTTTTTTAGTTCTTTTTGTGCTGCCATGGTTTTCCAAGGTGATCAGAAAGCTGAAGCAAGTGAGATATCACTCAACAATCTGGATACTGACTCTCAAGCTATTGACATCGATGAAAGAGTAGAACAAGGTGATTCTAATTTCAAAGAATGGCTGAGTCTTGGCATCAACAGTAATGATCACACTAGGGGAACCGGTAATGATCCTGAAGCAAAGCCTTCTGTCGGAAACAAGATTTTTTCTTGCAACTTCTGCATGAGAAAGTTCTACAGCTCACAAGCCTTGGGGGGTCACCAGAATGCTCATAAAAGAGAGAGAGGCACTGCCAAGAGGTTCCAGTCTCATAGAATGATGCTTACAGGTGTAGGGTTTCCATTCAATCCTCTCTCGGCTCGATCACTTGGAGTTCAACCTCACTCACTGGTGAACAAACCCAGCAGAGAAGTGTCTAGCTTAGCAACGAGATTTGGTCATCCGAGTGCAGGTTTAGGAATGGCGTGGACACCTTTTGTGCTTGAAGAAACAATGGATTTGATTTGGCCTGGAAGCTTTCACGTGGACAGAAAACAACCGTCGGATTTGCATAAACTAGACTTGAATCTTAGGCTGTGAATATGTAATCAATTTGATCTTTTAAAATTTTTATCTTTTTCCGCTTGTCAGGTTGCTTATGTAAGATGCTGCATAAACGCATCACCAAATAAAGATGTTAAATTAGATAGAGCTGCTTCTTACTCGTACAATAGAAAGTATGTTCCTCAGCTTCTACTTAAGACTAAGTTGAAGCCTTTTAGAGGTTTCAGATTGTGGAATCCTATGCTCTATTGCTAACGTTCAGGTAGAATTGCTTGGCAAATAACCTACCTTCACTCGGATTGCGCGTAATCATCACTTCTTCAATGATGTAGATTGGAATTAATGTCACTAAATAGTTTTCAAGAATAAGTTGGTGTCAAATGTTCAGCATCTGGGATCACATTGAAAGGAAGCAAGCAAGTTTTAAATTGTCTAAAACTAATTAATATAAGAGAACTCGAGTTTAGTTTTGAATTCTAGATCATGAATTATATTAATACCACAAATATCAAAATTTAAAAAAGCTATTAAAAGTCGCAATTGTTATTGCCCATTTGCAATCAAAATTTAGAACTCGTGCTCATGATGTGTAAAAGATTGAATTTATATTTTTGTTGGATTGGGCCAGTTACGCTGCTAATGCGCAATAGAGAGATTTGGACCATAACACTTAAGTTTAGTTAGCAATGGACTTTTTGGACCATAGAGTCAAGAGAATTGGCACTAAAAAGAAGTACTAAAATTTTATGCAAATTTTGATGCTCTGTAATTTTGTTAAAAATATGACGAGTTACTTCAATTAAAAAAAAAGGAAAGTAAAATAATATTACAGTTTATAATAACAAAAAAATTAAAATTTGTTACTTACTTGAATGTAACAAAAATAACAATAATATGTTTTAAACATCCCGTTGAGACGCAGAATTTAAGAAAATTCAGTATTACGTAATCTTATTTTTATTTGATAAAGAGATTGTTTTTAATTGACTCATATATAATACTCAATTTACTATTGTATTCAATTGATAGAGAGAAAGAAATGTTTTTAGTATGTTACAATTAATTTAACCAAATAAAGATTAACAATTTATGGCACTAGGGAGGCACCTGTCCAACCTTTCAACCAAAATTCCTTGATACGTACCAAACATGTGCTAGAACATCATCATCCCATTTTTCTACTTGCTGTTTCTTCTCTCTTGTGAATATGGTAATTCTTGTGGACGAGCAGATGCGCCTCTCGTTACTTTTAGTTTTCTCGCCAAGCTGCTTAGGTAAAAAACAATATTAACTATTTGTTTAGATGAAAAAGGCGAGAAATTTAAAGCTTATTATGTTAAGAGTCATGACTGAATGAATTATTGCGGCTGTCCTGCTCTAGAACAACATCAACATATAAGGATGCAAGAAAATGATTGAGTCACATAAAAAGTACATGATGTTAATAAATGGTGCTTTTACAAACTTCCATATCCGAGAATTTAGGATAGATAACTTGAATAGTTGCTAAATTATCTCTATCTTTTCCTTTGGCTAAGTTGGCAATTGATTACGCAGGAACTCCATACCTCATTCTTGCGTGCTTCATCTCTAAGACATCAAACAGCGTATGAGTAGATACAGGCAGCCAAACAGAAAGAAACTACATATAAGATTATTCCAAGAGGTTCACCAGGGATTTTTAGGTTCTTTCTAGAGGAAATCCTTATGTCTCCTCTTGTTTTGCTCGATATATTGTTCTAGGTGTCGTAGCTTAAACCTGCAATTGCCCGAAAACAGTCCCAAGTCATTTTCCGCTGAGTTTTTTAATGTACTAAGTCAATAAGTTAGGATGTTGTGAGATTTCTTCTTATTTTTTATGTTGGTTGTAAGCCTATAGGTACGCATGCTTCTAATTCATTGGTAACACGCAGAGAGCGTATCCTTTCTCTGCATTCCATTCTTTGTTTATTATTGCTCAGTGTATCATAACAAGGATAATGTTAGAATATATTTTATATATTCTTTTTTTATTTTGGCATTTTTTAATTGGACATGGGAATTTTAATAATTTCTAAAGATGTGCCTAAATTGATGGTTGCGTATTGAATGGTGCTT
>JANZLD010000237.1:7130604-7143931 GCA_026413575.1 Erythroxylum carthagenense | reverse complement strand
CATCATATACTAATTAATGTCAAGTTAATTATGCTAACTTAACTTACTCAATTAAGCTAATCATGCTTAATTTAAAATTTTTTTTGGGGCTAACAGCTAAATAAGCTTACCGACGAAATATATACAAATTCCGTCGGTAAATTCTGTCGCTAAACTTTATTTTTCTTGTAGTGATTCAAGATCTTAAGACCCTTCTTAAGCATCAGTTTTAAATGAAAGAACTGAGTTTTCTAAGTTACTTGTTACTCCTCTACATATTATTTATCTTAAATCAAGTATGCTATTAGACTTGTCTCTTATACAAAACTCACTAATGAGAAAACTTGTCGAGACAAATGCTCATTTTACAGCTACTAATGGTACTCCTCTAATTGATGTTACTCTCTATTTTCAACTAGTGGGAAGTCTTATTTATCTTATTGTCCCTTATCCTAATATATCATATTTTATTCATATTTTCTATCAATTTATATCTGCTCCTCACACAACTCACTTTGTAACTGTCCTTCACATTCTTCGGTATATCAAGGGTCCTTTGTTACATAGTCTCCATTTCTCAAATGATTTTACTCTCAAATTAAAAACTTATTTTGATATTGATTGAGCTATAGATCCCACAAATAGACGTTCCACCACAAGCAACTAATTTTTCCTCGAAACCTTCTTAATTTCCTAACATAGCAAAAAGAAAAACTTAGTTTCTCAATCGAGCACTGAAGCAAATTATTAAGCTCTTGTATACACCAATTTTAAGCCCCTATGGCTAAGATGGCTTCTCCAAGATATAAGCGTGTCTCATTCTTTAGCTACTCTACTTTATTGTGATAATTGTAATGCTATCCAAATAGCTAACAATGATGTGTTCCATGAGCGCACCAAAAATATTGAGAATGATTATCACTTCATGCACCATCATGTCTTTCAAGGAATGGTGAGTCTCATTTCCGTCACCTCCCAATATCAGATTACTAATATAATCACCTATATTTATACATCTCAATGATTTCATGATCTAGTTTCCAAGCTCTAGTTGGTAAGTTCTCTACCAATATGAGCTTGGGGGGATGTTAATGTGTATATTATAGCCTTAATACTAGCCAAACCTATAGCCTAAAATCTTGGCATTCATTGTAGCTTTAACTTTTTTTTAAATCTTTCTTACAAAGTGCATAAATATTAATAATAAGAAAGAGCTTGAAAACTTTATCAAAAGTGTTAAATTTCTTTTATCAATTAGCCAAAAGATGAAAGAGATTTGGAGAAATGTCTGTTAGATCCATACTAGATTCAACCATTTCACTTTAATGCCTTGGTTCCTCAATAACTCTCTACAATATGAATTTGTATATGAGGAAGTTTTGTTTTATTAGATATATCCTCTTTATTTTGCTCCAATTTGAAGTTAAATGCATAGTTATTTAAGTTGTTGCATTTTATCATTTAAACTCTTTAACAGTAACTTCCTTTTAAAAATTGTGAGTCACTCAACTTACATATAAATAAAGGAATTTGCATGTGTGATGTATTTGTGAATACTTTTTTATAATATGTTCCTAGCAAGGAGATCAAGGAAATCTTATTTAGTATGAACCCTTATAAATCCCCTGGCCTTGATGGCTTCTTTTCTTACTTCTTTAAAAAAACTTGGGATATTGAAAGAAGTCTGGTCGTTGAGGAAGTTCAGAAACTTTTTTAGAAATGGTAAAATTTTTAGTAACTTGAATAATACCTTCCTATGTTTGGTTCCAAAGGGCCTAAGTCCTTCTAGTTTAAATGACTATAGCCTAATAACTTGCTGTAATATTGTCAATAATGTGATTACTAGTAGTAAGCTTGTAGGGATGTCTCTTAAGTAGCTATTGGAGCTTAATGTGTCTTCCCTATAAATAAGTTGGAGGGAGAGATTGTTCAATTTCCAACCCTATTTTAAGACTTCCAGTAATTGTTGATGCTTTTATAGTTCATAGGAATGACAAACGAGTGAAGCCAAGACATGACAATTAGATGAAGCTCTTATCGGGTGACACAACCATGTAGGGTGATACACACTTGTGTCCTATAATTACACGACTGTGTGCATTAACTATGTAAGTCTTTGAAATAGTGTGAAGAAGGAAGTCATGATCAAAGACAAAAACAATCATATGCATGCTCATGTTCATAACATGTTTAGCCATGTGTGATGACCATGTTGCTCTCTGTAACTATGTACATATACAATTGAGACGCTGCTAAAAGAGACACAGTCACTTACACAATTGTGTATATGAATGTGTACAGTCCAGAAAAATTATTTTATGATATAAAAGAGAAAAAGTTGTAAGTTTTGTATAGGAGTGCGGCCAAAACGTCCAAAAGTAAGGAAAAATAGAGAGAGCAAGTAGTGTAGTATTCTCATCCTTTTATTATTTTCAAGATTGGTTTGAGTAGTTGTTGATTGACATATCAATTTTGGTTTCAATCCTAAAACTTGATGAGGCAACTTGTAGTTGTGCAAGTGAGATATTAAACTTTGTAAATCCTTTATTTAAGTTTAGTGAATTTGCTTATCTATTTGATTTATGGTTTTTTTCCTTTACACTTGAGGATTTTTCACATAAATCTTGATGTTTGCTTGTTTGATATGTTGCTTATTCTCATATTGATTTACTGGTTAAACTTGAAGAATGTTTCGTTGTTAATTTTATATTAATCTTTTAGAGAGTTGTGTTATTATAGTATTCTTATCGTTTTTTATTGTTCAGGGTTGGTTTGAGTGTTTATTGATTGACATATCATCTTTTCAACCCTAAAACTTCATGAGGCTACTTATAGTTGTGGGGCGAGATATTAAACTTTATAAACTCTTATTTTGGTTTAGTGAATTTACTTTTCAGTTTGACATGTGGTTTTTTCCTTTACACTAGAGGATTTTTCACATAAATCACGGTGTTTGCTTTTTTATTAAGTTTCTTATTCTCATATTGATTTGCTGGTTAAACTTGAAGAGTGTTTCGTTGTTAATTTTTTTGTTAATCTTTTAGAGAGTTGTGTTATTATAATATTTTCATCCTTTTTTATTATTTTCAGGATTTGTTTAAGTGTTTATTGATTGACATATCAACTTTTCAATCCTAAAACTTGATGAGGCTATTGTGAGGCAGGATATTAAACTTTATAAATTCTTATTTGAGATTAATAATTTTACTTATTAATTTGACTTGTGGTTTTTTCCTCTATATTGGAGGATTTTTCATGTAAATCTCAATATTTGCTTCTTTATTAAGTTTTTTATTTTCATACTGATTTGCTGGTTAAACTTGAAGAGTGTTTTGTTTTGTTTTTTTGATGATCTTTTAGAGAGTTGGTGTTATTATAGTATTCTCATCCTTTTTTGTTGTTTTTAGGTTTAGTTTGGGTGTTGGTTGAATGACTTACTAACTTTGGTTTAAATCCCAAAACTTAATGAGACAACTTGTAGTTGTGAGGTGAGATATTAAACTTCGCAGATCTTTATTTGAATTTAATGAATTTACTTGTCGGTTTGACCTATGATTTCTTCTCTACACTAGAGAATTTTTCATGTAAATTTTGGTGTGTGCTTCTTTATTAAGTTTCTTATTCTTGTACTAATTTACTGTTTAGATGTACTTGAAGAATGTTTTGATGTTAATTTTTTATTAATCTTTTAGAGAGTTGACTTATTGTCTCCCATCATTAACTACTTGAAATCAACTAGTCATCCTACTAATAAGATATTGCTTGATCATATGGACAAACCTGAAAATTATATTGGAATCTCGGATGTTGATCGGTGGTTAGTTTAAGGATAGGAAAAAAGAAAAAAAAAAGACCATGTAAGCTTGAATTTGCAGCCATGAAATCTAGGGTTCGCCGCATTATGAACTGATTTCTGAACAACGTATTTTGCAAAT
The DNA here is from genome assembly GCA_026413575.1 of Erythroxylum carthagenense. Lineage (NCBI taxonomy): Eukaryota > Viridiplantae > Streptophyta > Magnoliopsida > Malpighiales > Erythroxylaceae > Erythroxylum > Erythroxylum carthagenense. The sequence goes on along the minus strand of JANZLD010000237.1, from coordinate 7,140,017 downwards.
TAATTAAGTCATTACAAACATTTCAATTTTTTCGACGTAAAGCAAACAAGAACTAAACTTTTCGCATTTTACATTCTTAGTTATTCCTGTTAACTAATATACTGAACTCTTAGCCATTAAGAGGATAAAACGAACGTACATTTCTGCATGCTTGATTACCTTGTGAAGCTGGTGAATGCATCCAGTTGTTGCTGGAAAGTAGAATAAATGGGATAAGATTTGTGAAGAAATAACGGATATAAAAATGGCTACTCTTACCCACATGTAAATTGGTGCATGCAATTCATAACAAAGTTAAATTTTGAATTTAAATTACCTTTATAGAGAAAATTTTTATTTCGTTTTAAGAATTGGTTCAAAATAAACTGAACCTGTGAAAAGGATGGTGCCTCATCATTCATCAGAATTCGAACTCAGTGGTGTTAGCGAACCGAAAAGTGAACTGGAACAAACTAATAGGAGAGGTTAAATGGGCAATCCTAGCCCTAGAGAATGAGAGAGAAGGACTTCACTTTTGGTCCAGACGAATGATCTGATCTTTGGTCCACCGAGAATGGACTCGCAGCCCAGGAAGACCATAAGCTTCCAGGGATGACTTGAAATCCAAATTCCAAATGTCTTAACATGACCCAACCTGAATCTTAATTTTCTTCATCCGTTGAATTTAGACATGGATTGCGGGTGAGAGATTTTGTGCTTTTCCAATTTGCATTTACTAAAATGGACGCACTCCTCTTGGCCCCTGTACCTAACGTTCTTCCTGTGTATCATAATGGACCAAACAAGACCTATTGTTTGATAGGAACATCATACACAACCAACTATTTTAGGTACAAACATCATATCCATTTATCCATTTTTTCAAACTTTGTCAACTACTTCACAACTAACCAATTAGACACACGCACCACCCCCCACCCCACCCCAGAGATCCTGAGTTCTTTTTTGTTTCTCCTTGACAACCAAAAAGGGCCCCCCTTCAACTTTTGTTGTCTTTGTTGATAATTATGATAACGAGAAAAAGAAAAGGAAGGAAGAAACGAAAATCACATCTGACTATTAAAACACCAAGTAAATGCAATTAATAGGTGTTAAGTGTGTCACTAATGGTTTTAGAACAAGTTTATTAAATGTTATGATATTTTAATTTAGACATTAAATAACGCATGTTCAACTACTTAGGAAAAGAAACTATCAATTCCCATAATACTTTTCTGCAAAATTCCATTTCAACACGTTCATATCATGTTGCATATTTACAAAATTCTCGTTTAGTTGGAATTTGTCTCCTCCAACTTATTCGTCAAACATATTCTTGCAAGTAACACAAAAATATTTGTGTGCGTGTGGACGTTGGAAGAAGTTGTGAATATTGCCCTCTTCAAAATAAAACAAAATTAACGAATCCCAATGTGGGCTGACTTGCATATAGGTTAGTGAATCATCCTTGACCTATCAAACAACAGGCGACCTACCATTCAGATTAGGACCAGTTGCCACTCTCTCGCTGCCCTTCAAACTGTCAAACGAAATTGGTTGGGAGTTGCTTTCATTTCCTATCCAATAAAAATATGCAAACTTCCCTTCAATTCCTCACTCCAGCCTTATTCTCAAAAACGTCTCTCTCTTTGATATATTCTCCTTCCAATATCGCAAAGCATAGACCACCACCAACCACTTTCTTAGTCTGCTCTTTTGTAACATTTTGACACCAGATTTTGGTACATCCCCAACATCTATAGCCATTCTCTCTTCTCAGGAGGCATAAACTATAAGTTCAAGCAAAAGGCATTAGTGGAGTCACTGGCACTGGCGTTGTCCAGGAACCCTTCTTGGCTTTGCACATGTGGGAGTGAAGAAGAAATTATCAGCTTCGATGTTTGATTATTAGCTAGGTCTTTGCAGGTATGTAAGACAAATCTCTTACATCTCATCACATTCACACTTTCTTGGAAGGTTATATANNNATTATATTAGTATTTCACTCCTGAAAGTCTTAAAACTGGAGAGTGTTTCCATTTTTCTTTTTCCAAATGAAGTTTTCGAGCTTTGAGTGAGGCAAAAGAGATCAAAGATAAGATTGACTTAGCATAAGCCAGCATAAGCCATGCGTTTCGCAGTAGATAGACTGAAGCAAGCAGCCAGTAACTCAACCACCGGAAATTATTCTATTGTGATTAATCACCTTCTTCCAGTAAGTTTGAAACCTTTTGTTTTCAGGATGCAACTATTACCAAAAAGATTGATTATTGATAGTATTAGTAGGATGATCTTCATTTCCCTTAATTGTTGCACAGAATGATGTGGTTAACTGGAATTCGTCTCTTGCTCTTTTGGTCCATTTGGTCGCTTATGTCGCAATCTTAGGTAGGCACCTGACTCCTCATGAGCTTGTTTCCTAAATATGTTGCCCTTTATTTGGGAAAGTTATACATGATTCATTTTGAACGATCTCTTTCGACAGCTGAATTTTTCAGATCAAATCAATGCTAAAGATACAAAGCCTCTACGATCATTACGAGTTCAAATATGAATATGACTACTTAATTCTGATTACTTACTTGTACAATAATATAGTAAAAAGAAGGTTAAGCAGGCTAATATGGCAATGTTTCAATTGTGCAGTTGTTATGATGTTTATCGTTTTCGTGATTTTGAAATGCCTGGCGACTTTTGAAGATCAGAGGACTTTGTTAGAGATTACAGGAAATGAAACTGACCCATTACTTCCAACAAAGGCAGGGACAATCACGTATGGAGCCTGTGACAACGATTTGGAATCAGGAAAATGCAGTAGTTGTAGCAGTAGCAGTAGCAGCAGAAGCGGTAGTTTTTCAAGCGAATTATATGATGCTAAGTTGTGCATAATTTGCTTCGATGAAGAGAGGAATTGTTTCTTTGTTCCTTGTGGTCACAGTGCTACTTGCTATTTCTGCGCCCAAAGGTGTGCATTCATTCATAGAGCTAGTGAAAAAACGTAACATGTTGGAAGGCAAAAGTGCTTGACAAAACAAATGTTTTTGCAGGATTTTTTATGGGGAAAACAAGGTGTGCCCGGTCTGCCGGAGACTCATTCGCAGAGTTAGGAAACTCTTTGCCTGATAGTAGGGTCAACAACTTCGGGTTATTTTAACAGGTTGTTTTCCAAGTTTTGTACTCTTCTACTATTTCGTCGGTGTAACCAACCAAAATTTTGGAACTTCAATTAGAAACATAAAGAGATGGTTAAGGCTTGTGCCTGAGCTTTATTTGGAAATAATGTGCTGATATACTAACACCATATGATCCAGTAAGCCTTGTGTTTGATTCTCTATTTCCTGTAAAGAATAACGCTATAAATGGAAGAAAAGAAATGCCCACTTCACCATTGATTGCTCCTAATTAGAAAGCAAGGAATTAAGACAAGTGTTTTGTGCCTGAAATTTATAATTAATATTTAATTATGTCATTATTATTTAATAGTCAGATATTATTATCAAATACGAAATTTAATTATATTAAAATAATATTTTATTATTTAGAATTACTATTATCACTAATGACTATTTAATAATAATAACCACTAAACAACGATAATAGGATCATCAAATTTTTTCTTCTAATTATCCGTACCATTATTTAAACATTAAACTTATCCTAACCGTCAACTAAGCAATCATTGAACGTCAAACCTTGCACAAAGATATTCTGAACATCGCATTAAATAGAACATTGTTGTCATCCTCTTTTCTAATTGCATAATCTAATTCAAGTAAAAACGACAACTAATAGTAAACGAGGTAATATGGCAAGTCGTTTTCACTGCGATGAATCTACCAGATATAGTTCTACTTCTTGATTGAAGACATAGACCCACCTCACATCAGAAGATGATCGAAGAGTCTTCATCATTTTCCAGGGGACCACACAAGGCTAGGAAATTTCCAGGGGACTTCCTCTCCTTTCTTCAGGAGAGCATTCATTGTTGGGCTTCTAAAAGATAAAGCTCATAAGTTATTCCAGAACACTCGCATAATAAAGATAAGTGACAGATAACGAAAAAATGATTTTAAAGTGAAAAATCATTTAATATATGGGTAAAAACTACGAAATACTAAATCAAATAGCATGATACAAATATAAAGGTTTCAAACTCTCTCACTCAAAAACACCTTATGAAATAGCTATAACTAATCCAACTCTTTTAGTTTTCTCTTAAGCTTTCTCATAAAACTTCTAAAATTGAGAATAATTGACATATATATAGCAATACTACTTCCATCTAATCTTAGATATAAAACTTTAATAAAATTATAGTTGATGAATGATATTTAGACTCTAAAACTCTTCTATCATCATGTATTTATGTTCCTTACAATTTCTATCTCTTAAACTTATCTTTAAATTATAAAAGGATAGAATTTTGTCACATATGGTTACCCACATGACAATGTACAATGACCGTGTCTGAATTTTAAACTTCAAAACTCGATGTCATGTAGATACACAATCATAGTGACTTACAAGTACACAACTTTGTCTGCCACTTACACGATCATGTTTGATCTTGAAGTTATTGCCTTTAAACTTCCACATAATTACAAAAACTTACGCATTCATCACACAGTCATGTCCATCGTTGACACGGGTGTCTACTTCAACAATAGCTTTAACTCATCAATTTTTGCCTCAAATTTGCTCAAACTTTTTTCCTTTCGATCCATAGACACAATTAACACTATGGGAGTCTAGATTTGGTGGTATTAAACAAACGAAAGTCCAAAAAATGGGGCTATACTTACAATAATCTCCCTTTCTAGCCTAATTTAGAGGAGAAATCTATCACCTTATTAATCACTTGAAAGTCAATCCAGCAAGATTACTACAAAGATCAAGCTCACTCTTGAGAACCACCTTCGTTAACATGCCGGCACCATTCTTGTCTATGTAAATCTTTTTCAAATTCATCAATTCTTCCTAAACCACAACCAATGATATCTTACATCAATATACTTAGTGCGGGAATGATACATAGAATTTTTGCTCAAATCCATAACACTTTGATTGTCATAGAAAACCATATACTCATCTTATTTTACATTCAATTCTTAGAGAAATCATTTCAACTAAAGCATCTCCTTTTCAGCTTTCACGACTGCAACATATTCTACCTAAATAGTAGGCAAAGCTATACACTTTTGCAACTTAGATTGCCAAGCCTAAGATCAACTTTTTGTTATCGAGATCATTAGCCATATTGCATAGGTGTATCCTTCTAGAATTAGCTCACTACTTCCAGAACACAAACATAATATGGAAATGGCCCTCAAATATTTGAAGATTCACTTTATTACTTCCTAATGTACCTTTTCTAATAAAAGTCTACTCATCAATCCAACGGCGTGTGTAATGTCTGGTCTAGTACACACCATAGCATAGATTAATAAACCGACAATAGAGGAGTACGAAATAGAGGGTAGACACTCTTTCTCATTTTTTGTGGTCGAATAAACTCTTGTGCTTAACTTGAAATGAGCTGCTAATGGTGTACTCACTGGTTTCATATGTTTAGGGATGACAATAGGCTGAGCTAGGCCAGAGGTTAACCAGATCGTGGCCTAGCTCGACCATAGGCTGACCAGCTTGTGGGTGATCCCTAGCTTGATGGGCCACAAGTGGAACAGGCTGAGCCAACTTTTTTAAAAATAAAAAAATAACAAATGACTAGACTGAAGTCGGGCTAAGCTAGGCCACATTTGTCATCCTTACATATGCTTCATATTGAACCTCTAAGGCACCCGTTCAATAAATTTCTCTTGTGACAACCACAACTTTCTAGCTTCTTGTTATAAACAATCTTTATGCCAATTTGTTTTGTATGACCCAAATCTTTTATGTCAAATGACTCAAACAAGTCCTCCTTTAATCTGCAAATTATGCAATATCTTGTCTAACTATCAACATATCATCCACTTACAAGAGAAGGATGATGAAGTTACAATTGGAGAAAGTTTTAAAATACACATAAGGATTAGTTATCATCTGCTTATACCCATTTTCTCGTCATAAACAAATCAAAATTATTGTACAACTACTTCGGTGCTTGTTTGAGTTCATAAAGACTCTTCCTTAATTTTCACATTAATTCTTCTTTCCCTTTGACTTTGAACCCTTTTGATTGCTCCATATAAATCTCTCCATCCAAATCGTTATATAAGAAATCAATCTTCACATGAAGTTGCTCGAGTTCAAGATCCAAACTAGTAACTACTCCTAATACCGTGCATATTAACGTAATTTTGACTACTAGTGAGGAAATCTTATTGAAATTGATACCCTTCTTTTGATTATAACTATTAACTACTAGTCTCGCCTTATGCTTCATTAGCTTGTCACCATCTTTCTTAATCTTGAACACCCATCTATTCTTCAAAGCTTTCTTGATTTTGGGAAGCTTCACGAACGTATAGGTTATATTCTTCTTTAATGAGTCAAACTCCTCTTATATTGCCTTGAACTAAGAGTCTTTGTCTTCAAGTGATTACACCTATTGGAAGTTCTTTGGCTCCTCTTCAGTAATGACTAGGAGATATTTTGAACTATGATATCTTGCGAAAGGTCTCTTAACTTTAGTTGACCTTCAAAGTTGGACATCTTTTAATGCTTGAGCATGTTTTCACTCCTACTCATAATGCTCATATTCTAATATCATCTACAAGATATGTCCCATGTGACTCATCATCATCAAATTACCCCTGATCATTATCATCGTGTGGTAGCCTATGTGCCTTCTTCACTCGTAGGCTAATCAATAAAACTACGAATAGAGGTAGAATCCACAATACTGAATGATAAACTGTTGAAAGCAATATTGTCTTCTTTGAAGTGATTTGCACCCGTCTTATGCTCATAGAAGATTATATCCATGCTTTTAATAACCATTGACTTTTTTAGGTTATAAAGCCTGTACCCAAACTCCTCGATCCCATATCTAATAAATATGCAAGGATTAGTCTTAGAATCCAGCTTTGATCTCTGCTCTTTTGGCATATGCTTAAAGACTTTACATCCAAATACCCTCAAGTGTGAATAGGTTGAATCCTCCCCTTTCTATACTCTATAAGGAATGTCAAGTTCCAAAGGAACTGAAGGAATTTCGTTGATCTTATATATTGTGATTTTGATTGACTCACCCCCAAAAGGAATTTAGTAGTTTAACATTCAAATCATACACCAAACCTTCTCCACAATGGTTGTATTTATCCTCTTGGTAATACTATTATGTTTTGGGGTACCAAGTTTTGTCTTTTCATGTCTTATGTTATATCTTGTACAGTTTTCTTCAAATTCATTAAAGTTATACTCTAATCCACTATCAGTTGGAAGACATTTCAACTTTTCTCCATCTCCCTTTATATAATGACATGAAATTTCTTAAAGGTCGTATACACTTGGGGTTTTGTTTTCAGCATAAAAACCCAATACTTACAAGTAGCATTATTGATAAAAGTAACTAAATACTTATTATCCCTTAATGACTCCACCTTCATAGGACCACATAACTAGGAATACACCAGCTTTAACTTCGCCTTCCTTCTGGTAGACTTTTTTGAAATAAGACTCGACGTTGCTTTTTAGCCATGTAATAATCACAGGGGTTGGTGAAATCAACTTCTTCATAAGGATAAGTGATTTTCCAGCCAGTAACTTCATCCTTTTCTTGCTAACGTATCTTAATCTCTAGTGCCATAAATCTAATGAAGTGTTTTCTTGAACTCTATGTAACTTTCTAGCACACACCTTTAAGTGTGTCTTGTATAAGGAGCAACATAACCCACCATAAGCAACCATGAATGCTTTTTTAGACAACTTCTACTTTTCACCTTTAAAAGTGTGTTGATATCCCTCTTAGTCAATAACATTCACAAACAACAGATTGAGACTCAAGTATAAAATGTGTCAAACACCTTTTAAGGTAACATGCACCTAACATTAGTCTAAACTTGAATATCACCTATGGTGATGATGCTAACAGAGCTTTAATTACTCATCTTCATATTTTTAAAATCATCACTCTTGTAGTTGGTCAAATATACTCTCTTTGGAACACAATGGTACAATGTCAATATATCAACAAGCCACTTAGAATCTAAATGACTAATATGGAGACACTCATTGTTCATCTAAATCAATGATACTTCATCATCATTGATGTTGTTGCTGAAGTATTGTTGTTGTCTCCATTCTTTTGGTTATTTTGCTTCTTCTAATCTCTTCTACTTATAGTGTAACTTATTTATGTGAACAAGTTTGGTGCAGTAGTGTCACGTTATGTTCTTTTTGTCATCTCTTGACTTCGAGCTATTCTTCAAGTTGCCTTATCCTTTAGGACCTATACTCTTGCTTTTTTCTTTGTTCTCGACCATAAAAGCTTACACATTCTCAACACTGGTCTCCTTCCTCCTAATTTCTTTATTAAACTTATGCTTTTTTTATTACAACCAAAGAAAGCACACCATTTAAAGTGAAGTTACTGATAGTCACAATCAAAGTTTTCCAGCTATTTAGCAAAGAACTCGATAGAAACAAAGCTTGTAATTCATCATCGAGTAAAATCTTTATTGTAGTCAATTTATTAATGTTGTCCTAAAAATCATTAAGAGGCTCTAAAATCAACTTCAAGTTCACAAACCTTTTAATCAAGAAGGCCTTGTTGTAAGCAGTCTTCCTCTTATAAAGACCCTTCAACTTCTTCTATAGTTCAAAAAGATCCATCTTTTGAGATACTTGATTGAATATACTGTTATCAATCCATTGTCTAATAATTCACAAAGTCTTACTCTTCATCTTCTCCCATTCTTTTTATATCATCTTCTCCAATTTATAAATGATATCATTATTTATACCTTTGTTCACATCAATTGGATCATAAAGATCTTTAAAATATAAGAGATCTTCCATTATAAGCCCCTAATATCAAATAGTTAGTTGACATCAACTTTATCATAGAGTTATTTTCATTCTTCATATCTATAACTCCGATACCATTTTTTAGGGCTCTACAAAATAAAGCTCACAAGATATCTAAGATCACTCAATCAATAACAAACTACTCACATAACAAAGATGGCTGAAACATAATGAACACGTGATTTTAATATGGAAGGTTCTTATGTAAAGGTTAAAACTACATATTAAGTTGGTAATAAAATTCACTAAATCAAATAGCAAGATAAAAATGATAAAGGTTTCAAGCTCTCTCACTTAATAACAACTTACAAGAAAACTACATCTAATTTAGCTCTTTTACTTTCCCTAAAGCTCTTTTAAAAAACTTGTAGGATTTTAATGTGTGTGTATATATATATATATATATATATATATACACTACATATTATAGATAAGAGATGTCTATAGAAACAAATATTATCAAA
>JANZLD010000237.1:7095716-7109390 GCA_026413575.1 Erythroxylum carthagenense | reverse complement strand
GTCCCACTTAAATGGATGGCTCAGATTACTCTGGACCATAATAGGTCCAGAGTAAGGGGCCAGAGGATCTGGCCCCCTAATTGGTGGCTTTTATTAGCGTTCTACGTTCAGGTTTGTATGTCCTTGACAGCCGCCTTTAAGAGTTCAGGAGTTGCTTTGTCCCGATGCGCAAGCGGCAACTTTTGCTCGTGCAATGCATTAATTTAGTTTAGTCTCTCCCTTTGTACAAAAAAAAACAAAAAGAGGGTATCTAACACAATCAAGAGGCCTCTGTTACTACAATAACAACAATAACATTTAATAAAAAATTCACTGATCCGGGGGTTTGATCGACAGCTCTCTAGTCCTATCAATTAATTCTAGGCTCCAGGATACATTCCAGGGAAGCTTCCTGGAAAAAAGTGGAAGTTGACATTCTGTTTGATGAAAGAGAGACCTTTCTTAGCTTAATTGTCTGATGAACCGAATCTTCCATTTCTTAGAACATGTACAATGGAGAAGTAAAAATGATTTTGAAACCAATAAAGCTTTTATTATTCAATTTGACTTGGCCCAAGCTTTTCTTCATTTGAAACCAATAAAGCCTTGGCTTGGCGGCTACATAACGACCTCAAAACCGCAGAACTGATGAGGTGCCGTGTGAACTCAAAATTCAAAAACAAAAGAAAATTAAGCAAAAAGAAAAAGTAAGAAATGAAACTTCAACTCGTAGAACGGCTGCTAGTGCTACGGAAGATGAAAAGACATTATCGTTGACAAACATTATTAGAAAAAGGAAAAAGAATACCAACTAATTATTAAAGAATCGGACGAAAGTGGACAAAGACTATAATAAACGGGCAAAAGAGGACGCGAAGCTGAAATCTGAGTTGGGGGTTATAGTTTAATAGAAAAAGATTTGGAACTTGTCTCACTTTTCTCCATCGTCGTCGCTGCATTTTCAGGTACCCATCTACAGTTTCGATCATTTGATTCATATACTTTAGGGTTTTTCATCACTTGTTCGTTGATGGACTCGTCTGCTCTGTCAGGATTTTGCTGCAGAATTCAATTGAATTTTGAACTCCTGCTGTCAATCTTGTTTTTAAATTCAGAAGTTGAAGAATTTATTGCTTTGACTTAATATTTTTTCCCTTTGAACATTGCGTTCGGTTTTGCTCTTTATTCATGGAATTTGAGTTTTCTTTTTTTTTTTCTTTTTTTGGTTTTAGACAAGGTAATTTTGAGGGGTCTAGAGCCTTCAAAGTCGTTATTTGATTTCATGTTTTTGTGCAGTTATGTCTTATATTACGAACAGGGCATGTGAGTTTTATTGTTGGATGTAAATTGATTAGGCTATTGCGATCCTAGTGTATGGGTGCTGTTTCAAGTGTTGGAGTTTTTATCAATTCTGGTGATTGTTGTTTGTAGTTTGATCCTAGCATAGCTATGCCGTATTAGGTTATATCTGAATTGACAGGTTTATTCTCATTTGAATAATTTGTCTGCCAGTTTGGTATGGTGAGTGCTAGTGTGATAGCTGTTATAGGGAGGAAAGGTTGAAATTTAGCTTATAATTTAGTCTTAGAATGTTAATGAGTCAGTATTGAGATTGCACATGTTAAAAAGTAACATGGGAATGTTTGTACGAAAACACGGTGAACTTGTGACTTATGGAAAGGTTGGAGTAAATGGCTCACATGCTGACTTTAGAAATTATCTTTTGCAAGTGAGAAATACCATGGGTGGGATTTTGTTTGACTTCTTTCCAAATAGCTATTCAACCATTAGGATTCTCGAGTTTTTTTGTGGTATAATGTTGCTTGGTGCATTGACAAAGTGATATAGAACGGGTTGCATTAAGTAATATATTAATGCATATGCCAAAAGCTTTTAGATTTCTAGTTCTTAGATTATTGATTTTTCTTTCGCTGAAACTTTCAGAATATAAGACCATTTGATTGCTGCAAGAGTGTAGTAGAAACTTCCTCGTTCTAGGTCGGTGATAAATTTCATTGCAGACTTGTGATTGTTCCTGGAGGTTGTAAAGGACATATGAGATTTAGTGTGCAAATTATGCATTGGTAAACTGATACAACATCCCTATTCTTTGCCAACCCAAGAGGGAGATTGCGATGAAGGTGAGTTTAAAAGTGGATGGATCATTTTTATTTGCTATGTGATCGAAGATTGTAAGCGGGACCATTCCTTTGGTAGTGGAACAAATTCCCTCAGTGTGGTGGTGTGCCTGTGTATCAACAGAAAATTCCTTACGGTATGACAGAAGAATATAACAACATTCCAGATTAAAGTGGAAATCATGACTTGCACTGCAGATTTCCTGTTAAAACCACGAGACTTCTAGCTAATTGTCTCTATTTGTGGAGAGATGTCCGCCTAGGAAAGCACTGGCTACTTATTATTAATTTTGGACATATGGCTATTCCAATTTCTCATTTTTCATTTTGCTACGTTGATAAACCTTCACAAAAGTGGGTCGTTCTGTTTCTATTTTCTTCATTATGTAGCAACTTTTAGAAAGATCATTGTGGTGTGTGACCCTTGCTAGTAATGAACATATGCAGCCTGCTCGTTTATGCACTCTGTTTTTAGCTTTTCAGCAAAGGATTTAGTTGGAGAATTTTCTATTTTCCAATTATGCATATCAAGAAGTTTATGAGATGATACCTTTAACTTTTTGGTTCTCTACAGGGTATTTCTAATTGGGAAAAGGCTTTTAGAAGGTTTGGTGAAGGTGGAAAAAATAGATTTCTTTGTGACAGACTTCAGTATCGTTAATGTGGGACATTTTAGAGGTGCAGGGATTTTAGGAATTTGGTGAAAAAGGTACAGCTCATACTCTTCTTTATCATGTGGCTATATCCATTACTTTGAACGGGATTGAGAAAACCCAACTTTGTTTTGCTCCCAAAAATCTGGATCTAGAGTGGTGAAAGAAAAGATGGTGCAATGATTTTTGGAGGCTTCAATTTTGAGTCTGTATTTGAAGCATTAGTGATTTGGCTTAATTCCTTGTTACTAATTTTTATTTTATTTACTCCATTTGACATTTGTTTATTAATTTTCTTTTAATAAATACCAAATTATATGTCATTTTTTTGTCTTGGATATTTTGCCAAAGAGGATCAAAATAATATTTGCAGCAATGTCTACAGTCTTTGTCTGTAATCTATCGTCTCTGATTTGCTGCTGTCATTGCGCAATTCCTTCAGATGTTTAGTACAAATTAATAAAAATGAAATAGTTAAAGCATATCTTTGTATTGAATGTCAGTTTTCCTGTTGTATAAATGTCAGTTTTCCTGTTGTATAAGCTGTCTATGAAATTGAATATGTAGACGCCTGCTGCATAGTCTGCAGATAATTATTAGTTGAATTGCAACTATAATCAGGTTTTGCAAAGATCTTCTTCTCATTTCTGATAGCAATAGTCTTCCATTTTTCTTTATCCGTGTTACGGAAATTACTGATAAGGAAACAAAATCAGTCAACAATTCTGGTTCACTGGACAGACCACTTCTTACGTATTCAAGGAGGAATAAGGGGAAGTCAATTGCTTAACTTCGGATCTGGATACAATGTAATAATGATGGCGAATAATATATATAAAAAGAACTAGGCACTAGTACAGGGATGTCTTGAGAATTATTTTGTAAGAGCTTGAATAGCTGGGAAAGATACTTTGAGTACCTGCAGTCCTTTGTCCTGTAATCCTTGCTTCTATATCAAATAAAACCATTTTCGCCATTTACTCTCTAACAATCTGTGACTGATTTTTTCTTGATGCAGGTGTCATGGAGCTATCACTGTTAAAGGCCCTTCTCAATAGCATCTCTTCATTTCTACAATTGTCATCTTTGGACAGCATAAACTTGGATCCAGTGCAGAGGCTTTACTGGAAGGCTGAAGAGATTCTGAAGCTTCTAAAGCCAATACTTGATGCAATTGTTGATTCTGAAATAGCTTCTGATGAAGTACTCAATAAGGCATTTCAGGAATTGGGTGAATCTGTTGATGAATTGAGGGAACTGTTTGAAAATTGGCAACCATTATCAAGCAAACTTTATTTTGTGAGTTACTTCTTTGTTGATTTAAATAGATAACGTATCTTAGTCAGAATTTTCTTAATATTGCACTGTTTTAGTGGCATTTTTGCTAGTAATCCAGGTTCTGTTGATGTACTTGCCTTTTCATAAGGAGATAATATGGATATGCATCCTAAAAATTTGCATCTTTTCTCAAATTTCTAAAAAATTAGCATGTTCTCCAATGTGCAAAATCATAAGATTTGACATATTTTCATATGATGCATGGTAAGGGACAATTTGGTTGCTTAATGCTTAAAATGTGTAGCTTAGAGGGGAAGCTACAACTTCTAGCATACAAATAGTCTTTCCTTTCTTCCCTAACCTCTTGAGAAGCTGTTAAAAGAAAAAATTGATCATTTTGTCTTTACAGTTTCCCAGTCTTTACTTCTAAATTAGTATCTTAATTAATGGTAGTTGGACATATCTGATGCTAATAATGGTGGTTTAATGGAATATGATGCTGATAACAAAGCTGTAAACCAAAAAACATTCATATAACAGAAGATAAAGGGTCAGTGGAGAGGCACTGGCGAGGGAATGGAAATTTCTAAAGGAACGGTAAACTGATACTAGGTTCTTGGTTAATAGTTGAGGAGTTGGTAGTTATGAGAATCTCAAATTTATTTCTGCAATAGGATTTTATGATTATTGTATAATATTGGGAATTTCGTGTGGGTCTTTTAGTTTGTCAGACGGAGGTGGTTCCATTCAACTTTGGGACTTCATTAAGAAAAATACTGTTGTGAACTAGTGGTAGGTGTTATTAACGTGGACCAAATAAAAGCTTCAGTTTTACCTGGCTTTTAATTCCAAATTAAAGCTTCTGTCATTCTTATTTGTCATACCATGCTCAGTGGATAGGACTAAAGGAGATACTACCTAAACATCTATTGCTTTGCTGATAAAACAATTCTTCTGCCTTTTAATACCTATTCTAGTATTTATATCCATGGACTCTTTCTGTGATAACTATCTTGTCAGAATGACGAAGTTTCAACTTATAAAGGCTGAAGCAAGAAAGTTCCATTTTCTGGATGTCTTTGAGGTCTTTTAACCTGCTTGAAATAAAAGATTCCTTTTGGGAGAGACTTACTTGTTTGCCGAGCTTCAGTTTCCCTCTTTTTCTCAGAATGCATCAATAGTTCTAACTCATTTCTTTTCCAAAAGACTTCTTTCTTTTCTACTTTTTTAGATTAAAAACTTATTTTTCTCTTTCTTTTGGTATTGTTCCAATAAAGTTAAGTCTTTGCCCTCCATACTGATTCCTGCACGAATAAGAAATTTATATTGCTTCTCTCTCGGATATCTGCTTTTTGAGGAGCTGAAAAGTGACTTGAAAGTTACTTTTGATGCATGTGATCTTTTTAAGGAGAATTTAGCATTACTTATTAGCTGTCCATTTTGTCTTCATCTTGACTAGGTTCGGCAAACTGGATCCTTGTTAGCCAAGCTTCGAACTTCAGGCCTAGACATTTTTGATCGATTGAAGGTGTCCCATGATCATCTCCCAGATGAGCTAAGTTCATCGTCTCTTGAGGTAATTTCCTATGTAAATCTTATCATAAGATCGTTGGAATTTCTGTAAAGGTGGAGCATAAACTGCCCATTCTATGGGTGACGAGATGGACAAAACTCCATCCCAGTGGTTAAAGTAGCGAAACTCCAAGGGCTGGATTTTAGGTAGTAGTTGCTAAGGTAAGAAGTTGTGCAAGATAAATTCTCTTGCAATTTCTAACAACTTAAATGGCTGATTGCAGTTTTGTGTTCAGAAAATTAAGCATATGGGGTATGAACAAACAGCATCCACCCTTAAAGAAGCTGTAAAGGAGCAAGCAAATGGTGTTGGAAACAGTTCAGAGATCCTGGTGAAAATTGCTGAGAGCTTGAGCTTGAAGTCCAACCAAGATATTTTGATTGAAGCAGCGACCCTTGAGAAGTTGAAGGAAATTGCTGAACAAGCTGAAAAAATTGGCGAAGCAGAAATAATTGAGCAAATGATTGCTCTTGTAACCCGCATGCACGATCACCTTGTTCTGATAAAACAATCTCAGACCAGTAGTCCAGTGCCAATACCGAACGATTTCTGCTGCCCCCTTTCTCTTGAGTTGATGACAGATCCAGTGATTGTGGCATCGGGGCAAACCTATGAACGGGCGTTCATAAAGAGTTGGATTGATCTTGGGTTTACCGTGTGTCCTAAGACGCGACAGAATCTTGCCCACACAAATCTCATACCTAATTACACTGTGAAAGCCCTTATTGCTAATTGGTGTGAGTTAAACAATGTAATGTTGCCTGATCCTGTGAAGTCTCTGAATTTCAGCCAGCTGTCACCTCATCCTGTGCAAGCAGAATCTGGTCTAAACCTGCATGCTTTTCCTCATTTTAGGGGTAACCAACCTATGTCGCCTGAGTTGACTTGTTCAACAGGCTCACCAGGTAAGAACATGATTTCCTCCGGTGGAAGTCATCAAGAGGGAACTTCTCCTCGGCATCCCCGATCTATTTCTGATGTGGTGGAAAATGGGTTGGCATCAGAAATTGCACAATTATCACTTTCACATTCTTATCAAAGGCCAGCTACTTTGGAAGAACGGAATCAGGATTCAATTGATCTCCCTTCAGTATCACCATCTAGAAAAGAAGGCCAGAGTTTTTTCAGACAGGATGAGCCAACCCATACGAGAAGCAGCTCAGCTTCACCATCTACAAATTTTCCTGGAGCAGAAGGTGATGATAATGGATCTTCTGAGGTATCAAACCATCTATCTTCCCACAGCAGTGACACTTCAGGGGAGGTTAAAGCAGAGCCACGAGCTGCTACTGCCCCTAGCATCCCTGGCAGGGAGCCACTTCGTTTGGTTGAGACACGATCTCGAAACCCAACAATCTGGCGCCGACCATCTGATAGGCTTGTACCAAGGATAGTTTCTTCTCCCACCATTGAAACAAGAGCTGACCTCTCTGGCATCGAAACTCAAGTTAGGAACCTTGTTGAGGACTTGAAAAGCACTTCAGTTGATACGCAAAGAGATGCAACTGCCGAAATCAGGCTGCTTGCTAAACACAACATGGATAATCGAATTGTAATAGCAAATTGTGGGGCTATTAGCTTACTGGTTGATTTACTGTGGTCAACAGACACAAAGATTCAGGAAAATGCTGTTACTGCACTTCTTAACTTATCGATTAATGACAACAATAAAGCTGTAATTGCTAATGCTGGTGCTATAGAGCCCCTGATCGATGTGCTTAAAACAGGAAGTCCTGAGGCTAAGGAGAATGCAGCTGCTACACTCTTCAGCCTCTCTGTGATTGAGGAAAATAAGGTCAGAATTGGAAACGCTGGGGCAATAGGGCCACTGGTTGATTTACTTGGTAATGGGACTCCAAGGGGTAAAAAGGATGCAGCCACAGCTTTATTTAATTTATCGATATTTCATGAGAACAAGGCCCGTATTGTGCAGGCTGGGGCTGTAAGGCATCTTGTAGAGTTGATGGATCCAACGGCTGGGCTGGTTGACAAGGCAGTAGCAGTTTTGGCAAATCTTGCTACGATTCCTGAGGGAAAGACAGCTATCAGTCAGGAGGGCGGGATCCAAGTTCTTGTTGAGGTTGTTGAGTTGGGTTCTGGAAGGGGGAAAGAAAATGCAGCTGCTGCTCTTCTGCAGCTTTGTACCACGAATAGTAGGTTTTGCAATATGGTGCTCCAAGAAGGTGCTGTCCCACCATTGGTGGCTTTGTCACAATCTGGCACCCCAAGGGCCAAAGAAAAGGTATATAATTGACATAATTGACATTGCTCTTTCTGCAATTCTGTTATTTTCTGCTTTAAAAGGAAGTATACTCTTCCTTCTGGCTTGCAGGCACAGGCACTACTTAGCTGCTTCAGAAATCAACGACATGGTAATGCTGGGAGGGGCTGATTTAAGAAAGATGGCACCCAAGGTTTTGACATTGCATTTGTACATTTGACTTTGCTTGTGAAGGTTTTACTGTTGATTTTTGAACCTGATTTGTAGAGAAAGAATTTGATTTATGGACATTGGTCCTTGTGAAAACTTTTAGCGTGTGAATGTGGGAAGAAAATATACCTCTGAGTTTAGCCATTCCAGAGAGCTTGAGCAGGCAATCCTTGTTAGGGGTGATCTCATCTCTTGTTTGTCTTTCATCTCTATGCATCTTACCATCTTTTTCTTTTTTTTTTTTTTTGGAGGTTCGGAATGGTTTATGTTATTTAAAACCCTACTATAATTGTAAAAAGCTTTTCATCCTGTTGTGCCAATTCCACCAGTATTTGTTTCTTCCTCACCCATCTACCTGAAAGTTCCAACTCAAAAGTGGTGGAGTTGAAACCATGTTCTGCCAGTGTATCTCTGTTTGCTTCTCTCTCTTGTTGGACGCTACGACTCGCAACTGCGGTAAGATCAGAGCAACAGTCCATCTTACAGGCAAAGGCTTTAGGTCGACGAAAGCAGAGTAATTCCGTGATAAAGGCATTACTCAAGTCATGAAAAGCAATGGCCTTGAGTCACTCTTAATACCATAACAACATCCTTCTGCTCCCGCTAGGTCTTTTCAAATCCCTGGAAGCTATTCCCATTTCTTAACAACATCAAAGAAAAGGAGATAAGGCGTAAGCCTCGCCAGTGACTTACCAAGTTTCCATCTTTATTACATTCATGATATTACCTCTTATTATATAGTTTATTTCTGTTAAATAAAAATATATGATCCCGCATTGGTTTGTTTGATTTACAAGAGAGTGCTTTCTTGTAAGCTGTAAAGATACGAGTTGACTACTAAAAATTCAAAAAAGAACAAACAGAAAAACGACACACATATGATCTCATTGAAAGTCCATAAGCGAAAAAGTTCTGCTACAAATCACGTTTCTTACTTGATCTTAATAAGGAGCACATCATCGACATTATTAATTTAATTAAAAAGAGTATAAGCTTATGGAGGTATTTATGAATAATGTTGAATATCCCTTATTGAAATATAACAAAAGATGCTTAATAAAGGATGAACAAGTTGACTATGAGATTATAGATGGTGAACATACTGCTTCTAAATTAAGTGAATTAAGTTGTTTGCAATGTTAGAGAAGGTGAACGGGTTGTAAAGTGTGAACAAACTGCTTTTGATGAGGCTCATACAATTACAAATAATGTAGATAAAAATAATTTTGAAGAGCCAATATATTAAGGTGATGGAGAAACACTTAGTGTCTTTGATGATTTTAATTTGTTGGATTAAGGTGTGTTAGGATATAACAAAAATGAGCTTTGGCAATATTTATTAATTGGACATATAAAATATTAATTGGATATATGGATAATCTTCTAGTTGAAAAAGAATCATATCTTGGATTGAAGTTAATTATCATCTTACCTATTGAATTGTTTTACTGCTAGACATGTTGGGGATTACATAGAGTTATTGCTAAATTGTGGAGATATTGCAGATAAGTGAAATCAGAAACAAGTGATTGCTGCATGTGTTTTGAATTGAAGTGGGACTCTAATTATGTGTAGATTTTGTGTACATCTTGAACATAAGGTAAAGATCTATCTCGAAGGTGAGCGTGTTGTAACAGAGTTGAGGTAAGAGTGCGGCAACAGTAGTGACGTGTATGTGTGACATAGTAATACGTGTGCATTAATTGGCAATGAATGTGTGGCATAGTAATGTGTGTGGGCATTAATTACAGAAGAAAGAAACTAAGCTTAAGTGGGTGTGGTAGAGATGGATTTGGTGTTGGTTTAATGAAGAGTGGTGTGCACTTCTCCTAATGATTGATGAAGTCTATCAAAATACATAAGCGGAGAAACCAACTAAAAGGGTGTGTTGCATACATCTTTGATTTATAATAGAAATCTATTAAAAACACGAAAGCTGAAAAAACTAAGTTGGGTGTGTTCGACAAATAGAATGCGTGCACATGTGTCATTAAAGCAGTAAGTGTTATGTGTCTATGAAAAACAAGACTTGCGAGACACATCACGAAATTAGCTGAATAACGTGTCCTTACTGGGAGCTATGATGTTGTGCTTATGTATGGAAACAGCTGAATAACTTGTCTTTTGTGTGAGTCACGGTCAAATTGATTTGTGAGCAAGGGTTGGCACAACAAACGTTTTAATTATTGAATATACTGAAGTGAATTGTGGATGTTCAAAAACTGTAGCTGAGAGTGTGAGTTGATGAAGCAGTGAAGTCATCTACGTGAAGTGGGCACTAGTGATAAATTGATGAAGCACTGTGACATATTTTTGTATAGAAAGAATCAGCTATGGTGAAGAGGTTCAGCTGGATTATTTTGAGAAGAGAAAACCATAGGGAAGTCTTTCTTTTATCTAAAGTATTTTCTGTTTTTATTCTTAGTTGATTCATCACTTGAATTATTAGTTTATTGTTCTTTCGTTAAAAGATTGATTGAGAAAATCCTCTGTCGAAATTAGTATAAGGCAGACGTACTATTAGGTGTGAAATTCTTTCACGAGAAGTGAGGTTGAGAGATAATGTCAAAGATTGTGTGATGTCGACTCAGTAAAACCTTGGGTAAATCTATTGTACTTTTGTGAAAGTATTAAGCTGAGTGAGGACTCCATAGACGTAGGCAAGATGTGCTGAACTATGTTATCAAATTTTTGGTATTTTTATTATTTCGATTTTGCTTATTTTTATTTGTTGGTGCCAAAGAGTTTGCGGAAAGTTTACGAAATAATTAACCCCTTTGATTTTTCAATTGGCATCAGTGCGAGGTCACCGATTAAGAACTTGGTAGCAAGTTAGTGCAAATCTTAGTTTCGCAAACATGGTCATAAGAGAAGGAGCATCAATCACCAGAACATTACTGTTGAACGACTTTAACTATCCTACATGGAAATCACATATGAGAGTCTTCATCCAAGATCAGGATACTAAAGCTTGGCATTCGGTCTTACATGGGTGGACGCATCCGACGATTACTGATAATAAAGGAGATAGTTCAAAAATATCCATCTGAATGGACAAGAGCTGAAGAAGAAAATACACTTGGAAATTCACAAGCAATGCATTCGATATTCAATGTTGTTGATGAGGGATGCTTCTCCATGATATCAGCCTATGAAGCAACTAAAGAAACATGGGATGCTTTACAAACTATTTATGAAGGGTCAAAATCTATGATAGCGTCGAAACTAAAAATGTTAGCTGTACAGTTTGAAGAGTTGAAGATGGATGAAAATGAGACTATTGGAGACTTTCATGAAAAACTACGAGATATAGCGAATTAGGCACATCAATCGGGGAAGAAATACTCCAATGTAAAATTAATCAAGAAAACATTGAGATCACTGCCTCAAAGATTTATTCTGAAAATTGCAGCAATAGAAGAAGCTCACGACATTGATAATCTATCATTGGAAAAAGTTATTGGAATCCTTACAAACTTTGAAATAAATCTTTTAAGAGGTAAGTAAGAAAGAAGCAAAGGGTTGGCACTACAGGTGGACACTAAAAAAACTGCGAATGATGTAGAAGATGAATCCGACGAGAATGAGGATGTGGAGCTATTAACAAGAGAGTTCAGTAAGTGGTTGAAGAGAGTGAAAAAAGACAGACCCGAGTTTAGGCAAAATGGTAGGATCATCGAACAACAACTTCAAACAAGCCAAAACTCAAAAGGGAGAAAGTAAGGTAAAGAGAATTCAATGTCATGAGTGTCAAGGCTTCAGACATGTTCAAGCGGAGTGTAACATTCTATCCTCATATTAAGGGTTAGGACCTGAAATTTCAGTACATGCAAGCTCAAAGAGAAATTAAGACAATGCATTTTCTTGCTCATGCATCATGTTAGCATATATGCACATAAATATGGAATGTTTTCACATAAAAAGTGGTACATGCATTCATTGACAACTTCCGGGTATAATTGATATTAAATGTGATTTTATTGAAAATGAGAAGTAGAAGGAGTAGAAAGAGTGATCTTGGTATGAGTTGTGATAGGGAAAGATTTAGAAACAAGATTGGTAGCGATCTGGAAAATGTTCACTGAATATGCTTCATTCTTTTAGCCATAACGTTTTCTCTAGTTGTCCAAACGAGATGATTCTTGATTTAGATTAATCTAGAGATATATGGCTATATTTTGTATGCAGACTTCAAATTTCATTTCTGTCTCTAAAAATCTCAAAATTTCATGAAGTTAAGAATTTGGTGTAGTATGTTGGTGTAGGAATGGAAATTTCTTCTTCGGAGTTTAGGGGCAAATTTGGAATTTATATAAATAGATTTTTGCAAAGGTACTTTCTAAAAATTGTAGATCTTTCTTTTATCTTTCCAACGGTATATAGTATGAAAATGTTGGACATCGAAGTCAAAAGTTATGATTTTTATAAGTGGAGACACTCTGGGGAAGAAAATGAGACGGAAGAAAATGAGATGGAAGAAATAAGAAGGAAGAAATGAGACAGAAGAAAACGAGACGGAAGAAAATGAGATGGAAGAAATGAGTCAGAAAAAAATAAGATGGAAGAAATGAGACGGAAGAAAACAAGACGGAAGAAATGAGACGGAAGAAAATGAGACGGAAGAAATGAGATGGAAGAAAATGAGATGAAAGAAATGAGATGAAAGAAAATGAAACGGAAGAAATGAGACGATGGACATGAGACGATAGAAATGAGACGATAGAAAATGATACGAAAGGAAAGTGAGACGTTGCAGAAGTCAGAAGACAGAATTGGTCTTCGAGATCTTCATGAAAGTTGTAGATCTCGAAGTCCTATTTCTAATAGCATAAAAACAAAGCCAATCCAACATCTTTAGTGAGAGTTATGGCAATCGCGCCAAGGCATGTACAATATGAGTAAAGATATGAACATGTTGGATTCATTTGACCATAACTTCTCCTCTAGACCTCCAAATAACTTGATTCTTGAGCCATTGGATTCGTAAGACATTGCCCTAAATCTCCATCAAGAATCATAGCCTTATGGAATTAATGGAGAAAGATTCAGTGAAAAGAGTGGGATGGGTACAGTGAGCGTGTTCTTCAATCATATGAACTGGTGTTATCTCACCGAACATACTTTGGTATTTTGATATTTTCTAGACCAGTGGAAGTCCAAATGAGACTATTTTTGTTTTATGGTAAATTAGAAACATAGAGCTACAAATTATATGAATAAATCAAATTCTGAATCAGACTCTAAGAGTTTCAATTTTTAGATGGAAGTTAAGTATAGGGTACTATCTCGGAATAAAAGCAGTCCGGAGATATTAGAGTATAACTTTCACACCACTGAACCAAATTGAATACTTTTGGTGTCATTGAAAGCGTAAGATAATAGAGAAGAGTCTTCTAGAAGAAAGTGTTATGTTAGAATGATCAAGGGTTTTTTTGGCAAGACACTTAAGTAGAGAAGACATAAGGCATAAATGGAAAGGTAAATGAGACAATTCTCAATCATTAAGCGTATAATTAGAAGAAGAAGTGTTGTCTTGCCTATAAATGTAGAAACACGTGAATGGAAGGAAGTAGAAGGGAAGAATGAAAATTCTAGAGAAAAGAGAGAGAATGTCATGAAAAA
>JANZLD010000237.1:7049445-7066126 GCA_026413575.1 Erythroxylum carthagenense | reverse complement strand
TGAAATGTGAAATGTGAAATGAAGCAAAATTTGTGAATTTTGAGTGTTATGTGATTGGGTGAGCCATCGATGATGGTCACTCACTGAGTTCGCAAAACTCACCCAAAATTTGTAATTATTTTTCAGGATTTGAAGAATACCCCGTTAGGTAAACGAGAGTATGGTTACTACATACAAGGGAAAGCTAGAAGTCAGGATCAGTTCGCGTCTGCATTGTGTCTCTGTCTTTTCGCATTAAATTATATTTCCGCAAATCATTGTATTTTGTGTATTTGAATATATTTGTGGTGTATAACTTTCCGCTTGGAACAAAGTTTTAATGTGTTTTGTTTTTGGAATGTGCAAATCAAAATTTTGGTATTTGAAATTAAAAATTTGGCAACTACTGTAAATGAAAATGTTTTTAAATAAAAGTGGACCCAAATGTGCGATTATTGATTTGCACGAAAGCTTGAAAAAAAAACTTTTATACTGAGTTTTTAACAAACTAAGTGATGTAGCACGCCACCCTCGCGAGGCACGAACCTGGATATCACCATCGATGTTGGGCTCGGGTCACGGGGGAGTGGGGTGTTACAAATCAACTAGTTGGGTGTTCTTATATGTCTTGAGAGAGATTATGAGTAAGGTTGTGCAATTATTGTTATAACCTATCATTCAATCAATTCTATAATTTATTGATCAATCTCTTAAATTGGTGAACCTAAAAGCCTTAAGTTTAAATAATCAAATTTCCCCAGCTTATTTATTTCCGGTCTTTACAATTTAGTGTCTACTCAAATCCAACCATCTTTTAAGTTTCTTGTCATTTTCGTTCAAGTAATTAAGATTAATTTAATAGTGAGTATCTTAGTCCTCGTGGGAGAAGACCTTGGAATACTTAATTTTTAGGTACTAGGAACAACTCTGTGCACTTGCAGATTGTGTCGACCAATTGGTGAAGTGGAGCTCTTAGCTCACTTGATAGTGATGAAATTAAAGGAGTTCGATATGATTCTCGGGATAGATTGGTTGGCACAACATCGAGTTGTAATAGATTGTTATGCGAAGGAGGTGATGACAGAGTCTTCGGGTAACTCAAAATGATATTTATGAGGGATCACAGAGTAGTCCTAGTATGTATGATCTCAGCCATAACTACTAGATGATTGATATTGGATGGGTGTGAGGCATATCTAGCTCATATTATAGATACGACGGAGGTGATTCCTGGATTAAAGGATATTCTTGTAGTGAGGAAATTTTTGGATGTATTCTTAAATGATTTACCAGATTTACCGCCACAACGAGAGATATATTCTACCATTGAGACTATGCCTGGAGTTACACCAATTTCCATTGCACCTTATAGGATGTCTACTGTTGAGTTAAATGAGTTGAAAAGGTAGTTAGAGGAGTTGTTGGAAAAGGGCTCTATTAGACAGAGCACATCACCCTGGGGAGCTCCTGTGTTGTTTGTGAAGAAAAAGGATGGTAGTAGAGACTATGCATAGATTATTGACAGTTAAACAAGATGATAGTGAAGAACAAGTACCCATTGTAAAGGATAGATGATCTTTTAGATTAGCTGAGAGGAGTTGTCATATTTTCCAAGATTGACTTAAGATCGAGATATTAGCAGTTGAGGATAATTTAGTAAAGCATTCCTAAGACAATTTTTCATACCCGGTATGGCCATTATAAGTTCTTAGTGATGCCCCTTTCGAGTTGACTAATGCACCAACCGCCTTTATGTCATTGATGAATAGGACTTTTCAGGATTAGATCAATTTGCGATAGT
Organism: Erythroxylum carthagenense; assembly: GCA_026413575.1. Lineage (NCBI taxonomy): Eukaryota > Viridiplantae > Streptophyta > Magnoliopsida > Malpighiales > Erythroxylaceae > Erythroxylum > Erythroxylum carthagenense. The sequence continues at coordinate 7,064,346 of JANZLD010000237.1, read as the reverse complement.
GTTCATTGATGATAATTGATGTATTTAAGGAGTAAAGAGGAGCATGAGTAACATTTGAGGATTATGATACAGATTTCAAAGGAGAGATAGTTGTATGCAAAGTTAAGTAAAAGTGAGTTTTGGACGGAGCGGGTAATTTTTCTTGGACATGTGGTGTCCCGAGATGGAGTGATGCCTAATCCTGCTAAGGTAAAGAAAATTATGGAGTGGGGACTGCCTAGAAATATATCAGATGTAAGGAGTTTTCTAGGACTTGCTAGATATTATTAGAGATTTGAAGAAGGATTTTTTATAATAACTAGCTCGTTAACCAAACTGCTGAAGAAAGAAGTTTAGATTGAGTGGACTCATAAGTGTCATGAGAGTTTTGAGGAGCTTAAGTGGAGACTAACTTCCAGCCTAATTGGTGTTACCATCGGGTGGTGGAGGTTTTCAGGTATATACTGATGTTTCGAGGATAGGTTTGGAGTATGTATTGATGCAGTATAGAAAGATAATAGCTTATGCCTCTCTTCAGATGAGATCGCAAGAGTTGAATTATCCCACTCATGATCTGGAGTTAGCGGCAATTGTAGATGCTCTTAAGATTTGGATTCAATATTTGTATGTAGAGACATTTCGAATCCTTACATATCACAAGAGCCTTAAGTATATATTAAGTTAGAGAAAGTTAAATTAAGGCAAAGAAGATGGACTGAGTTGCTGAAGAATTATGATTGTACTATTGATTATCATCCGAGGAAGGTTAATGTAGTGGTGGACACTTTGAGCAAGAAAAGCTTAAGCGTAATGGCTAGTTTGAGTGGACACAGTATGACGCCATTGGTAGAGTTAAGGGCACTAGACGTGAAATTGGAGATTGATTATGTGGCTGGTTTATTGGCGACATTAGATGTCCAACCATATTTTGGAGATATAATCAGAAAGGCACAAACTTGGGATTCTTATCTGATGCAGATGAGAAAGAGTGTGCAATAGAGTAAGGGGTAAAATTTTCGGTAAGAGCAAACGGAGCATTGGTGATTGGTAGGTGAGTTTTTATCCCAGATGTAGTTGGATTACGGGAGGAGATTTTGAAGGAAGCTTATAGTGCACTATATGTTATGCATCTTGGTACTACAAAAATGTTTCAGAACTTAAGACCTTATTACTAGTGGCCAACAATGAAGAAAGATGTAGCTGAGTTTGTGTCAAGGTGTTTGACTTGTCAGCAAGTTAAGGTTAAGCATCAGACCCCAATAGGGAAATTAAGATCCTTAGTTATTTTGTCATGAAAATAGGAGAAAAATTCAATGGATTTTGTGGTAACATTATCGAGGACCCGATATAGACATGATTTAGTTTAGGTGATCATGGATAGGCTAACTAAATCATCTTATTTCTTACCCATACAGTAGATAGGCTCCTTGGATAAGCTTGTCAAGTTGTATGATGATGAGATTGTGAGATTTTATAGGATTCTAGTGTCTATTGTATTAGATCGAGATCCACGGTTTACTTCTCGATTCTGGAGGAGTTTACAAACAACTTTGAGGACTAGGTTGAATTTGAGTACTGCATTTCAACCTTAGTAGGATGGACAATCAGAGCGTACGATTCAGACATTGGAGGATATGATGAAAGCTTATGTGCTGAACTTTGAGTGTGATTGGGATAGATATCTATCTTTGATGGAATTTGCATATAACAATAGTTATCACTCTAACATTAGTATGGCACCATTTGAGACACTATATGGTAGGCGGTGTAGAGATTCGATATGTTGGGATATAGAGGGAGCCAGATTATTAGAGGGGCTATAATTGGTTCAAAAGACGATGGAGAAAATAAAGGTGGTAAGGCAATGCTTAAAAGCAGCTCAAGATTGGCAATAGAAATATCTCGATCAACATTGTCTGGAGATGGAGTAGAATGTTAGAGAAATGGTAGTTATTTGGGTATCACCTTGGAGGGGAATTCTAAGGTTTGGTAGGAGGGAGAAGTTGAGTTCGAGATATATCAAACCATATGAAATTGTAAAATGTGTGGGGTCGTTAGCTTACAGATTAGCATTACCACTAAAGTTATCACATATTCATATTATGTTCCATGTGTCACTATTAAGATAGTACTAATCATATCCTAGTCATGTTATATCGAGGCCTAAGATTGACGTTACAAATGACATGGCTTATAAGGAGGAGCCAGTTAGGATATTGGATAGACAAATTAGGAAATTGAGGAGATAAAAGATTCTGATGGTGCAAGTTTTGTGGAGTCATTATCGTTCTCTAAAAGAGGCAACTTGGGAAGTAGAGGACGAAGTTCGACGTCAATATCCTCATTTGTTTTGATACTCAGGTGTGTAATTTAATTTCAAGGATAAAATTCTTTTAAGAAGGGGAGATTTATAAAGCTCATTTATTAAACATAAAACAAACTCAATAGCCCAGCCCATAAAACCATTAAAATGAGGAGTAGATAACTAAGTTATCAGCTGGAGAAAAGTTAGAAAAACACTAACAAAGTCCTCCTCTTCTTCACTTTTCTCTCTAGTTTTCCAGCTGGTGAGTGTGTCAAAATGCACCACTTTGTTCTGCATATAACACTTTCCTTATAAGTTCCTTCATTTCGATTGTTTTACAGAAAATTTAGAGGAAGTTGACAACTCCAAAATCCTTCACACTTAGGTAAATTTCCAATTGAAATTTTGTGACTTTTTGTGATTTTTTATCATCTTACACTAGCTTATAGTTGATTTGCATGTTGTGGTTTATTGGGATCATAATTGAAGTTGCATGAAGGAATAAAAATGAAGAAACTGTGGCTTGAAAATGATAAAAGAAGAGGAGATGTGAGAAGTGGGGACGGTGAAGATGATGACGTTGTTTTAAAAATTTAAGTACATCTTGGGGTGGAATAGGAAATGCAAAAAGTGAAGGGTAAATATGGAATTTACTTGCATAAAAGTCATTTTTGGTATTAATTGAGACGAGGGTAAAATGAAGCTTTTAATTAGTTAAGGGTATTTTAGTAATTATGATGATTAGGTTAGTAAGGATATTTGCTTTTATAATTAATAATAAATAAAAAAGAATGATGTTGGATTATTAAATGTAATTGGGTTAGAAATTTTTCGTAAATTAATCTAATAAAATCTTGTAAATTTTAGGTCTGATGATCCGAATAACGAGTAAATTGGACTATAAATTAGTTGAGTCTGAAACCGAGGTAATGATAACCTTGAACTTTACTCTTAAAAAAAGTACCATTTTGTTATTAATAAATCATATTTTAAATTAGTCATTAATTTAATTAAGGATTAATTATTACATACATGAATTATATTTACTTTAATTATTAAATAATTAACGTAGTATAAGGTGTTTCAATTTGATATTTTGTTACGTTATCTGAGGTATATTACTTGTTAAGTTGATGGAAAATATATTAATTAAATAGAGACTGACGAATACTAAGTTGTGAATAATTGGTGAAGAAGGAGAATTGGTGGCTTGTCTAGGATATGCTACATTCGATGGTCATAGATTGATTGGTTGTTTGAAGTTAAACGAGGATGGTTAGGTATCTATCTGTGAAGTAGATATCGGGGCATCTTGAGTCTCAAGAATGCCTTGTGTTGATAACTAGGTACCGGAGTACTGGGACATCCTGAGTCTCGAAGAATATCATGTCTTGATGGCTAGGTACTACCTAGGTAAAAATTGAGAAATTAAGATACCTTATGCTAATATTTATACATTTAATCGCATTTCTACTTAGTGAGAGTTTATGATGAGTTTAGATAAGCCGACAGACCATTAGATGTAAGCCTATTATATTAAGTTAGGCCCAGACAATTCAGTTAAATATTGAAATAAAGCATAAATAACAGTTATAATTAATATTTGTGTAAATCATAATTTGGTAAAATTTTTGAGATGTTAACTATTTGGATTAGATTGAATGTTATTGTGTATATACGTATTATATGTATGATTTAATCAGTTGACTAAGTCTTATAATTATTTTTTGAGTTACTTGATTTTAAAGGGTATGGTCGGTTATTCTTACTGAATAGGCAAGTTACCTCCTACCACCATTTTTTTAGGAGATAGAGTGACTGCCGATAACTCCAATGCACGTGATAGACAAAGTGAAGAATAGATGAGGCCAGCAGATTACTTATGTAGAATTGATAGAATGTATATATTTTTTAATCTGATAATTTAAGTGATTATGTTGTATAAAATATTTTTATATTTAACAAACAATTGTCTCTTTTGAAAATAACAAAGAATTTGATGATTAATAATATGCCTTGAAAACCATTTTTAATTGTGTTTTAAGAATTTTTTAGATTGTTGCACATAAATTCTTCGAACAAGAGAGAAGCCAGAAATACAATTTGTTGCATCATCTTAACTGTGTGATCAGTTCTAGGGATGGCAACGGGGCGGGTAGGGGGTGGGCATGCCATCCCCCGTACCCGCCCCATGAACTCGCCCTCACCCTCATACCCGCCCTCATCCCCGTCGGGAATTTTTTGGCACCCCCATACCTGTACCCGTTGGGGGTTTGATCCCTATCAGGTACCCGTTTACCCTCCTCTTTTTTTTTTAAATAAACTTATTTAATATGAATGGACTATTTGTTTTTCTTTTAAATTTTCATGCTACATTTATACATACATGCTGAATTTAAATAAGCTTATCTTTATTTAATTATTGGGTTTGTATGTATATATATATAATGGTAAAATTGTAATTACTATATAACGAGTAAACGGATATGGGGGGTGGTATCCCCATATCCGCCCCGATACCCGACGGGTATTTTTGCTAACTCCCATACTCACCTCACGGGTAAAAATTTGCTCCTTATACCCGCCCTCGTTCGGGTAATTTTATCGGGTACCTATCAAGTTCGGGTACAATTGCTACCCCTAATGAGTTCTAGTATGCCTAGTAGCTCATCGCTTCCCGTATCGAATTGAGAATAAAAAGTACAGTCACAAGCAGATAAGGAAAATGAGAAACGGAGTTAGAAGCGAGGTCATCTTCCTCCTTGAGGAAGAAGTCATTTGGTCCTTGAAGCATATGGTGGGAGAAACAAAGTCAAATAAGTGACGAAGCCTTTACCCAGAGTTGTCTACTATTTCCTTAAATAAAATTGCTAGATTATTAAATTTTTGTTAAATAGAAATTGGTTAATAAATTCTAGGAACATAGAAACAAACTTTTAATCGATAATTATAAATTACATTAATTAAATGTTTGGATTAAAAAAATCCTAATTAATGAATAGATTATTACAAAATCTAATACTTTTCGTTACAAAATTAATGATAGAAAATAGATAATTTTGTGAAGAATTTTTAGTTTATAAAAGCAAAAATTATTTCATAACGGACACAGAGATAAAAAAGATAACGTTAAAATTATTAATTAAAATATTAATGACAAAATATTTTTATAATAAATTAAAATTGTTAAATATTTTATTACTATTGTTAATTTGTTATTAATTTTGACTTTATGATTTTATATATAATTTATTTGTGAAGACCATTGTTTGGCTGAGGTCATTTACTGGTTACCATCCAAGAGAGAAATGAAATACCCAAATTAGCTATCAACCAAACATATCCTAAAAGCAAAGAGCAACGCGTGAATCTCTTGGGCCGCACTTGAGATCATACATAACATCGTTCCTTTAAATTACATAAATTGCATTTTAGAAAATCCATCTCCTTCTCAACGCGACGGTCCATCTGCGGTTTCACTCACACACCCAAAGCTACTACTTTACGTGACGTTACGCGATAATCGGCACACCGCAGCGCCTTCAATCGCGGCGGCACGACAACATGCTCCAGCGGTGATGTTTTCCATATTTGACGATCGCATATGGGAGCTCAAACCCTAACCTGGGTAATTCTTCGTCCTCCTTTCTATCTTTCGAATAAGAATTAGGATTTAGGGTTTTGTATTTCACCGATCAAATCCTGGGATTGATGACTAATTTCAGAGGAATTGCTGTGGGAAGTTATTGATTGGTTGCCAAAGTTGCATGATTCAGCCATTTTGTTTGTTTGTTTAAAAAGGCTTATGGTGTCATTTTGTGTGATTGAGTGGTTTTTTGGGGAGTTCTCATAAAAAAATCATGCTTGGGGTTTAGTTTTCTGGGGATCTTGTACCTTTTTTTCTTAAAATTTCGTTCTATTCCTTTCCCAAAAGTTATGGATGGGTTTTGATCACAGTGATGATGTAATTTCCGCGGTCATTTTGCACGAGCCTGAGATTTGGCGGGTCGTCCAGTACAATTTCATGGAGATGGTGTGAACATGGTCTGCGTTCTTTATAATAACGCTGTTCCTTTCTTTGTTCTTTATTATATTGAAATTGTCTCTTGGCCTTCAGAATATTTTTGACGCAGGAGCATATTCCTATTTATTATTTCTCTGTTTTCTTAGTTGTTATTCGTTGGCAATGTTTTCTTATGTGGATTAGGTTTCCTTTTTAGTAACTCTATCCAAACTAGGAATTCACGGTTATATTTGTTTTCTCGATTATGAATAAAAATTCTGATAGGACTACTAAAATTAAAAGATTTTACAACACAATTCAATCGGTTCATGTTATTATTGAGTTTTATTCAAGAGGTTCTTTTATAATCCCTAATGTTTCCAATCGCAATCAATCCTGCCCCTATGTATCCGCCTATATCAATAGTTAACTTGAGCAACAATTACTCATGCCTTCGAGGTTACTTCTATTCAATTCCTTTATTGAGAGTCATGATGATGTTGTTTATCGGTAGCGTTGACGTATTAATTGCAATTTATAGTAGGTGATGGTGGTTTATTTAGTTTCTAAGATATTGTTTCTGATGCAGCTAAGATTATACATGAATTAGCTAATATGGGCCCTGAATTGGAGCTAAAAGAGAAATTGGAAGTGACGATGGAAACTTTGGCTAGCAAAGAAAATGGACATGGACCAAAAGATCCCGTAGAGAAGGATACAGAGTCCACAATTAACCATGAGCAGAAAATCTCTCATGCAGATATTCAAGAAGGCCACTCCAACGTAACAGTTGAAGATGAGGACATGTTTATTGATATACTTGATTGTAGAGGTTCTATTGACAAAGGACTTGTTGATTCAAGATGTGAAGATGCAAATGAGAGCATGAGTTCTTTTGGTGATACAACATCTGAATCCGATAATAATCCAATATTGAGTGGCACTGAAGTTGAATCAGGACAATCTATTGGTGATCGGCCAGCATCAGTATTTGATGATTATGGTGGATTGTTCCCAGGAAGGTAGCTATGATTTGATAACACCCCTTGCATAGATGTTGGTATTATGATATTGGAGATGGACCAATATAATATGCATCCCTCTTTGGCATCACCTATGGCTATGAAATCCATTTTTTTCCTTTGGGAGTTTTCAGGGAATATCTGGGATAATTTTTAATCTTTTCTGTTTAGGTTGCTACTTAAGCATCTTAGTTTGACCGTGTTTGTTAGCATATTACTCTTTTTAATCCTTTTGTTATTTTCTGATTATGGAGGAAAGATTGAGATTATTGTCTGAATATCCAAATGTTTTTGCTATTGTTACTGTTTCCTTTCTAATTTAGTATGCTTGTTTGTGAAACATTATAAAATCCTTTGTTTGTCTATTGGTAAATGGATGGGTCATTCATTTACCTTGATTTCCTAGCTGAGTCTGTTCTGTTCTGCATGGTGATAACAGCAGAAACATACTGTCAAACTTTGGTTTTCCTGTACAAATTTGCCTCATGGCTTTTACTTGACCTGAACTGACCATTTAATTGTTATTTACTTTCCAAATCTTTCAGAAGGAAAAAGTTAACAGATCACTGGCGGAGATTTATACGTCCTTTGATGTGGCGATCGAAGTGGATAGAATTGCAAATAAAGGAATTCAAGTCTCAAGCTCAAAAATATGATAAAGAACTTACAGAACATGAACAAAAGAAGCACTATGGTTTTGGAACATTTATGATGGAAGGTTGTGATGCAAAATCGCTGCCATTCTTGAGTTGTGCTCAGAGAAAAGTCATGAAGAGGAGAAAACGAAAGAGATTTGAGGAGACAACTGATATAGGATCATATATGCTGCAGCACAACCTGTTTTCCTATTATGGTATTGTGTATATCAATTCTTGCTTGTAGGAATACAATAGATTAAATCTGATAATTTCAGAAATGAAAATTAGTTGTTTATCTTTTTTGCTTTTTACCAGAAAATAAGAAGTCTGCTACAATTAGTACTGCTTTGGATGATGAACACATTAATACAGGTGAGAAGTAAATACAATTCTTTTGTCTTTCATATTTAGTGGTTTTGTAACCTAAAATGGCAGTAGTAACTCTAGCATGTCTAACTGCATTTTGTTTCATTCTCTTTAAATGTCCTTTGCCTCTAGAACATGATATATTACATAATCCCAATATCAAAACTAAAATACCATGTCCCACTGATATGTTTTTCTTAAAAAATTTTGGTAGGAAGATGAATTGAAATTGAATGCAAAAGGAAGAAAATAGTGCCATAGAAAAATGTGGTAAGATGTTTGTTGGACTAAAAAACTTTCTGACCGACTGTTCTTTGTTGCAGATAAGACAGTCTCTGGCAATGATGATTTTGGGTTTCAGTATGAATGGCAATCTATTTTGTCCAGAGATAGTGATGACATCAGTGAACATGTACTTCAAAAGATTGAAATGCTACAGTCAAAAGTTCAAAAGTTAAAGGCCAGAATAGAAAAGGTGATCAGTGAAAATCCTGGGAAATTTGCCTCCGTTAATAGGTTGAGCTTGCCTGCTCCTTTCGATGCATTTGATAGTCCAGATCAAGGTCATGTTTCCAATCCCACTAATGGAGACAGAATGCTGCTGAGATCTGTAGCTGAGGGTAGCATGGAAGATATTACACATGAGAGTGCCTTTTCAAGTCGTGCAAAGGGAACCCATCTTCCAAACACGATTAAAAGTGCCAGACCTCAAGAGGTAGTTTTATGTGGAAATGTGAGTTTTAGATTTAACCTGCTTAGTACTTTTCTTTGTTCATCAGTGTATAAATTGTAGGGTATATGAGCTTAAAATTTATGTTCTTTCCGTTTCTGCCAAATATTGTCTTGAACAAGTCTCGACTTAAACCTGTGATTCATACACTGATCATCAGTGTCTCTTGCAAGCACTGGAGATTGTTAGATTGTTAGATTTTTAGTTTTTTTCCCCTTGTTCTGACTATTTATGGACTACTGCTTGTTTATTTCGACAAAACATGTTCAAATTTAACTTCTAGTAGCGGGGCAAACTATTCAGTAATTTTTGGAAGAGTGTTTGGTGTACTTGAGGGGGGCTTATCCAGGCTGAGGTTAATTTAATTTGGAGAACTAGGTCTACCGTTAGTTTTATGGTTTCTAGAGTTTGATAAATTGAAAATACAGCTGATTGAAAGCAAATATGAGATTTCGTTGATTTGCAAAACTTTTCTTTCCACTGTTTATAAAGACACTGATGCACACACTGGGGAATGGAGAAAGAATTGTTGAAGTGAACTTTGTATCTGTAGATGGAGGATGGAATTTTGATACATAATCAGGCAGCAAAGGAAGAAATTCAAGACTTGAAGAATATTGGAAGTTGGCTTCCAGAAACTCATGAGAAACCGCAGGAACCACAAGCTGTAGAAGATTCAAAACCTGTTATTCCAACAGAGACAATTGTTGACCGTGTGAATTACGGTGGGAAAACACTTCCTAAGCCTAGGACTAATGCTTTAAGCAAGAGGAGAAAGCGGGGTAGGAGAAAATCTGGTGCAGGTCGATGGAGCCGGAGATCTTAGCCGAAATAACAGTGCTTTGAATTGGTGTCTTTCTCTCCTATTTCATATAGTATATATGTAAAAATGAACTTCTGATGAGAATTTTGTGTCCCAAACAAAAATAACAGTTGTATATGCTCTTTATTCTGTGAATAGATAGTTTTTCTTCTCCTGCTGCAAATTCTTTGGTCCTTCCTGATTCTATGGGTCAAGGTGGTTCATTTTGCTCAGGTCTATTTGAGTGGCCCTTACTTTACAAATGTTATTATGTTACAAAGGCAAAATGCAGAATCTGAGGTCTGTTATCTTTGAAAAGGGGAACAACCCCCCCAAGTCAGGAATCAGAGTTTAGGTTGGAAATGGTTAGACCAGATAATGGGATTCCTTGCTTTGCTTCCAACTTAAAGCAATTCAAACAACCTTTTCCTTGGTTCCACTTTTCTGTACATTATTTAACCAGTCTCATTTGTATCATTATACCACCGCGTTTGCTCCTAACTCTTGAGTTTCGCAAGATGGGAATGTTTATGAGTTTCATGGGAAAAGGTTTGAAGCATATTTTACCCTGATATCAACGTTCGTCCATTTTTCTTTTCCTCTATGCACTTACCTTCTTCCTCTGAAGAAAAACTAATTCCTCAACCATTTTTTTTTCCCTCAATTATATGTTAAGTACTAATCAATATAATTGGCTAATCTTTGGCTTGCAGGTGTGCCCGCAACCCAGACGATAGGTTATGCAATGGGTATGCTCCACAAGCAGTTCGTGAAAAAAGATATCAAGAACTTTGAGGATTTCCATGGTGCTATTCTTAATATCTTCATGTAAGGGCATACTATCTTGTTGGTCTATAAAATGGGGGGAAAAAAAAAAGACTAAAAAAGCTTTTTCATATCCGTAAGTTGAGATTCTCCATTTATTTGTGATCAATGTCGTCTAGTTGCTATTAAGTCGCATCTTCCTTGATCTAAAGGAAAATTCAATTAAAAATAGCTCTGGTATGAAACATCAAAAGTGCTGTTAACCGAAATGAGAAGGATGCAAGTGTAGCTGGCATTTTGGTTGGCACCATCACTTGATGCTGCTTGTTTCTCTCCTGCAAATCTTCCTTTAGATTTCGGTATGATGTAAGGTAGATTTGTTATTGAACTCTTCACTTTAAACAATTTAAGAAAGTGGAATGCCTAACTTCTATAACTTTAAGAAATACATATATTGTCCAAACTATACGTAATCTAGCTGCTACACCTTCCTTTCTTCCTATTTAAAGAATATATTTAAGAGATTTAAGAGTAGCGGGTGTATCTTCACACTAAAATTAGAACACATTTTTGTTTCTCCGTTTATATCAATCTGGATACTAAACTGATTACTCTCTGTAACAATTGCCGCTCGCAGCTCTTTCAACTCTGCGTTGCCTGGAAAACATTACGACGTACCCTCACGGACAGAAGTAGAGGTCATAATACTACGATTTTGTCACTTTGTCTGCATCATTACATAACAAAACTATGAATAGTTTTCTGCTTAACAGGAATGCTTTAATGATTGGATAAGTGCTGATGAAGAGGCGAAAAAGAAGGAAGTGTTTGTTAATTTCATGAAGAATAAAGTCAGTCTGAGCAGGATCGATGCCTATACCATGTCTATAGGGATGGCAACGCCACCAGCAGTCATGGCAGCGAAGAGGGCAGGAGAGAAGTTGCCACAACTTAACATGATAAAATTCATTCCTGATGTCATTTTCGTGCCATCGGCCACGGTATTGGCACTTATTTCTGCAAAACTCACTAGGAGGATGCTTCTTGAAAACACATCATCTTAATGACTTGTCTTAACCCAAGCATCTCCACAAATATGTACATAAGTTTGTCCTTATTGTTGATGATATAAACATGTGATCGGATTAATAAAATGTAGCGTAGGAAGATGTTTTTAACTCTTTTTATCTTGTTTTGATGTTCAAACCATTCTCAGGCTAATTTGTGTTTCAGTAATCGCAAATCACAAAAAGAACAGCAGAATTTATTATTGGTGGGGACCATAGTACAACGATGGTTGAAAGTAGGGGGGTTTAATAGTCAAGTGACTAATAAGATAACTAAGTTCAAGGGCACTTAGAGGTGCCCTTGGAGTTCTTCTTGTCTCTGTAACAAGGACATTCTGACTTGTTTCCGTAAGTGCCGGAAGGAACACACTTGCAGTCGTTGCAGCATATCATACAATACCTTATGCAGCGCTTCTGGTATCCTGCCTTTGCACACCTAACCCCGCACATCGACTCGCAGGAACCTTTCAAACATCACAACCAATAGGGAAACATCTAATTAGCTCATATTATCAATATACTCTTAAGCGAAAATTTATTACCATTACAACTACAACAGATCACAGTCAGCCTCACCATAGTGATTATAACAACCAAAACTACCACAATGCCTGAAAGTTTACGGTTAAGTTAAACCAAAAATACACCAGTTACAGGTTCATGCATGTAGCTCGAAGAATGAAAATTTAAACCCTTGATCATAAGATAGCACATGCATGTATTGTTGTTTCTAACTGCTTATCTATAAGACATATACGTGCTTGGACACTAGCGGAAAACATACTTGGAGCTGGGATAGGCGGTCCAGCCGCCGGGTCAGCAATAGCTGATTGAATGAAAGAGGAGCTAAGAACCAGCAAAAGAAGCAGCGAAGTTGCAAGAACAGGCCTCATTTTCGACTTCTAAAGATAGTGGCAAAAGAAAGAAGAATCAATGTCTAGTCAGCTGTTAGAGAGGCTAGGACTATGATTAATGTAGCTTAGAACAGATGGGGGTGGCTTGGATTTTAGACCTACATTTATAGTAACCTTAGTAGTAAGACTCGTGAGGGACTTGATTTGACGTAAGCATGGAGGGAAGAAACTAGGTCTAGTGACACCAAAACATAGTTGTCATCGAGAATATCAGGTGCGTATTTGCTCTACAGCTTTGTTACAGCTAATATGGAAGCACAGCTGATGAGAGTTGGTGGGTAGGTACTGGGTATCACATCTTGTCTCCACTTTGAAAGCTTTGTTCTTTTAACTAGGCTTTCTGCCATACAGAAGCTTATCAGCAGTTTCCTTTGAAAGCTGACAACTCCTAATCTATTGAATATCAGAGGCAAGAATCCACCTATAGATATGCTATAGCTAGTGGAGTAATAGAACAATTCTTTGTCTTCTGCTTCAACGCGTACGCAGGTGCTTACTCCAACAGTACCGAATTTAATAATGCCATAAGCTATCCTATTCAAAGCGTCTCCAATATTTTTTTTAGTTTATTGCAATGGTACGAGTATCGTATCAAACGTGACACTGGATTGAGGTATAGTAAAGTACTATATTGGTATTTGTCAGTATCAGATACTGTTTCAGGTAATTTTTAAATTTATAAAATAATTCTTAAAATTTTTAAAATTTACAAAATAATCCATTGGTATATTTATAACCAAACAGAATAACAATCGATATAATTTTATTTCCAATTTTCACAATCAACTGTATCATTTCATTTCAAATTCTATTCACAATTTTAAGATCACAAATACAAAATCCAAAAAAACACCGTGAGCATTCAATTTCAACAATACAATTCCGGAATTCAAAATTCAACTTATTCATATACACCCAACTCCAATACAGTGACAAAACTCCTTAAAGGCTTCTACACCTTTAGCATTCAACATTTCAACTTCAGCATTCAACACCAGAATTCAAAACCCAACCAATCCAACTAATCCAGATACAAGCAACTCCACTACCATCCAATACAGTGACAAAACTCCTTAAAGGCTTCTACACCTTTAGCATTCAACATTTCAACTTCAGCATTCAACACCAGAATTCAAAACCCAACCAATCCAACTAATCCAGATACAAGCAACTCCACTACCATCGACCTTCAATAATTCAAATCACAAATCTATCATCTAGCATTCACAAATCTATAATCCAACACAATAAAAAATTCAATGAAGTAGGAACCCAAAAATAAATTATGGGGATCGGCCGATCGAGCCTTTAGGTGGTTGGTTCCGGTTGGTGACGAATGGTGCAGTGGTTTGGTGTGTCGATATTTAAGGCCGATATCAATAACACAGATACCGTACCATTTTTTGGCTAGTTTGGTATGTGCCGGACGGTACCAGTACAGTATGATATCTGTATCTGTGGTTTATTTTCCCCGCTTGTACTTTAATGATCTAATTGGCCACTTCACTCTTGCTTGAGTTTGTGCTGTTATCGCATTTCAGTGTCAACCGCTTGTGTTAGCTTTTTTTTTCTTTCTAATTTATTCCTTTTAGAAGTACTTTATACAACTTCTCCTGTATATTATCACAAATGTGTGATAATCTGTAACATCCCGTTACCAATATGAATGACATATTGGTAATTCGGATGGTTTAGGATTGGGTGCATGTATAATTTGACATTTACATATGCATATAGCCTCTATAATGATTGATAATTGATTAGTGTTGCATAAGCATATGTATGTACATTCATGTATAACAATTCCCGGTTTGATAGTGTAAATTGAAAATTTAGGTTATAAATTGTGTGGATTAGAGTTGGATTATAGAATTGTGATGAAAATTGAGTTTTTGGAAGTTGGAAATTGAAATTGGAGTATAGGAACATGTGTTATATATTTTAGAGGATTCATAGGAAATTTTCTGGAATTTTTAAAGTTTTGAGCCCGGACCGGAAAATTTGCTTAATGACGGATAAATTGGCTTCCGGTTCCGAAATTGATTGATAATTGACTCGAGAAATTTGGAGTTATGATTTTAGGATTTGTTATTTTTGGTCATTGAGAAATTGGAAGAAAAATTAGAATAAGAATCGGATTTTTAGACCCCAATTTGAGCATGTGGCATAGGAGTTGCCAAACATGCCCTTAGCCTTTATCTATTTAAACCCTAATCTTTGAATATGGCTCAATGTATATGAGCTCAGGCGCACGGTCACAACAACGTAATAAAATGGAAAGTGTCACATTTGCATTCTGTATATGACTGA
>JANZLD010000237.1:7038537-7049345 GCA_026413575.1 Erythroxylum carthagenense | reverse complement strand
CTTTGGTTTCAAATTTTAGTGAATTCCGATATTGCAGTTAAATTATATTGATGCCATGAGGTATTTAGAAAGTGATCATAGTAGTGCACCCTCATCGTAGGTTATGTATCGGAACGACCTACGGGCGTTCCGGTGTGTACTCTACGGTAAGGGGGTGCTACATAATCAATGGTAGTAAGAATAGAATTTATGTTAAATATAAGTTTAAGAAAAAGAAATCTTCAATCCTTATGTTCCAATTTAGTTTATGATTCTTATTATTTAAATATTCGAATATATTATAAATTTTAAGGTATTTTTATATCAAATGTACAATTATTATTTAACATTGCAATTGTAATTGATTAGTGTATAAAATTTAGCTATTGTCACATAAGTAAAATTTTATATTTCAAGTTAGTTTTTCTGAGTTCTTATTATATGTTTCATCTCTTAAAGATTTATATGGTAATAAGAATTATTTGATAGATATATTGTAAATAAACACGATGTCAAGTATAATATTATATTTGCTATTATTTCTGATGGACATAAGCTTGATTGTATTAGTAGTGAATATTCACAATATGACCCTAATAGGATCAGAGGATTTTAGTCATGAAGAATTAAAAAAAAATGATTGATAAGCAATTAAGATAGAAGGATTGGAAGTTTGATTATGAAATTAAAATGTAATAGTTTTCATTGTCTATTCTAAAAATTGCACTTATGAATTTAGGAAGATAGAGTCTATAAATAAGAAAGGAACATTTTTAGCTACTCATATAAATTAGTACATTAGAAATGCAATATTAGTGTTTATTGAATGATGCTTTATATGAACTGTTAGAACTGCTTTAGAAATTGTTGGCGTAGTAGTTTTACATTTGTAAGTTATTTTTTGATTTATAGATATTTTTTCAATAAGAATATTGGCTGTTGCTAGCTTTTAGGAATTTTTAAAATTAATTTGTAGTTAATTTAAAGGCCATGTTTGTTGTTATTACGATTATTATTTTTTATTTAAATAAAAGTTGTAGTCAGTCTGAGTAGTGAAAACTTATTTACTTATCAAATTCTTCTACTTTTCTACTATTTTATTTCTTTGTTATTCAATATATAGTATCAAACCCCTCTTCTTAAGGGATCTGTAGCAACCAAAAAATTAAGTTTCTTTGCTCCTTAGTGAAAATTACCAATTACCAATTATAGAATGTTAAGATGAATGTTTACTTGTAAGCACAGGCTCTTCGGAAAGTAGCAAGAGAAGAGTTTGAAATTTTACCACTACAAGAAAATCCTACAATGCAACAAAACAAAGCTCATTAGAATCAGACATTCAAAAAGTTCAAAGAAAAAAATGTCTATATTCAATTGTGTTTGACAGTCTATTCATCCAAATTATGAATTTAGAAACAATATTTCAATTATGGCATTACCTCAAAGTTAAGTTTCAAGGCAATGGATGAACAAGATATGTGTGTTTTAAATCTTAGGAAACAATTTTAAATGCAACAAATGAAAATTTTGAGACAACAAAAATGAATGCAAACAAAGTTATTAGAGATTGTGAATGAATTCAAGATGCTTGGTGAAGTGGTAAATGATAGTAAGGTAGTTGAGAAAATTCTAGTCACATTACCAAAAAGGTGCGAGGCTAAGATTTCTGAGTTAAAAGAAATCAAAGATCTTACACAAATCATATTGTCAGAGCTTCTTATTACTTTAAAGGCTCATTAACAAATAAGACATCTTAAAGAAGGTCTTGCTTAGGATGGTGTAGTGCGAGTCAAGGAGTATACTCACAATCCAACCAAAGGCTAAAAGAAAGCATGGAAGAAAGACAAAGGTAATTCAGACGCTATTAACAATGGAAGTGAAAGTGGTGCTAGCAACAATAAAGCAAACAACAACAACAAAGTTAATCATCCTCATTGCATACATTGTGGCAAAACTAATCACTCTTATTCTAAGTGTTAGCGCAAACCTGATGCAAAGTGCAACAAGTGGAACCAAATGGGGCTTGTGGAAAGAATATGCAAGAATAAAGAAAATCAAAAGGTGGATGTAACTTAATATGTGAATTAAGAGCTTAAGGAGCAACACTTCGTAGCATCACATCATGTAAACGACAAAGAGGTTGAAACTTAGCTAGTAGATAGTGGTTATACAAATCACATGACTAATAATGTTAAATCATTAAGAGAGGTTGACATATCATCAATTTTCAAAATAAGAATTAGAAATGGAGAATATATTAATATGAGAGGTATAGGTTAAACTCTTTCTAAAGTTAAAATAATTACTGATGTGATGCATATTCTAGAAATTAATCAAAACTTAATAACTATTGGTCAATTAGTTAAGAAAGGTTTGAAAGTGCAATTTGAGAATAAGAGATTCAAAGATGACAATGGAATGGAAATATTTTCAGCAAAATGAAGAGTAAGCCTTCTCTCTTGATTTAATGAAAAAGGAGCAAGCAACATACCAAGCTTTTGTGAGCAACACCAACCGATGGTGTAAAAGGTTGGGACACTATTATTATTAAAGCTATAGTTTGGATATAGTAACATGAATTGGTGCGACGCTAAATTTCATTAGAGAACTAAATCTTAAACTGCAGAACTTGTCAATTTGGCATACAAACAAGGCTAATCTTTAAATTTTTAGAGAGCCACATACAAGCTTTAAATTATGCATACTGATCTTAGAAAACCTTTCAAGATAACATTTTGTAAAGGTAATAAATATTATATTGCCTTCATACATGTCCTGAACAGAATGTGTTAAATATATTTTCTCACATTTAAATCTGATGTGGCTAGTATATTTTGGAGATTTAAAACATGAGCAAAGAAGCAAAGTGGTTATAATATAATGGTGATAATATTAGACATTGGAAAAGAATATAATGCAAATCATTTCAACAAATTTTGTTCAAAAAGTATGATAGAGTATCAGCTTACTACCCTCTATACTCCACAATAAAATAGGGTCAATAAGTGGAAACATAGTACCATGATAAACATGACTCCTTACTTGTTGTATAGGAAGGGTTTACCTAATAGTTATTAGGCTAAAGCTATAAACATGGTTGTGTTCTTATTAAATAGATTAACAACTAGAGCTCTTCGCAATGAAAATCCTTGTAAAGCTCTTCTTAAACTAAACTTTCTCTAATAAATCTCAAAGTATTTGGTTGTTTGTATTTCTCTTATATTTCTCAGGCAAAGAAAGATAAGCTTGAAAAGAAATATGAGCTTAGTATCTTAATAGGCTATAACAATACCTCCAAAGCCTATAAAATATATCAATTTTAAATAAAGAAAATTGTAATTAGTAAAGATATTTTGTTTATAAAAGAAGAGTAGTGGGATTGGGATGCAAATGATGGAGTTCATCATTCAAGTGTACTATAATTAAATGATGAAAACTTTGATTAGCCATCGATAAAAGGTACAAGGTTTCTTTTTTATATTTATGCTAGAAGCAATTTTCTCATATTAGAATTAGCAAGCTTTGTAGAATCAATGTAAGAGTGGATAAGGGTAGATGCCATAAAAGAAGTGTTGTACATGATCAAAAGAGATTAGACTTGGCAACTTATTGAAAGACCTTAAAATAAGAATGTTATTCGCATAAAGTGGGTCTTTAAGACCAAGCTTAATGCTAATGGTTAGTAAACAAAACATAAAACAAGGCTTGTTATGAAAGGTTATGCACAAGTCTTTACTCTAGATTTCTCTTAAATGTTTTCTCTTATGACAAGACTTGACACTATCCGACTATTACTTGCTATTGAAAAGCTAAAAAATGGTGGAAGTATTCTAACTAGATGTGAAATTTGTATTTTTGAATTGTCTTTTAGAGAAAGTAATTCATGTTGAACAACCAAAAGGAGTTGTACAAAGGCGGGGGGAGGGAATGCATTTGTTAAAGAATGCTCTATATAGCCTAAAATAGGTATCGAAAGCTTGATATATAGATAATCATCTTCTAAGTTTAATTTTTTTCAAAAGCTTGAGTTAAGTAACTTTGCACATGAAAAGACATATTTTGATTTAATTATTGCTTCTGTCTATATTGATGATTTGTTGGTTATAGGAAATGATTAGGAGCTCAATAATAATTTCAAAGCTAAAATGATGAAGGAATTAGAAATGACATACATGGTTATGATGTCTTGCCTCTTTTTGAAAATGAAGCAACGGATGAATGAAATTTTTATAAGCCGATGCAAATATGTCAAGGAGATCCTGAAGAATTTTCATATGGAAAGTTATAAGCCTACCCCCATTTGCAATATAGAGCAAAGTTTTGCGAGGATGATGGCACTTCTAAGGTGGATGAGAATCGTTATAGAAGTTTAATTAGATGTCTTATGTATCTCACTACTTCTAAACCTGATATTGTGCAAGTTGTTAGCCTTTTATATAAGTTTATGCATTGTTTTAGTGAGGAACATATGTGAGCTACTAAAACGGATTGCAAGGTACATTAAATAAATTGTTGATTATGGAATTAATTATGTAAGAAGTAAAAATTTTAAGTTAATGGTTTCTTAGACAACAACTAAACAAGTTCAGTTGATGAATGTGAGATCTCACATCAGTTGGAGAGGAGAACAAAGTATGCCTTATAAGGGTACAGATACCTCTTCTCTATAGATGTGTTTTCTTGGGTGCGAGAAGAACAAAACCATGAAGGCCTTGGCCCGATAGGCAACTCAAAGTGGACAATATCTGTAGACGGGTGGTCTGGGCTAGTTCTCAACCCGTTGTGCCAGCGAGGACGTTGGGCCTTAAGAAGAGTAGATTGTGAGATCCCACATTGATTGGAGAGGAGAACGAAGTACGGTTATAAGGGTACAGATATTTCTTCCCCATAGACATGTTTTTCAGATGCGAAAAGAGAAAAACTATGAGGGTCTTAGCCCAATGGGCAACCCACAGCGGACAATATCTGTGGACAGATGGTCAGAGCTGTTACAATGATATTAAGAGCACAACTAATATTTTTTAGCTTTAGTTCAATTGTGATCAATTGGTGTTCAAAGAAGTAAGAAATCATTGCTCAAAGTATTGCAGCTGCTAAGTTTATTGCAACAACAACAAACTATGTTATTTAGCTGGAAAATTTTTATTGAATTTAAATTTGCATCAACAAGAACCAACAAAGATTTATGTTAACAATGAAGCAACCTTATCAATCTTTTCTACTCCAATTTCTATGAAAAAATAAAACATCTTGAGATTAAATTTTATTTTTAATCTCAAGGTAAAGTAAGGTAAAGTAACTTACTTTATTGCATATCTAAATAACAAGTTACTGATGTTTTAACCAAAGTTTTGTCTAAAGCAAATCACTTATTAATTTTTCTACTTCTATAATATTTTATTTCTTTGTATTCATCATAAACATGTGAAATTTCATAGTACAAGGTTTGCAATTCACACTTGTTATGTTTCTAGTCCTTATGTAAGAGATGGAGGTACACATGACAATTCAAGTTTGACTAGAACTCAAGTCAAGTTAAATATATTTCGGGTTAGGTTTAGGACTTACAATATTATGACAATTTTCTCGTACTTATAAGACTTAGTCTGTAAATGAATTGACCCAGAGTACATGTGAGCTTTGCCGGCATTAAATTTTTCTTGATAAACCTGAAGCAATAGCTACATACATAAGTTCCCACCTCATATATTTAATGAGTACTCTTACCTTTCATCTAACCAAACACAAGGTAATTATGCAAAAGAAATTTGGACTACATATTCCTCACAATTCCCGCTACTAACATATATATTTCTTTCCATTCATGTAATAAGATCAGGGGTAAGTACGAGGACTTCTTATGGCCAACCATGGTAACTACATTGTTTGACCTGAGAATGTTTATGACAGATCATTTCAACCCAAATTCTGGATAACTAAACAACAAAGTAAACCTACATAGCCTGAATTGTAACTAGGTATACATACAACAAATAGAGAGAATTTTTGTTGTATTTCTCATTCACACACATAAAAAATAATGATGTGCAAGATTGGTTTGTATATTAAAGAGAAAAATGCTAATAATGGAAACTAAAACCTAATTATATAGCTAAAAATCAGGACTATAATTGGCTCCAATTATGGAAGTAGAATATCTCTTCGTCTTGTGTGATTATAGACTAAGACAGAGGACCCAATGAAAAGCCTATAAGGGCGTGAGAGCAAGGTGGCCCAGAGGACCTGTTTTGGGAGAGATAAAGGACCCAGCAACGGGAGAGCGAGCAACCCAAAGGACCTGTTTTGGTTGAGACAATGGTGGGAGAGCAAGGTGACTTAGAGGAGATAGCGACATGACCTAAAGATAGTGACGCAAGGGGGAGTTAGGTGGTCATGTGATTGTTCTGTGGAGTTCACAGATCTAGAAAACGAAGCAGCAACGGCCATATCTAGATTTGAGAAGCAAACCCACACGAGCTTCATTCAACTTGCTACGACCCAGATGTTCTTGACCTAAGTCTCCATGACAGCAGATGGGCCACCTTCACCCTTGTCTATAGAAGATTTTCCTATGCTCACTCGAGAGGTAGGTCAGAAAATTGCATCTGGAAAGGGGGAAAGATCACTGAGAGCTTCAGATTCCCATAAATACTCTCCCAATAATGACGTTTGGACAAAAATAATATAATTGCGGCAACCTAAGACACAACTGAAATACTGCCCCAATGTTATAAAGGATGGTGTTGTCAGTCCAACGATTGAATTGTTGGAAGCCCAATATAGCATCTGGACACTCCTGTCGATTAAAGGAACATGATAACCTCGAAGATGTAACTACTAAAAAAGCTTCACAATCAGCGGAAGAAGAGAAAGACAATAAACCTGGTTTATTGGACCAAGATCTAACAAGCAACTTGTTGTTTATATAACCAAAGAATGATAGAATTGTTGAGACAGCAGAAAAGTTTCATGAGAGTTTCCCTAGATCTGCTAGAAGGAAAAACCAAAAGAAGGGGTATTCCCCTTAAATGATCAATTTAATAGGGAATACAAGAAGGGTAAATGACCCTCTCAAGCAGTCTATGATGAGAGAATTAGTAATGGATAGGAAGCCAATTCTGGGTAGATAATTCAGAATGGACTATCCCTTTGGGGTGCTTAATGGAAGATAATTACTAATCATTTACATCATTAAAATGGTTGGAGAATCCGCTTATATAATTCAAAACAAATGGAGGTGCTTATTGAAGTTTAGTGAAGTTGAAGGTAGATCAATCAGATAATATATAGCCAATAACACAAAATAGACCCCTAGCTAAGTTGTACTCTATCTTTGTACCTATTAGAGAGTTAGGATCTTACATGTAGATTAAGTGACTCATTGTAATGTTATTTTGTAGCTTTGCTAGTATTAATATAATTCCTTACATTTTTCTAAAGAATATCTCATCAATATCTCAACACTCCCCCTTAATTTGGTGCATAGACATCATATATGCCCAATTTGTCAATCCATCTCAAGAAATCTTGACTTGACACTACTTTAGTTAGAATTTCTACTACTTGATCCTCAGATTGTATTTGAGGCACTTCCAGAATCTTACTATCTAACTTTTTCTTGATAAACAACTTGTCAACTTTAACATGTTTGGTTCTATCATGCTGGACTGGATTGTGAGTTATGTCACGAGCAGCTTTACAGTCACAATATAACCAAATTGGGTGTTGTTGTGGATAACCTAAGTCTTGTAGTAGCAATCGTAGCCATAGAGCTTCACATAATCCAAGTATAAGTCCTCCGTACTCAGATTTGGCACTTAAGCGAGAGATTACATTATGTTTCTTGCTTCTCCAAGTAACAAGATTACCTCGTACAAAGTAAAGTTTCCAAGTGTAGATCTCCAATCAACAAATGCTCCAACCCAATCGACATCAGTATATACAACAATGTCTTCAACACTTGCATTTTTATTAAACAAAATATGTCTTATAGGTGCAAACTTTAAATATTGCAGTATTCTCATAATTGCTTCCATATGTTTCTCTCCAGGATTGTGCATGAATTGGCTAACAATGCTTAAGGCATATGCTAGATCGAGTCTTATATGTGCCAAGTACACATTAGTCTTCCAACAAGCCTTTGATATCTTCCTTTATCAACAAATACCTAACCTTATTTTATACAAAGCTTCAATCCCTCCTCAACTGGTGTATCAATTAGTTGACAACTGACATTCTTGTTTACTTCAATAAATCTAAGATGTATTTTCTTTAAGAAAAGAAAATTCCCTCTTTTGATCTGGAGACTTCTATTCGGAGGAGTATTTTAAGCACCCTAAATCCTTTATCTCAAATTATGCACATAACACATTTTTGGCCTCAAATCTGATATACACTATTACACTTTTATGTGAGATTTTCAATACACAAATATTTGACTTAGAAAATCTCACATAA
The DNA here is from genome assembly GCA_026413575.1 of Erythroxylum carthagenense. NCBI lineage: Eukaryota > Viridiplantae > Streptophyta > Magnoliopsida > Malpighiales > Erythroxylaceae > Erythroxylum > Erythroxylum carthagenense. The sequence goes on along the minus strand of JANZLD010000237.1, from coordinate 7,040,909 downwards.
AATTGTAATTGTGTATATTCAGGCCAAAAATGTGTTATGCGCATTTTTTTCTCGACATATATTTTCTTAAGGCTTTTACTTTATCAAGATCATTTCCTGTTACAACCATATCATCTACATAGACAATAAGAGTTATAACCTTGTCCTTTACTCTTTTTAGGAACAAGGTATGATCATAATTGCTTTGGGGTATCCAAAAGCAACCATTAACTTCATGAATATCTCAAACCACACTCTTGGAGATTGCTTTAACCTATATGATGCCTTTTTTTTAACTTGCACACTTTTCCAGTTACACTTTTAAATGTCATACACCCTAATGGAAACTCCATATAAATATCTTCAGACAATTCTCCATGTAAGAAGGCATTTTTAACATCAAACTGGTGCAGTGGCCAATTTAAGTTGACTGCAACTGATAGCAATGCTCGTACCATATTGATTTTTTCCATAGGAGCAAATGTTTTTATATAATCGACTCTATAGGTTTGTCTATATCCCGTGGCTACCAATCTTCCCTTAAAACACTCAATTATTCCATCAGCTCGATATTTGATAGTAAACACCCAGTGACATCCCACTGGTCTCTGTCCTGGTGGATAGGCAACAAGTTTCCACATTCCATTTCTTCTTAGTGACTCCATTTCTTCATTCATTTCAGCTTTCCACCTTGGATCAGCTAAGGCTTCATGTTCATTGTTAGGAATAACGACAAAAGATAATTGATTTATCAATGACTTATTTAATTATGATAGATTGTGATCTAAAACATAGTTGTTCATAGGATATTTAACTTTGCTAGAGAGATTGGGTTAATAAGTACGCTTAGGAATACCTCTAATTGTGTGCTCAGGCAATTGTTTTCGAATAGGTTCAACTTGCAAGTTAGGAGCATCATGAATGGACAATTGGTATAGTACATTGGGGACTTCAGATTGTTCAATCACTTCTCAACTCATGTCTTCAGGCGTAATCAATTCTCTATTCATGTCAAGTTCTGGATTTACACATCCGTACTCAGTTTCAAGTATATCAACAGGTTCAGACTACTCATTACTTCCTCCATATTCAAGGTTAATTATATGTGACTCCCCTTGAACTTCCTAAACCTTATAATCCAGTGCCATGATGTCTTCTTAACATCTCTCTCCTTAAAGTGCAAGCTAAGAAAAATACATTGTCTCTTCATGAAATAATGCATCTATTGTAACAAACATTTGTTTGGTTGGAGGATGAAAGCATTTGTACCTTTTCAATTTACAACATATCCAAGAAACACGGATCTCAAAGCTCATGGAGCTAATTTATGGCTCTATTGTTTGTGAAGGTGCACAAAGACTACACATCTAAATACTCTAAGAGGAAGATTTGATATTGATGGACAAGTCAGTCTTGCACAAAGGATATATTGGTGTTTGAAATTTAAGCACTCTTGAAGGAGTTCTATTAATTAAGTAAATCGCAACACACAAAGCCTCACCCCAGTAAGAAAATAGCATGTGAGCTTGGATCAATAAAGCACAAATCACTTCAAGTAGATGTCAATTTTTTTCGCTCTACTACATCATTTTGTTGAGGTGTATCAACACATTTGGTCTGATGAATGATGCCCTGTGTGTCTAGATAATTCTTTGTATCTAAGTTTTTATACTCTCCTCATTGTCACTATGAAAGACTTAGACTTGTGCATTAAATTAAGTCTTGATTGTTTTGCTAAATTTCTAGAACAACATGTTCACCTCATTCTTAGATTTCATTAGCCATAGCCATGTCATTCTAGTACAATCATCAATGAATGTAGCAAACCAATGGGATACTCCCAATGTATAAATTTTAGATGGCCCCCAAACATCTGAATGAGTGACTTTTTTCTAGTTCACATACATCACAATGGAGACAAGAAATATCAACTTTCTTAAACAACCTACGAAATAATTTCTTTAAATATTCAAAAGAGACATGTCCCAATCTTTGATGTTGTAACCAAATTTTTGCCTGACTATTTGCCATGTTATAACCCTGTACTGTAAGAGCTTGACTTAGTTTATTTGAAGTTGTTGCCTTCAAGTCCAGGTAGTACACATAAATCACAATGGAGACTAAAATATCATCTTTCTTGAACAACCTAGGAAATAATTTTTTAAAGTATCCAAAAGAGGCATGTCCCTCTCTTTGATGTTGTAACCAAATTTTTGCTTGACTATTTGCCATGTTACAACCCTTTACTGCAAGAGCTTGACTTAGTTTATCTAAAGTTGTTGCCTTCAAGTCCAGGTAGTATAAATTCCCTCCCTTAATGTTAGACCCCGAATTTCTTTTATGATGTCATTAAGCGTGAACTGTGGTTATTACATGTTTATGGTTTAGTTTGA
>JANZLD010000237.1:7014355-7032427 GCA_026413575.1 Erythroxylum carthagenense | reverse complement strand
CTTCTTGGCATAGCATTTGAGCAAGACATGTAATTTATTTAATGTAATATATATTTTGAATAACGGTATTAATTATTTCTCTCTATTGTCTAATAGTTGCCAACATGTCCAATCTTGACGTTCACAGATGAGGATGGGGATGGGGATGGGTATGGGGATGTTATTCTTCGATGGGGATGGGGATGGAGGTTGAAAAAAAAAACCCGACGAGGATGGGGCGGGGATGGGGAACGAAATTATAAATGAAGATGGAGGCGGGGATCGCATAATCCGCCCCAAACCCGCCCCATTGCCATTCCTATTGGAAGAGGACATTTCTCACATGGGTAATATAATAAACATCAATGATTTCACTTGGAAGTACATTAGTTTTGGAAACCCAGTTGTCCTTTCCTTTTGTAACAAACAAGTTACTTATGGCTCTTGGGTATCTTTCTGATCTGGTTAAATGAAACTCTTAAAAGGACGGTAAGTTTTAAAGCTCTCATTGATCCTAGCTTTGCTAGTTTTTTTTTTTTTTTCCCACCAGGGTTTTAAGAGGATTTCAATTATGAGAAGACATTTTTAAGCTATCCACTTTCAGACTAATCTCCGCTCGAACCGAGTAGGTTCCTTGTGGAAGGCAAAGTTTTGGTCTCAAGTTTTAAACAGCTGCATATATGAGGACGATTCGAACCCATGACTTTACTTAAACTAAGAGAGTCCCTTACCAACTAACCTGCACCTTAATGTTAGTATATTAATAAGACTAAGACTTTCACCGTCAAACCAACTGTGAGTTATCAACCTCTGTCCTTCGTTGCTCACTCACGTGGACCACTTGGTCATGGTGGATTTGGAAGCATGGCACATAATTAGGAATGACAATAAAGAGTGAAGCACAGTGTCCACATTGCCAGATCTCACAACGTCCAATATTCTTCATGCTCGAACCCACCATCGACGATCACTCGGAGGTCTACTTTCGGACCCCAAACCCCGACCCTTTTAGTTCATTCCATGAAGATAATACCAACATGGACATGGAAAACTTGAATCCGTAGGTCCTCTCCCTAACACTGATAATTAAGTTAAGCCCACGCATCGCTACAACAATTCTTCCATTATCGAGTCTATCGAAACAAAGAATGAAAGAAAGCTACGACTTTTAATAAATGAATTGAGTTGTAGAATGCCAGTCCTATACATGCCAAGAAATTCTTCCTTTATATAGAGGGCGGTGGTGACGACGACCAGGCAAGAGGCAAGTGACGGCAAAGACGACCAAAATAGAGAGAAGAGAGATGACAGGAAGTTGTGGTCCTTGAGGAAGGATTTTCTTTTATCTACCAATTAATAAACCACGTTGTATTGTATTATATGAAAGGTGTGGACTTCAAGTTGACTCGGGTCAAGGAGCTTGAACCCGAATAAAAAAGATCAAATCCGTCAACTTCGGATTAGACCAAACCAGATCTTGATTAGAAATGGGTTTAAGTGTACATGCATGAACATTTTCTTTTTAGCCTGACAGCAAAAAAAACACTTACGGATTTTACCGTCCGCCATGACCTGTAATCCGAGACCACAATATCTCCAGGTAATATATGAGAAAGGATCCGAGTTACCTAATCTGTATACCTACCCTCACTAATTGCACTTTAGGCATCTTTACTAACCAAATTCGTGGTCCAAATCCTCCGCAGAGTAATTTGCTTTGCTTTGAACTATTATCAGATCTAGAATGTTGGGAATAGTAAAAGAACACAAAAATATGAACCAACAAGATTAGGTAATTAAGCATGCTCCAGGAAGGTACTCTTTAACAACGACGGTCCACTCTGTCTAGAGGACCAGAACGCCAGGTTTGTAAATTAAAGATCGGATGATAGGCTGAAACTAGTGTTACCTACTCATGCATACGAAGAGGATTACTTCATACGTTGGAGCTAACAATCATAAACTACTCATGCATACCAGATAACTCATTTTGACATGCGACCATATCCCCAGTGAACTTTGAAAAGGCATTCATAGTTGGGAGACAAGAAGTTGCAAGAGGAAACTTTTTTCTGCGATTTTATTACTCTAAATATCTGTACAACAAATGAAGTACAAAGAGAGTAAACAAATTATGTAAGATTGTTACATTTGGGTGGACAAAAGTGCACCTCATGCAAGAGTCTGTATCAGTCCACCAGATACATAATTTCTCCTCTCCAGGGAGATGAACTGCCTGAAACACACTGTATGGTTCCTCAATGCATCTGCAATCTGTTGGAATTTCAAAATAAGCTCCAGCAATACGCTTATGCTGCAAAAGTAAGGCAACCCTCGACAATTGCTTTCACAAGCATTTGAAACATCACAACTCCCACAGCAAATAGAAAATAAAACAAGATTCATAATGATTTACATATAGCAAGAACTTTTTATTGGTCATGGAAATGGATATTTCCTTACATTTAAGGAATGTAACTCACCTCTTCAAGATTCAGTTGGTTCAATCATCATAAGTGCTCAAAGCAGCAACAATAGATCCGGTTGTTGCAAAAGTTGATGTTACATCTGGAAAATCTTTCCAGGATGTCGTGATATTGAGGGATGGATACAACCAACTTTTAACGGAATCTATGAAGGAGTTGGGATCAAATTTCAAAATGGCTTCCCAATCGACCTGGAAATCTTTTGGAATCTTTCCTGTGAATTCCATATTAGCAGCAAGCATTAATCCGAGCAAAACTATGAAGCCAACAACAGCAGAACCTCTAGACAACGGCATGAAGTTGTACCTGAAATCAATTCAGTTCATAAAGTAACAGTCACCATTAAACACAGCGATTTCTTACATGGAAGTAAGGATTATACCAGTAATATGTCATCCTCAAAATAGCTTCTCTAACATTTTCAAGTACATTGAAATCAGTACACCCATACGTTTCACCACAATAAGCATTACAGACCGCCTGCAAATATGTTGGTCAGCTAGTTATTAACAAACTGCTATGAGAAATATTAGGTATCATCAAGTGTAAGACTGTTACAATGATATCATGAGTAAAGGATTTTCTACACCACAATTGGTCGATCACTCAACAATATAATGGCAGAAATTTGGATTAAAGAAATGCAGAGGAAGAACTGCAATACCCAAGATGATGCAGGACTGAAAAAGTAGAGAAAGGATTGGTGCATTGATACAAATTAGCCTTGCTATTAAATGATGGGCCCTACCCAAACTAAACTCTTAACATCAATTACTATTCATTAACATATTAGTTACTCACCTGGCTTAATTGCATAAACTCACGCAGAGGTAACACCACAGAGTGGGAAAGATTTGAACATGAATATATTGAAGAAACATTTGGCAAGACTTCACCATGCAATAACTAGTAAAACAATTGGCTGCTAATATATATTGGCCAAAATTACAATACCTACAAGCAGGTAAACAATACGAAGTACTGAATCACAATTTAGAACTTGATCAACTTACTTCCCATGCCATTGCCATCTCTGCATCAAAATCATCCCACCTAGCAGGCGTACAAGGAGTTCTAATTGCAAAATCAAATCCACGCTCCTCCCTAGAAATTTCAGACATTTGGTCAAAGAGTACAGGTATAATAAAAATACAAAAGCTACATTGAAGAATACATAAAGGGGAAAAAAAACAATGGGGCAGAAATATATTAGTGTACATCTTCACTAGGGTAATCCTTGTCCCTTCAAGACGCTTCCTGAAACGATAAATAGAAATGAACAATATCATTACAAGAATCTTGCTATGCCTAATACATCTCTATCACAATAAAAGCAAATATTACCCCTCAAATGCCATGCTGTTGCACCACGTAGCCAACCAGAAATCCTCACCCACTACTTTGAACAGATCAGAGCAGGTTTTTGCATCCATAATCTGCAAGTTTTCAGATTAAAATCAGGTACATCAATAGCCCTCTGTGAAGGAAGTAATAATTTGATAGTTTCCTAAAAAGCTAGTATAAACAAAGCATATTGCAAAATTTAGTACTCAGGCACATCAAAGTATTTGAAACATTGTTTAGGAGTTATAAATCTCTCTACATCACTTGCTGCGCAGCACACTTCCAAGCATTCATAACATGATAACCTTTATGATCCATCTTAAAGCACCATAACAAGCAAACTTGAACAAAATTGTGCCTGGAATTCCTAGCGGAAATCAGAGTGCTCACATCTTGCAATTTCTCTGAGCTTATGTCAACAACATCGTCTGCCCTGTTATGTACATAGAGTTTCTCCTTGATGATAGATTTTGCAACCTCCAATGTTCTGCAGCATTGAAATTATGCGAGAATTAACAAAGGATATCACTATGTTAATATATGACCGGATGCAACTGGGTCTCACCTTTCATAGTTTGGGTAGTAGCGAATAACTTTTGCTTGTCCAAGCAACATTGGTGTGTGAGACCCAAAACCAGAGTTGAACTCCTCACTGCATTTTCCCCACATCCAAATTCACATGCAACAGAAAAATTCAAAAGGATTGCAAGTCAATGCAAAATCTTCGTGTAAAGTATGTATGGATGCTCAAAATCATCCCTATGTTGGTGATCAAGCTCATTGTAAGCTTTGCTAAATTATAGTGGATACATGGCTCAGGTTTAAGGATGGCACAGGGCTGGTCCAAGCCCAACCCACTTTTTTTTGCCCACAAGCGGCCTGAAGCCAGGTTTTATCTCACCCATTCAACAAAAATGACATTGTTTTATTAACTTAACAAGATGACGTCATTTTTGTCAGCCTCGTTTGTTTCACCAATTCAACAAAACTAAGTTGTTTTGTCAACTTAACAAAACAATATCGTTTCTTTCAACAGTTTTGGGCCAGGCTGGGCCATGAAGCCCGAGCCCAAGCCTGGCACAAAGCTCGGAATTTTTTTTAGCCCGACTGCAGACCGAATCCTGATCAAAATGGGTTTTAACCGTCGAGTTATGGATCAGGCAGTTTGACCTTCCCTACTCAGGTTTCACAATGCCATTGATGCAGTGGGTGGAATTCTAGCAAAGGCAGTCGACTAAAGTGATATATCTGGAATGAAAATAAGTCTAGGAAGTCAAAGACATGGAACATAGAAAGACTAGTGATTGAACAAATATCAAATGAATTGCATTTTAGATCCTTGATATTTTGCATTAGAGGCAATGATGATTGTCAGTCAAAAGAAAAAAGCACACTTAAAGCCGGCAGAACTAACATGAAGAGACTGCATTGAATACAATGAAATACAATAACATTTAAGCAATCTCGGTATGCTAGAGTTAAACTAGCATGAACTTCCGTACCTTAACTTGTTGACCCACACAACAGGGTCACAGGGTTCAGAAATCTGTCTCCATTTGACAGCTAATGAGTAAATATCGTGCCACGACATCATAAAACGGACAGAGGATCTATCTTCCGTAATGCCATAAGAAGTTGACATTTCAGAAGAATTACTTGTACTACAACTTGCACCACCTCTATTCTGGCTGGGCATGTTAATTTTTCTCCGAGCTCTCTTGCCATTTTTTGTTGTGTTTTTGTTAGAATATTTCCATTCAGCTTGCAAAGAACGCCATGCCTTTGAAACCCTTTGTGCAATTTCAATAGCAGCTAATCCTGCCATGCGATGCTGAAATATAACATGTAATAAATCTATTTAGTATGTATAGAATATGATAGTAACAGAAAAAAAGAATCCACTGGAAATAGAAGATTATGGACATATAATTGTTTAACAGCAATGAGTTCCCATTTGAAATCCAATTTACAGTGAACTAGGTTAGTATGAATTGCAACTTGTAAGAACAGCCATAACATGAGAAATGTTTTAAGGTTGGTAAGAAATATAGAAGCCATGGAAACAAGAAAAATTTCATTATATTTTCAAAATCAATTACCTGACGCCTATTGGGTAAGAAGCCAGGACAATCATATTGAATCTTTTTGCCTATATTATCAGCAGCAACTAAAAGGGCAGTTTTCTGCTTTTTAATTGTGAAATCTTGCTTTCTGAGTTTTCCCTTCTTCAGAGACTCACGCAGAGGAGGTTGTCTGTAGACCTTTTCACATACGTTTTTGGGATGCAATCTTTTGCACCAGTACTCCTAAAAAACCCAATACAAGTAATTCATATCATATTTTTTTGATAAAAAGAAGGCCCAGGTAAACAATGAAGTGTTTTATTCAATGGATCTACTCTGATGAAATATCTGGGTTCAAAGTACATCCTGAAGCAAAAAATAGTAAACATCAGTAATCTATTTCTTCTCATTTTCTCAAGAAAAAAAAAATCTATTGGTCCCCCAGCTTATCCAAATGCTTGTGAATAGATTAAATAAACTTGATGTACGCATACACAATCCTGGATACTATAAATATGCTGGATGCATACAAATATGAATGTTGACAAAGATCATGGTTCAGTATTCAATAAAAGGATATTATTATATATTTGATAGCGAAACATTCTATAATATAATTAACAGTAGAATATTTTGGATATTCCATAATAGAACAGTTTAGATATTATTTAGAAATATTATATTATATTATTATGGAATACTATACTATTGTAGATGGGCTAAACGTAACGAAAACATTCAGTACTCGTAACCTTTATGTTTGTGGAAATAAATAGTCAAACCATGTTAAACCATTATGGATATTCTACTTTCTTTTTTTGTCTTTATTTTGACATAATATCAAAAGGCCAATTTCCCATTCTGAGAACCTGTGAGAATCTGTTCTAATAAGTATAGATACTGTATTAGATAAATATCAAATATAGGAGATAAATATCAGATATAGGATATGTACTAGGATCCTTAAAAGTAAGGGATCCTCAGATAGGGTTAGATTCCCAGTTCAGTGGGATTAGGAGATTTGTTTCCTAATCTATGTTGTACTCCTTATGTATGTATATCCTATTAAGTGTCAACAAAGTGGGTACCTTGAAACCCTAAATTCTGATAGAATCTATCCTCTTCAATAGCCCAATTCTTCAATCCTGAAACCTGAATCCCTAATCTTTGTTTCTTTTTTTCAGATCCTCAGTTCATTCATTGCCAATATCTTCTCTCTTTCAATGAAGCACTTCTTCCGTGGAATATTTTTTATATCCTGTTAGGGAACCTATGCTTAAGCCTCTATTAGTATGTACTAGAAAGGCTAAAAAGGGGCTAAGGAGAGAAGAGGGGCCAAATAGCAACGAATAGGGGGCTAATTAGCAAATAAAGATAATTAAAGATATAAGGTCAGTGGGGGTGGAGGAAAGGGGATTTTTTTATCGTGCATTTTATTTTTATCGTGCATGTTATCTTTCCCTTTTTGTTACTGATATTCAATATATCATTGTTGTTTCTCTTCTCCTACTGTTCTGGTGTGCTCTTTATTGCTGTGTTGTATTGTTCTACTGCTATATTTCGCTGTTGTGTGGGTTATTGAGAGCTGAGGTTCAACATTGGTCCGACCTGCCAGATCGTTGGGAGGTAGGTGTTGACATGCTTATGCCAAGAAAGCCGTCAGCTATGGAGAGAAGAGTGAGTGCGTTGGAGGAGAGTCAGCGGCAAACTAACGAGCAGTTATTAGCCATTTCAGAAGCCTTAAAAAACCTGACCAAGGTAGTAGAGGACATACAAGATTGGACATGCCAGGAGGAGGGACGAATGCTGAGAGGTGGAGGTTTCCGGCAAACCCGCAGCAGACCTGTCTCCGAAGACTGGGTCATGCGACCAAGCCTCGGATCAAGAACCAGGTCAAGGCTCAGAACCTCCGATTTTGACCGAGTTAGAGCGCCACCAGCAACCGACAATGTCACCGGAGCTGTCTGAGACTGAACTAGACGTTTTAGGCAACAAACTTGAAGGATAGAGTTCCCCACTTTCAATGGGTCTGACCCATATGGTTGGGTGACCCAGGCTGAGGTGTTTTTCTCTATTTAGGGAAGCCTGGAGTGTGTGAAGCTTGCATTACCTCATATAAGCATGGAAGGAGGCACAATCCACTGGTTCTCCCATCTTAAAGCTTCCGTTCCCGGAATAACTTGAGAAAAATTAAAAGAAGAGTTGATATCCCAATACAGTGGCCGCAAACACATCAATCCATAGTCCATACAAACAACTCTCGGTACTGCGACAAAATGGAACATTGGAAGAGTATGTAACAAAGTTTGAGATGTTGGTTTCGCAAATTTCTCATATCACAGAGAAGCGGTACATGGGATATTTCATGGGGGGAATCAGAGACGAGATAACACGAAAGGTCAAGACACACCAACCCAACAGCTGCATGAGCCTTATTGAAGTGGCCAGAAATGTGGAAGAGGAGCTGCTGGGGGAAGGGGTGTTGAATTACCGAAAAATCTTCTCCAATACAACTAGTGAGAAGAGATTCTCTAGGATGAGTAGAGTTATTAGCCCAGTAGCTAATCGGCTTCCTTTTACTAGCATTTGGGGTGACAACAAAGAGGGAAAATAGAACAAGAGTAGAGTGGCAGAATTGTATGGGCCTGTTAAGAGCTGGGAACAGCAGTGTGGGGAGCAATGATGAGGGTGGACATAAGGCAAGTAGTGGGAGTCACCCTAGGGGTACTATCAACTTGACTTACCAAGAGCTGCAGGATAGAAGAGCAAAAGGGTTATGCTTCAAATGTGGGGAATGCTTTACACCCCTCCACTCGGGAAGGCAACTTAGACTCGTGATTCTAGAAGATGGTGAGGAGCCCAATGGAGAGAAAGAATGGGTCATGTTAGAACAAGACAAGAAAAAAGAAGTTGAAGAAGTATCATGTAAGGTTATTGAATTGTATCGAGTGATGGTAGCAAATACTAACAACCAAGATACTATAAGAGTGGAAGGGAGAATAGGGGTAGTATCTCTCCTTGTATTAATTGACAGTAAGGCCACTCATAATTTTGTTTCTACGGAAGTAGAAAGTTCTATAGGGTTAGAAGTAGATGAGAATGTCAATTAAGGGATCACCCTTGGCAATGGGCTTAGAGCAACAGCCAAAGGGAAATGTAGAGGAATGAAGATAGAGATAGTGTTCGAGGAGTTCACAACAGATACATATAGGTTTGATCTTGGTGGACTTGATGTAATATTAGGAGTTTCTTGGCTAAGATGTTAGGGGATGTTCGAGTTGGGAGAAAATGCGAATGGAGTTAGAGGTTAATGGAAAAGTGGTGGTTCTACAAGGGAATACCAAATGGGGTGGATATACGTTCAGCTTTGAACCGAGTGTGTCACCCTCTTCTTTGCCAAATGGAGGGTTTATTATGGTCAATGGGGAGTCACCTAGCGCTAGTATTGGGAGATAGTGAGCTCACTTTGATCCAAAGAGAGGAGTTAGGGGAATTATTGGAATAACTTTAGGGGGTTTTTGTTGAACACAAGGGGTTGCCACCAACCAAACCAACAAATCATGCTATTGTCCTGCGAGAAGGTGTCCTCCCAATTAGTGTGCGCACCTACAGATATGCTTACATATAAGAGGAAATTGAGCGGCATGTGTAAGAGATGCTGACCCAAGGAATAATCAGGCCCAACTCCAGTCCCTACTCAAGCCCTGTAATATTGGTGAAAAGGAAAGATCAAAGTTGGAGATTTTGTGTAGACTACAGGGCGCTCAACAAGGTAACAGTCCCAGATAATTACCCCATCCCAGTCATTGATGAGTTATTTGATGAATTGTTTGGGGCATGCTACTTTTCCAAGATAGATCTCAAGTCCAGATACCATCAGATTAGGGTGAAAGAGAGTGATGTGCCAAAGACAACTTTTAGGAATCATGAAGGTCATTATGAATTTCTAGTAATACCGTTTGGTCTCATGAATGCTTCAGCTACTTTTCAGAGTACCATGAACAATATTTTTAAGCCATTGTTGTGAAAAAGGGTATTGGTTTTCTTTGATGGCATTCTAATATATAGTTCAAATCGGCAAGATCACTTATGTTTGGTGAAGAGAGTCTTGAATGTCTTACTTTCTAATCACCTGGTAGCTAATCAAAAGAAGTGTTCATTTGGGGTACAACATATTGCATATTTGGGGCACATTATTACAACCCAAGGAGATAAAGTGGATCCCGAAAAAATTAAGGGCATTGTGGAATGGACTAAACCCAAATCAGTAAAAGGACTTCGTGGATTTTTGGCCTCACAGGGTACTACTGTAAGTACATTCAGAATTATGGACAATTAGCAAAGCCTTTAACAAAGTTAATGAAGAAGGATAGGTTTTACTAGAATGAGCACACTAAAGTTGCTTTTGACAAGTTGAAGCTGATAATGATTACCGCCCAAATCTTAGTGCTACCTGATTTTTCCAAAGAGATTGTAGTAGGGTGTGATGCCTCAGAAAAAGGTATAGGGGCAGTGATGATGCAAGGTGAGAGACCTACTGCTTTTTACAGTAGAGCTTTCTCAAAAAGGTGATCATCAAAATCAACTTATGAGAGAGAATTAATGGCATTAATACTAGCAGTTCAACATTGGAGGCCTTATTTATTGGGTCTTCATTTCACAGTTCGTACTGATCATCAACCCTTACAACATCTACTATAACGAAGGACTACTACTCCAACGCAATAAAGCTGGATCGCCAAACTTCTCAGGTATAATTTTGAGGTGATAAATAAACCTAGGAATAATAATAGAGTAGCTGATGCTTTGTCTAGGATGGAAGAAGAGGCAGAGTTGAAGATGGCGGTTTCTTCTCCTTATGGGTGGATGGTGAGAAATTAGGAGAAGAGGCCCAACAAGACCATGAGTTGCAAATCATCATGCAGCAATTAGAGCAAGATCCCTTATCTTGCCCAGGCTTCTCTCTGAAACGCATCATTTTGTTATACAAGCAATGGATGGTTCTGCCATCTACTTCCACATGGGTTCCTATTTTGTTGCATGAGTTTCATACTATTCATGTGGGTGGACACTCAGGTTTCCTACGAACATACAAACAACTAGCAGCCAATGTGTATTGGAAGGGGATGAAACGAGCTGTTCAGGAATTTGTGAAGGCCTGTGAGATTTGTCAAAAGCATAAATATATGGCAATGTCTCCGATAGGATTGTTGCAGCCACTTGAAGTACCTTAGTAGGTGTAGGAGGATATCTCTATGGATTTTATATGAGGCCTACCCAAATCACACAGTTATGAACTGATTTTGGTGGTGGTGGACCAATTGTGTAAGTACGGCCACTTTATTCCCTTAAGGCAGCCAGTATCTGCAAAGAGAGTAGCTGAGATATTCACCAATGAAATTATTAGGACTCATGGTGTTCTTAAGTCTATTGTTAGTGACCGAGATTCCCGTTTCATGAGCAATTTCTAACAGGAACTTTTCAAGTTTCAAGGCACCATTCTTAAGATAGAGTTCAACCTACCATCCCCAAATGGACGAACAGACTGAAATGGTGAACAGAATACTTGAGACTTAACTACGCTTTTTTTGCTTCTAAGCAACCCAAAACATGGGTAACATGGGTGTATTGGGCTGAATATTGGTACGGTTGCTCTCCTTTTGAGACAGTTTATGGGAGGAAGCCTCCTTCCCTCCACCAGTACGTTCCAGGGGAAATCTTAGTGGAAGCAGTGGCACAAGAATTGAGAAGTAGGAACTCAAACAACTCAAATTCAACTTAAAAAGAGCTCAAGACCGTATAAGAAATCAGGCTGACAAACATAGGCGCTATAGGGAGTTTAAGGAGGGTGATTAGGTATTATATCTAAAGCTTTGTCCTCATTGGCAAACCCAGAAGACTATAGAGGACAAGGTGGCAAAGACACAATGGCTTATTAAATGGAAGAACCCCCCCGGTGGAGTCTACTTGGGAAGATGCTGAGTACATCTAGTTACAATTTCCACACTGCTGCCTTGACGACAAGGTAGCCTAAGCCTCTATTACTATATACTAGAAAGGCTAAAAAGGGGTCAATGAGTGAAGAGGGACCAAATAGCAACGAATAGGGGGCTAACTAGCAAATAAAGATAATTAAAGATATTAGGTCAGTGGGGCTGGAGGAAAGGGGATTTTTTAATCGTGTATTTGGCTTTTGAAAGCTGTTAGCTAGGACTGAGGCCTTGCAGCTGTCAGTGGGGGGAGAACGCTTGAGTCTCCATTGTTATCTTTCCCTTTTTGTTACTGCTATTCAATATATCGTTGCTGTTTCTCTTCTCCTACTGTTCTGGTGTGCTCTTTATTGCTGTGTTGTATTGTTCTGCTGCTATATTTCGTTGCTGTGTGGGTTGTTAATTTGTCCTGCTTTGATACTATAAATAGATAGGTTAAACCTAATGACCATTCCACCACCATATTAAACTAATGTGTTCTTCTTCTTTCCCTTTCTTCTTTATATACTTTGACATAGTTTAAACACATATAAACAGGCACATACTAGCATGCGGAGGTGTACAAAGATAAGAGAAGATTAGGTAAAATATTTTAACTTCCTTAAAGGCTATATTCCAGCTCTTTACAATTAATATAATTATTATATTTCCAAACAAGTGCTACCTATAGGTAACTTAAAACAGAAAGCAAAAGGAAAGATGTATATGAGGTTTAAAAACAGTCGTAATTTATATCCATTATTACCTTGAATAATGGATCTATATCACCATCAATGTCAAACCAGGAGAACTCAGTGTTGACTTTTGAAGCTGTGTACAAAGCAAGCTCCTTCTGCAAGAAAGTCGCTGACTCAGAAATCCTGGAATTAAAGTGATCCCAATATACATCTTGACAGTTTAAAACATGATCCTTATCCAGCTGATTTGTTTCATGGAAACCACTTCATAAAGCATATCTAACATAATAAAGTAAGATTCATCCGGAACAGAGGTGCATCCAGAGATCTACAAATATGAGAAACTCATTTTCTTTATTTACATCTTGCATCCTAATGAGGATAAAGAAACACCATTTGGCCTTGTGGCTCAATGGGTGAGGATGTGAAAGACATCCTCCAAGCCATAGTCTAAATCCTAGTGAAGACCTTTCTGCTTTCCAAAAAACAGAAATAAATGATGTTAAAGAAAAAAACTAGGCACCTAACACTCATTATTTCAACCAACTATAAACCTGATAGAAGGCCAAGCATTGAAACACAAACTTCTCCACTGAGTCCAGCTCCAGATCCAGTGTAGCGTCATAATCCTTGACCTGTGACAAGTAAATCACAGTTAAGCATTAAGCACACTGATGTTGAAGAAGCAGAAAGGATGTAATTCATAGCAAAACCTAATGAACAAAAAGTCAAACCCCATATTCTAATGCTCAGAATTGTTATAGGGGAACATTTTTTTGACGCAGCCATAATTTCTTATAGTCAAACTTTGACTTGAAATTATTTGCTTTTCATTCCTTTCCTGCCAAGAGTCTTAAGCAACCAAACACAAATTACTCCACCTGTCTAACTAGATCTAACCATGTCCTTGGATCGTATAACATACCAAATTAGCGTGCATCAAATGAAAATATAAGCAGTTGAACTAAATTTCAAATTATGATTCATCCAGAACACATGGATTTAAAGCACAAGGACGCCTAATATGCAATGAAAAAGGCCCAAAACGAGAAGGAAAGAAAAAGTAAGAGAACTGCTTCATCACCGCCTCTCCATATTCTCCAATGGCGTGGTAGCACGATCCTCGTAAATACAAGCACTCTATACTTGAGTTCTCAATGCTCAAGCCAACTGATAAATCCTTGATAGCCTTTCTGCAAGATTCAAAGTCAGCTTAGTCCATTCACTGTCACTGCCAATAAGCTAATGCGGAGCCAAAAAATAGTTACCGACAGACTCAGAGAATTAAACACTCAATATAGAAGCAATAGTTTGACAGAACATACTTGTGTTCTCCCATCCCATGTAGCAGTAGTGCACGCAAATGATATGCCTTTGCAAACCTATGAAAATCAAAGACAACAATGAACTCCTGAATGAAAACATACATAAGTAAATCTCGAGAATACACACACACATAATGTCGGTAAGCTTCCAGGTGCCAACAGAAGTTTTGAAACAATCAGAATTAGGCACCAATAACCCTTGAATATTTGGGAACAAAGAAAATGACATGGAAAGAGAAAATTTACCTTGTATCAATCTGGAGAATTTGTTGAATGCATTCAAAAGCTTTTAGAGGGTTAGCCAAATCATGGTAGAACTGCCAAGAGTTAACAGAATCCACATTAGAGCAATGACTACTTAATAATCCTGCTTAACGCACTAGTGACAAGTTACTGAATAGGCTTTAATGCCGCTCAACACACTAGTGAAAAGCTATTGAATAGGCTCTATCTAGCATTTAAACTGTGAATTGGTTAAGTGTGTACACAACTGCCTCGGAGTTTATCAATATACTATCAAGTTAGAAGTTTGTCCCTAATTAATGCATATGTACTCTTGAAGAAGGATTAATAAAAAGAACTTCATCTAAATCACAAATATTATTAATAAGGATGTCACGACAAAATTTTTGCAACAAGAATTGGCCATGACAACAACTATCATTTCAACCGCAAATTTGATATTAAAGGGTATAGTTCTTCAAGGATGTAAAGTGAATATAGCCTAGAAGCATAAAATAAAGTCTCTAAACAACAATATAATGAGACCTAAACCTTAAACAGAACTTGTCAAATAAATGAATGCATAGAAGAGGAAACAAATAGAAATCTGAAAATCAAGAACATAACTGGAGTTAGACAAAGGTAAAAACAAGCCCTCAAAAACACAGTATTATATAAGGAAAGAGGAATTATTACAACATGGCCTTAAAATGAAGCATTTTACTTGTTATAAATCGATAAAACATCTGATTTTCTCAACTTAGTTTTCATTTTTAAATGATATTTATTGATCTGTTATCAAATTTGTTTTTGAGCTACGTAGACTTGCAAGATCTGGTGCTTCTAATAACTTAAACTTTGCTCTCTGCCAGTTTATTTCCCTTAGAAACATATTTCATGTTCATTTTGCTCCTTTATGACATAACTAATAGCACCAACTAAAAATCAATCTTTTGTGACTGAGGTCGCACCTTCAATCTTTGAACTAAAAAAAGATAGTATAGCAAATATTTGTGGTTGCAATTCAACATGGATGCTCACTTCAATTTATGTGAAGATAAAATTACAGATGAGAAACATTGTTGGATCCTTTCAGTAAGAGTTCTGTAATTGTTCACTAATCAAATAGCGAAATAATGAAGTAAGCCACCACATCAAACATGGACAATTGCACGTCCAAATGATGCAGGTTAGGAAATCAATTTTTCAGTCAAATTAGGGCAGATTGTGGCTGGAAGAACTATAAAAAACATATTTAGGTTTAAAGAACACTTCTGGCATAAATTTAACAACGAAACATAAATTGTTGTATCTGTTGGCAAAGTTCCTATTTATAGCCTAATAAATTCGTATTACAAATAGAAAAATCGAACACAACATAGAAAAACATGGACTTCTTGACAAAAAAAAAACCTGAGTAGAATACATTGTGAAGACTATTAAAAGAGAAAATACAGAAATACTGAATAGAATATGCTCCTGAATCCCTAAATATCTGTATAATATAAGGATCCTGGTAACAAGATCAAGAATTTGAGTCCCTTTGGATGAAAGATCACAGCACTTGTGTATACCTGAGTGAGATGAGCCCGTGCCTCATGGAAATTACAATCAATTTGAATTGATCTTAAGTGTGCCTCCTCAGCCCTTTTATACTCAGCAATTGAAGCTAATGCCAAGCCCTATTGAAATACACTCACTCAATTCAGGTGAAGGAAGTTCCAAGATAATCTAGAAAGCAGTAATCAGAAAAGCCTCAGATATAAAGTACTGACTAAATACGTGTAGGCAGACTTGTTATCTTTATCAATCCTCACACATGCATTGAGGTCTCCAATAGCAGCATGAAAATCTTTAAACTTGAAATTGACAATACCTGCACTATTAGCAATGAATCAATTATATAAATGGCTGTTTTACAAAAGAGCGTTCATTAGACCATGTTCACTCAGAAAAAAAAAAAATTGTTTTAAGGTTTTCTCCACAGAGTTGGATCAGATATCCTGATCATACCATCATGATTTGTCTGTGTGCCATTAGTGATGCCGAGACAGAAACAATGGCATGAAAATTCCTTACAATGTAACGGAGAATTAGAAAGACGAACATAACAAAAAATTTCTACTATAATCAAATGTGATTTCCTAGATGTCACTAATTTAACTCAAGCAAAGGTCACGATGAATAGGAGATTATAATGCAATTAACTATATCAGAAGGAGAAACTTGACCGACAACTATTTGAGAAAAGTACCCCTTTCATGCAATATGTCTGCAGAGTTTGGCTCAAACTCTAATGCCTTTGTCAAGTCTTCAATGGCCTGGTATCACCAACAATTAATCAGTCAATAGCATGATCTATGCCAGATAGAGTCAAAAGTTCTAAATAGAAACCTTTCTTGTTGTCTCTGTATAGAAATCATTAAACATAAAAGCTTAAACTGTAGTGTGAGGTCCAAGAATGGATCATATATTACTCCAACACACCCCGTACATGAAGTGTGGACAAATCAAAATAAATCACAAATTCAAGACCAACCAATCACACGACTATGATGTCAACAAACCATTCAATCCAAAAGTTTAAGGTTAATGGTAACAGGTTCTCAGGGTTGTAGTTTAAGCCTTGAGAAAATAAAAATAGTATAATCTTTTGGATGTCCTTTTCAGTTTTTTTCAACAAGACGTAAGGCATTTGTTCAAAAGTAAATCTTTTACCACGGGCATTCAAGAGCTTAGCTAGTCTATAAGAAGTATGAGAAACGCTTTTTAGATGAATAAAGATAAAATCACTTGCTGTCAAACATAATATGCAGATAGCATTAATCAAAGATGTAAAAACATATGCAACTACCCAATTAAGATAAACAGTTTCTAGAGTTATGAACAGTAAACCTTCGTAGGTTAAACAATTCTCACCTCTATAGACTCCCCCAAGGCAGCTCGAGCCTGCCCTCTCCGCTTCCATGCCTCACCAGCTGATGGGTTTGATTGAATAGCCTAAGATACAATTTTAATAGGCAGCTTAGGCACTCACAAGAACAACCAAGTGGCTCTTTATAAGCTTTTTATGCATTGAAGGGTCTACCTTCGAAAAATCAGCAATTGCAGCTTCAAGTTCTCTTTGGAATGCATATGCTGTGCCTCGACCTATTAGCGCCTCAGGATAATTTGGATCCTCACTCAGTATCTGAATGAGAAAAATGTTTAGAAGAATCTCACAATTCGTAAAATCAATAAATACCTAAAGGAAACAGAAAAGCATCACAATAATGCCTGCTTCTAAAAAATTACCTGGTCAAAGATAGATATGGCAGAAGCATATCTCCCTTCATTAACCTGCAAAGAACCTGACTGTCAAATTGAATCGTACACAAAAATCTACTAATGTTCTATCATCATCACTTTGGGATAAAACTTGTAAAAGTTGGCACATGCCTGGCTTATACCCCTCGAGAGTCGGAAATCTACACTTATCGAATTTGAATTTGAAATCTTGGGAAAGCCAAATTTTCCATTTCTCTTGGCTACACCTGATTCATTGTGTTTGTCTGTTTTACAACTTAACTTGCTGGAAATTTCACTTGTATCATCTAACTTGCTGCAAATTCCACTTGTATCATCTGAGATGTTGAATACTGGAGAAAACTTATTTAATCGTTCCTTTGAATTGCTTAAGGCATTAAAAGAGTCAGAGTTATGAATCAGCTCAACAACAGTATCATGAGCTCCATTTTTTCTGCCATCAACCTTTCGACTCCCTCCATTCTGATCAACTGATCCATTGCATATGTCAAAATTGTCCTCAAACT
Source organism: Erythroxylum carthagenense (assembly GCA_026413575.1). Classification (NCBI taxonomy): domain Eukaryota; kingdom Viridiplantae; phylum Streptophyta; class Magnoliopsida; order Malpighiales; family Erythroxylaceae; genus Erythroxylum; species Erythroxylum carthagenense. The sequence goes on along the minus strand of JANZLD010000237.1, from coordinate 7,014,529 downwards.
TGTCACGTGTTACAAATACATCTTTCAACTTACTCAATAAACTGGATTCTTCATTCAATTTGGTGGGTTGCATGTAAGTTACCCCAGAGTTATCGTTCATATGAAGCCCTGGTTCAGATAAAGCCAAAAGAAAGTTCTCACCAGAGTTTGTAAGTACTCTGTTTTGTATCTCAT
>JANZLD010000237.1:6969524-6981131 GCA_026413575.1 Erythroxylum carthagenense | reverse complement strand
AATTGTAATAATAATAATAATAATAATTTTTTGAGACAGGTTTAAAATATACAGTATAACTATAAAATATGATAATGAACTATTTTATAATTTAAAAAAATATAAGGACTATTTTATAAATTTAAAAAATTACTTGAAATAATACCCGGTGTTAACTGATACTAATATAATATTGTACCAAAACTCAATTCGGTACTAATCCAATATAGTATTTATAACATTAATTAATTAAGAGTGTATATTAAATAAATAAAACTTTAATAATAGAAATAATAAAGATTAGAAATACTATAAAGATGGTTAATAAGTTTTGAGTGTAGAAACTTGGGCACCTTCTGATTCTCTCGCCAATGTACAGAGCCAGAGAGAGGCAGGAAGCGAAGCAGCCCAGCTGAAGTAAACAATCCACTTCTCATTTTATCATCTCAAGCCTTTTTATGTCTGTCTGATTCTTACACAATTCATGAATATTTTTAATGTTACGTCCTCATTTTTATTGTTTTTTGCTACCGCTGTTTGTTGTCTGATGCCGTGTTTTGCCGATTAAGGTTTCTTCACCTTCATTCACTTGGAACCGCGAAATCTTTGTTGTTCAATACCTACAGATGTAGCAATAGTTTTTCTTGGCCGTTGTGGCGCTCGGGCAAATGAAAATGTTCTTATTATTGGAATTATTATTATTGGCTCCCAATTTTTAGGTCAATTAAACTGATTTTTCTGGTATTTGGTATTACTTCTGAAGTGGGTTTGGAAGAAAGCTTTACCTAAGGCATATGGGGAATCTTCTAGGTTTTGAGATGGACGTTGAATTACTTGTGCATTTTCATGGTTTCACTTCGCGTACAGCTTGTTGAGACTTTTAAGCCGTTGTTGTGTGGTAGTTAGTAGGAAGTCAAGGTGTGTTAATTTGCATCCTAACTTTTTGATAAAATGACGAAATGAGAGAATTAAGAACTTGGGGTTTGAGTTACTTTTGCAATTTTATGATTTTGGTTAGTGTTAACTTGTTCTTCTCAGCTTGTTGAGACTTTTCAACCATTGCAGCAGGTGGGCTTTAGAGGGCACGTAAGTATTATTTCCAAGGGTGAAAATCAGATGGCATTGAGGCGTTTCTTTGGATTTTCTGATGGTGAGTTGATGAGGTCGGAAGCTAAGCCTTGCTCCAGACTAATGAGGCAAACAGCAGGAATTTTTAGTGTTGGAGGAGCTTTAGGGTTTTGGGTTCTTTGTAGATTGCATTATGGTATGTTCACATCCTTGTCTCTTAAAATGTGTATTTTTACTTGTTTATGTTGGTATTTTTTTTCCAGATTAGCTCAAGAGTCTTTGCACATTCAAAGGTAGTTTGTTTGTGGAGCTAAACTAATTTGATAATCATAATCTCTATGATCAAGAGCATTTGGGTATCTAACAACTTCTTGAACAATCAAGGTAGCTTGTTGGATGAGCTAAACTGATGTAATAATCATAATCTCTATGATCATGAGCATTTAGCTATCTATCAATTCCTGTACAGAACTAAAAAATCTTACCTTGAACTTGATCCTGAGGATATGTTGAACATATGCAGGCAGTACTATGGAATGTTAAGCTTTTTTTCTACCTAATATTTCATGGCTTTCCTTTCTTGCATATGATCCAATTATCTGGTTTCTACCTTTTGATATATGTGATCAAATTCTATTTTCTCTTGGCTAGATTGATTACTAGCTTGTTCCTACAAATCTTTTAAGTTGCTTTTTTAATGCAGGTCCTCGAATTACGATTCCTCGGAGTTTTCGGTGGGCTGGTTGCGGAGCCATTTCTGTAAGTTCAATCACTGCTCTGCTAGTTTGCCTATTTAGTCCTGAATGTGAGCCGCAGAATATAGCTGCTTATGACAATAAAAAATAGTAGTAGCAAACCTTAGTTTTTCATGAAGATTGAATTGAGATGTTTGTGAGCAACATATGTTTCTGAAATCTTGTTAACCTGCTTCTTACTCCCCCTGGATACGTTGCCTGAGGTGTTCAATCAGAGTATTCTTACGATTTGGATGTGTGAACTTGTAGTTGAGAAACAATTCGTTAAGTCCTTGCGTAGCCTTGAAGTGGCTTATTCATTGGCGGGTTAGAAGGTGACTATTTCTCCAAAAAAAAAAAAAAAGGGTTAGAAGGTGACTAGATAAGTTAACCTTGTTAGTATAACTTGGTGCAGTGGAATTGATTGCACATTTGTTAGAAGCTCGGTTGGATTTGGGCTGGGATTGAAATGTCATTGTTTTGTTATAAATAACCAAAACTATAACAATTAATTTTTATTAACAGTCATTCTTTCTTATTAAACTTTAAATTAAGAAAAGTCTCTTTTAATTATATTTAATTTTGAACTAATTATATAACAATATAATACAGATTAAATTTTGTAAACCTTAAATTTTAATTTCTAATTTAACTTTTAGTGAAAATTTTAAAACGATGTTTAGAGCGGCAAAAAAAAAAGGGTACACGTTGCTTTTGCTAATGATATGCGCATTTGCGCGAGACATCTAAATCCAACAAAGGCTTTATCGTAATATGAATCGTTTTGTTTATTTGGCAACTCAATTAGTTCGAAGCCATGGCTTCAGATCTGCTGTTCTAGATCTAATGACTCGCACGTTCGCACGAGACATCTAAATCCAACAAAGGCTTTATCGTAATATGAATCGTTGTGTTTATCTGGCAACTCAATTTGTTCGAAGCCATGGCTTCAGGTCTGCTGTTCTAGATCTAGTGTGCCCAAATCATCCAAGCCATTCAAATGGATGGTATGAATGATTTGGGCACATGGGGCACAGTAGACCTGCTCCCTAAAGCCGTATGTATATGGACAATCTACGAAAATATGGCGGCTGATAAGGCCTTACAGGTTTAAGATCGGAAGGAGTTGTATTGTATGGCTAGGCAAGCTATATGCGTGCTTCAAAGTCTGAACCAAACCATTATCCAATGGCTGAATTCAACTGCATCAACGCTATTACATGCCCAGCAAGCACATGCCCACCTGCTCAAAACTGGCATTTCAAACGATACACAACTAGCTACTAGGCTCCTTTCTCTCTACGCCAATAGCCAAGCTTTCGTGGAAGCTAACCTTGTCCTTGATTCAGTTCCTGAGCCAAGCATATTCTCCTTCTCAGCTCTTACTCATACGTCTACAAAGCCCAATCTTTTCGTCTACGCAATTCGTTTGTATTTTGTACTAGGAGTTTTGACAGCACAAGTAGTTCAATAGATCTAATTTTTATTGATAATATCGATCTGTTGACGAATTGACTTTTTGAATAGCCAAATTTGATAGACGTGAATAACTTGTAAGATAATTTTGATTGAGGAAGCATTGACATATTATTTGATGCATTGAATGTGAATGATGATGACGATGATGATCCTCTTAATAATAAAGATTTTGTACTAAATGATAATTGAGGTCAGTATAATTATAACAAATATTCTCCCATACATGATTGAATGGAGTTTCAAAAATTTTTTTCCTTTTTTTTAATTTTACTTATATTTACATATGTTAAATTCTATATATGTAATGTAATTGTAAATGTTATTGTTACATGTTTCACTTCTACTTAGTTGGTTCCTCATTACGAACCCGTGTCGCAAGTTGTAATAATTTAAAAGTTGAGGATCTTTATTATTCTTTTTATTGGATGTTTTGATGTAATTATTATTTATTATGTGATGAAATTGTAATATTTTAAATATTTTGTATTATTCTCAATTTTGTATTTGTATGATAATAATTGTCTTTTTTATATTAATTATGATTATTTTTTATATGTGAAATATTTGAAAATTATTATTATTATATATTAATTGTTATTATTATTTATTATTATGATTTTTAAAAATATGGTTGATATAAACACATAGATTATAAATTACATACTGTATAATATAATAATAGTTTATTTTGTAATTTTTAAAAATTATTTTATAAGTTTAAAAAATATCCAAAATAGCACTTAGTTGACTGATATCGGAATAGTACCGCAATCTAACAATATGGTATTAGCAAAATTGCATTTGAGACCTCACCATTTTTTTTTTTTTGGATTGCCAATGAGGTGTCCTAGGAGGGTCCTAATTATGGGAAGGCACCTTTAAGCCATCTACTCCTAGACTAATCCCCGCTTGAACCGGGTAGGTCTCTTGTGGGAGGCAAAGCTCTAACTCCAAGTTTTAAACGGCTGCATATATGAGGACGGTTCGAATCTGTGACCTCACTTAAGCTAGGAGAGCCCCTTACCAATTCACCTGCGGGTGACCTCACCAAAATTTTGAGTTTAAAAAGAGACACTCTTATTGATTTATTAAAATCATCCGTACACGCTATTCTTGACTTTAACCGAGTAAAATCAAACCAAGTTCCTCCGCACTTTAGACCGCTGTAGAGATTCTTGAAATGTTGTAACCACTAAACCGTTGTTCTTTTCCCTAATTTGCGGTCTCCTTTGCCTCTTGAAATATGTCAGTTTCCAGCGTTTTGAAAGTGACGTTACAACTGAGAAATTGTGATTTTTTAGGTGCAACGAAACTTCAAAGAATGTCTAAGATATTTAAACGATGTTCAGACACATTTTGTGACGGATTCTCGCAACACGTCGTGACTTCTCGTCCTCACATGCTTGAATAGTAGATCCGGTAAATTATGACTCAGTGAGTCAGTTCAGGACTTTACCACATGCTTATTCCTTTTTCCTTCGGTTTTGTTCTGATAAAACCACAGCAGGAAAATTGGGTTGCACGTTACATTACTGCTCACTATTGAAGACACTGAAAAGATGCCATTTTCATGGAGTTGCGAACTTATTTTTTCATAACACGACTGGTCCTGCTCGAACGCAGTGACAAGGGATTTTGCAGTCTCATTGTGTGGCCACGAACATAGCTTCCCAATAGGAATACAAACACAGGAAATTAAACCTACCCCAATTGCGCATTACACACTTAGCAAGTAACAATTTGAAACCCCATTAATCATACAGCAATATCCTGACGAATATGCCTTAGAACCACCGGAATCACTATATCCGGCGAGCTCAACTGTGGCAAGTGACCGTCCGAGGACATGACTTCAACAATCGAGTCACCACCGAGGTTTTGGTGTAAATATTCCGACACGAACACCGGCACAGCCAAGTCCTTCATGCTCTGTATTATGTGACATGGAACCGAGATCAGGTGTAGGATTTGCCTCATGTCACTTTGGAATATGGTTTGTGCGACGCTAAGTGCTATATCAGGCCTCATGTTGAAAAGGGTACGGCTAAATTCTTGCACCGCCATCGAGTCCATGTCGCCGCCGACTGCAAGTGGCGCGAAACCAGCGCACCAGGCTTTGTAATTTGATTGCATTGCTTCAAATAGTTGGTCTAGATCCTCTTGATCAAATCCTCCAAAGTAATCCACATCATTCAGGTACCTAATAATTAATGAAACAGGATCGACGAGCAAATTTTTAGCTAATCGGCTGATTGAATCAAGTATTAGAGTAATAAGAGTAACCACCTGCTTAAAAAACTCTAAAGTCGTGCTTAGAAAGTTCACGGCAATATTAATGAAATCATATATTCAATGATGAAAAGGAAGTTTAGAGTCATTATTTTTCCTTAAAAGCCAAATTCTAAGGATGCCTGACTATGGAGTGAAATGATTTGCAGAAATGAAATCATGTTGTCTGACATGTTGGATTTGCAAGTGCTTATACCTTGGAGAACCAGAAATCATGATAAGTTTAGAGAAGAGATCAGGACGGCTGATGGAGGCAAGAGCGCCAATCATTGCAGAAACAGAGTGACCGACATATGTACAAGACTCCACTTGCAGTTCCTCCAGGATTGCTAGCAAGTCATAGGCGTAACCTTCAATTGTGGAGTACCTGTTGAAATCGAAGTAGTCTGGATTTGTGGTGCCAGCTCCCATATTGTCGTACAAAATAACCTTATAATCGTCGACTAGGTGAGGTACGAGGTGTTTCCAGACAGATTGGTCAGTCCCAAATCCATGGGCTAGAACTATGACTTGTACTCCCGATCCCAGGATCTTAACGTTGTGAGCTTCTTCTACAACACCCATCACTGCCTTTTTCTAGTTACTAGTTCAATCGACCAGGGATTTGGCCTTGGTCGGTTCGTGTCCGGTGCGAAAGAGTGGACTTCTTGTTGTTTTCGAGTCGTGTTCGGAGATGAAAAAGCTCCAAGCTTGGGGACTTAATAAGGACCTCATGCGCTGATATTTGACGATAAGATTATTAGGTTGTCATCGCGTACTCCAAGTGTACGATTCTTTGGTTTTTTGTCATCCTATTGAATTCTCATCCAACGGTTGTCCATGATTTGACATCAATTTCGGTAAGATGGAATGGATAATTTGGTACCGATACGACTGCGAGCTAATGCTGCAGTTGACAATATCTATACCAACGTTAGGGATCACATCGCACGGGCGGCATCTTCCTTCCAAAATTAAGCGGGGAAAAAATAACATATCCATTGTTTAGGATAGATGAAATTTTGATTTAATTTTAAATTATTAATTTTACAAAATAACTTATTTTTTACATCCAAATTTTCATTAAATACATATTCAAAGTATAGTTAAAATATTTAAGGTATAAATTTTTAATTTTAAAAGAATATGTTAACCTATCTAGAGACTTTTCTTAGACTAATTAAAACAATATTGTCACTTTTCATTTTTTATTATTTAATAAAAAGAAAATATTTAATAAATTGATATATATTTTTTGAATGAAATGGAAAGAAAACACGAGACAAATTACATGACTAGTCTAGGGAAACAAACTCCCGACATATCCTCTAAAAGAATTGAGAGACACCCTATAGGTGTAGTATCAAAAGTAGTAATCCCTATCTCAAAATGATCGGCAAAGTTAACGAACCAGTCGGCATATTAGTTGTCCTTCCTGTAAATGTAACAAGGTAAAACTACCCAATAACGAGTAAACAACTCGTTGATATCTATGACTAGGGGATTGAGAGACATTATTCGTTTAGACGAAGAGGACAGGGTACTAAGCACCGCTAGATAATTCACTTCTATTTCAATCTGACGACAACCCAAATTCCAAGCAAGCGTAAGCCTGAAAAAAACTCCCCCAAGTCAGCAGAAAAAGGAGAGCAAGCCAATATTCTGCACGAAGCCTCCAAGCCAAGCGCCTGAATTATCACAAATAAAGCCGCTTGCTGTAGCCGAAGAGGACGATTTTTTGTGTGCTCCGTCCGTATTTAATCTTCCCTAACCAAGAGGGGATTTGCACTAGCCTATAAGTTGCTCACACCAAAGGTGATAGCCAAGCCAAGATTTGCTTTACCTTGCCAGACCGAAGCCTTGTAGATTTGATGGGCATATTTCAATACATGAGACGTTGGGGAAGTCGGCCATGAAAAGTACTCGTAAAAAAGAGCCATATTTCACCAGGTCCATACAAACCAACAAGCAGCACTAAAGATAATTGACCAGTCAAAGCCAGGCACAATCTAGTGTTTTTAGAGATTCCTAGCTAACCACTTATGAGTCGTCAGCGTAAAGAAATCAGAGGAGACTACTTGTGAAGGGAACACACTCCACAAATTGTGGACTTTGTTGTAGTCACGCACTATATGTAGCGAGGATTTTTCTGTTAGATAATAATAGCACGCAACATTAGTAGTTAACTTTTTGCAAACTCATTATTGATTAGAGAGTAATCAATTTTGAGCGAGGAGCCAAAGAAATGAATGAATTTATTACAGGCCCTTCCACTGCCATATTGCCTTCCAAATGCCATTGGACGAATCATCCTCATGATCCATGATCATGAATATGTCGATGCAATATTGAATTGTCCAGTGTTCGATATTTCTTAGATCAGTTTATCAAACCCTATGGAGGGTTTAGGAGAAAAAATACCTACAATAGACATACAAATCGATGAAGGGAGTAGCGATTGGAACGAGCCCCATTTCCAATTACGGTAATTGGAAATGGTATATAATTCTTACTAGACTTATAATATGGAATGATATATGATAGTAGTAATTGGAAATGGTATATAACTTTTACTAGACTTATAATATGGAACGATATATGATAGTAACTCAAATCACGTGAGATGCCCTTTGATTCTGCAAACTGAAAACAGGTTTTAGTCACTAACCCACCAACTAAACCGCCATGATTAGTTCCAAACCCTCCGGCCCTTACTGTGCATGAAGCTGTTGGATTGGACACGAGTAGTGGCGACAACGATACATTTCACGTTTGCGGTCGTTGATTGGCAAGATTAAAGCATATAGAGGAAAGGTGATCCGCTGGAACAGCCACAAGATCTTGGAAGGTTGTGAACCAACCTCACTCAGATTTTATCCAGATTAGACAAGAATGATCGCAACAGGACATGATATGCCAAACTCTTTGGGCTTGTTAATTGAGGATGAAAAATGAAAGATTTGACTTGAGAGTACCTTTTCCTTTTTTCTTTTAATTTGTTTGAGAAAAAGTGTGGAATTGCGGACGGAGGATCAACTACGTGTGAGCATACGACAACTAAAGCTTGGAATAAAGAGTCCAATGTAACACCGACGACGAAAATGTCAAGAATGGTCCCAGAGAACCCAAACGTACATGAGCGTCACACCACCCTTTGCAAGTTGCTTGCCTCCGTACGATCCCCTGTATGTCAAGCGTGCGCTCATCTCAACCAATAAATTAGAACTTGTGACGCATCAGACACTTTTGGAATCAGAAAAAATAAAATGCCATAAATAATTAATTAATTACATCAAAAAATAAAACTAGAGTTTAGTGTTTACATTTCTGAAACAAATGTTTTTAAAAACAATGCAAATTCGTAATATTACGTGTCTTTAATGACTCGGCAATTCGTGTACAGGAAGTGGTGGTCGGGTGATTAATAATGATAGAGATTGAGAATGGATTTGGTCAAATGCTTCACTATCCATTGAACCAATTGGAGTTGGGGTTCTTAGTTGTCGTTACGGATCACCAGAAAGATAATTGAATAAATTAAACTCTTTGTGGGTTGCAGACTTAATGTTCGTATGATTCTACTGGTTTAAGGTGCCAAAGATCTTTCAAATTTGCTCCAAAACAGATACGTTCACGTGGAAATGATACTCAAAATTAATATTTAAAACAGATTCATTATTGTGGATTAGTATTGTATATTTATAAATAATATTCTGTGAGATATTGTCTGTTATATTATGATAGATATTAATTGTTTAAGAAAGGAATTGTGTATGTATCTCGTCTTTTGGCTGAACGAGAAATAGAGAAAATTCTCACCAAAAACCTCGATTTCATTGTTATAGCATCAGAGGCATACAACCATAAGAAGATTGAACCATGACCCAAAAAAACCAACGCAGAAGCATCGATCTCAAGTGATGGAACTTGGTTGGGTGGTCGTGTTAGGCCTAAACCCAGATTCAGAACGGCGCATGGACTGATCGGTCCATTATTTGATGATTGACCTAATTCTTGTAGGTATTAGTTATATAAATTCATTACTTCATGATGAAAAAGGTATGACTTGAGAACCTTAATATTCTTTATTCATTGGCCACCAAAACTCTCACAAAAGACTAACTTGAGCGTCGGAGGGGCCTACCGGTAGTCAACCCCCAGTGTGCCTTCATTGTTTTGCAGGTGTTTCTGAACTAAGTCAACCAATCTCATGGATCCAAGTAGCAGCGTCCAACTTCACAAAAATCCGACAGATCCAATTGGCGCCCACCGTGGGGCCAGACATCAACACACCACGTCCAAAAGCACTCAGATCAGTCAGGCGGCGGCAACAAATCCTGATGTAGCCGCTGTTGCAGCACTTGCACTACAACGAATGGGCTTGCGACTACTCGCCGCCCTTCAACCGCCGCATCCTGACCACCAGACAAACCCTCCGCTCATCATCCAAAACTCTAGCATAAACGAGCTGCCTCCTCAACGCTCACACCAACATGATCAATCGCAACAATCCCAAAACCATGACCAAGAAGCGCAAAGCGTGGCCCTAGAGGATGACGCTAGAACCAGTTCACATCCTCACACTCAATATCCCCTCCACACGAATCCTCCTGCATTACAACAAACCTTTCTCACACAAAGACAAATAGAAGAAGCGACTGATCTATTGATTCGCCAATTCTTACAGTCTCAACCGGAACAGTAGCAAACCCCCGCTCGGTAGATTGGTGTAATGGCCGATCGGCACTCTGCTGAAGCCCTGGAAAAAATCGTGGACTACTGAATCAATATAGCCATGAATTCCCGTCCTAGTCAACCATCACCACAACACAGCTCTCCTTTCATCCCGGAGATACTAGACAGCCTCCCAGCGGTCGGTACTAAGATACCAACACCAGAAAAATACACTGAAAAGAACGATCCTCTCGACTACCTTCAGCACTTTCAGTCGATGATGAACCTGCATTGCGTTCCAGACGCCATTCAATGTAAGACCTTCTGCACAGCCTTTCAAGAAGGAGCCCAAAGATGGTTCAACAGCCTACCCCCACGTTGCATAACCAGTTTTGAGGATTTTAAGCTGCTATTCTTCAACCAGTTTGCTACAAGTAAATGACCATAGAAGACTGCCTTAGAAGTAATGCAGTTGATCCAGGGAAGGAACGAAAGTTTGCGGGAGTTTATGACCCGATTTAACAATGAAGCTGTCGAAGTCCCTGATCTCACCTGCTCGTCCATGTTGGCTGCCTTGATGAGCAATACATGGGATGAAGAGTTCAAGAAGTCGTTGGCTCTTGATCAGCCCAGGTCTATCCAAGAGATAAGAAATCAGGCAGATAAATACATCCAGCTGGAGGAAGTTTTGAAAAATACAAAACGTAGAGCGGATGACCACTAGTCGAGTAGTAGAGCCGATGATTCACATAAACGGTAGAAGGATCAGTCTAGCTGGAGGAAGCCGATCGATCGAAAGGACCAACGACAAGAACCCTTCACTCCGCTCAACAGGCAATATGCGAAACTACTGGAGGTCATGAGAGCAGAAGGGGAATCCTTCCGAGAACCCAATAAATTGAAAACTCCTCTCAAAAGAAGGGATTCTTCTTTATATTGTCGTTTCCACAGAGATGTCGGTCATGACACGGAGGATTGCTGGGACTTAAAGAAAGAAATCAAACTCCTTATCCAGAGGGGAAGGCTGGGCAGATTTTTGAAGTACGGGAAAAATGCCGATCGAGGTAATGAGGGCAGGATCGGTCGGTCTGACAATTGGAGAAAACAATGGAGACAACATAACACGAATGATGGCGGAAGGCAGACCAAGAATATGGACGACCAACACGATACGAGAGGACAGTCCAGGGCTAGAGATGACAGAAATACCGGACAACAGGATGACCGACCGGTCAGGGTCATAAACATGATTTTTGGCGGTAGCGCAGTAAGGGATCCACCGTCAGATGAAGGAAGCGATATGCTAGGCAGATTGTTGGACCCCAAAATTTTTCTGATTGATGTTATTAAGCATGAATTGTGTTAATTATGTGTTTATGCCTTAGTTTGATTTAATTGGGAATCT
>JANZLD010000237.1:6948568-6964999 GCA_026413575.1 Erythroxylum carthagenense | reverse complement strand
ATTATTAATGTCTCTTGCACTTATAAGGAAACTTCCATCTTGATTCTTCAATGATTAATCACTTGCCCATCTTGATTGAATAATAATCCCATAATACCTGAAATAATTTCTTAAACAATTCTATACATTTTATTATTATCAAAACATAAGTGAGATTTAATTTGTCAACCACCATTGGTCCAACATGTAGAAAGAGTTAGAGAAGAAATTGATGTAGAAGGAGAATATTTAAGAGGCTTATAAAGCTATGTATGAAAAATGGGTCAAAACATGTAGAAAGAATGAAAGGTTGAAGGAAGAGAATCTTTCCATGAAGAATACCATCCAAGAGTTAGAGAAGAAATTGAAGTTAGCATTAGGTGAGCTTGGTGAAGCTAGATTGAGATTAACAAGTACCGAAAAGGGATTGAGAATATTGAATGGAGGCACAGAAAAGTTAAAAAAGTTAATGGAAATCGGTAAGATTAAAGGGGATCTTTAAGGCATTAAGGGTGAGTGCTCTAAGGTGAATGAGGAGAAAAATGATATGTTCGGATCTATTTGAGAAGAAGAAACATCAAGAAAGAATCAAAGATTCATACCCACTTGTCATTTTTACAGAGTTATCAGGCATATAAGGCTAAGATGTTACCAGTTACTACAGATGTTGATTCAAAACCAAAGCTGAAGAATTCGATGTCCCTCACAAAAAACTCAGCATCAGCCCTCAGTACTAAAATCTACTTGGGTTAAAAAGAGTCAATTGCAAGCCCTCATGGTTCTTAAATCGATGAAGGCAACTATGCAAATGGTTGGTTTTTTGATAATGGATGTTCATGCCACATAACAGTAGAAAAGAATTGCTTAACCGATTATCAGAGTTGTATGGATGGTCATATGACCTTCGGAGATGGAAAGAAGGCTTCGGTGATTGGTAAAGGAACATTATTTGTGGATGGATTGCCTCCCCTAAAAAATGTGCTCCATATCGATGGACTAAAAGCCAATTTGGTGAGTATAAGCCAACTTTGTGATGATAGTTTGTTAATTAAATTTACAAGTGATGAATGCAGGGTGCTAACGGAACAAGAAGAATGGTTTGTGAGTAGCAAGCAATCAGTTGACAATTGCTACATGTTGCAGATCATGACCACTTGTAAATCAACCACATACGACAATAACATTGATCTATGGCATCAAAAGCTTGGATACGTAAACTTTGATCTCATTAGCAAGTTGATAAAACTGGAAGCTATGAAGGGTCTAACCAAATTAAACAAAGAAGGGAAATCAATTTGTTATGCATGCAAAATGGGTAAACGATAAGAGTGCCACTTAAAAAGGTTAGATACGTTACCTCATCATGCATACTTGAATTAATTCACATGGATTTGGTTGGTCCAACATAACATGATAAGATTAGTGGAATGAGATATTTTTTAACTTGTGCTGATGATTATTCGAGATATACTTGGGTATCATTTTTGAAAGAAAAATTGGATGCTTTCAAGTGTGCAAGTCATGAATATGAAAAATATGGTTATATTGGGAATTTGATCGGATGACAGAAGGGAATTTGAGAATACAAGCTTTAATGACTTTTGTGATGAGTATAACATCATATAAGAATTTTCAGCACCTAAAACTTCACAACGAAATGGGTTACCGAAAGGACAATAGAACACTTCAAGAAATGACCAGATCTATGTTGAATGGAAGAAAATTATCTATGCGATTTTGGGTTGAAGCGATTAATACAACATGTTACATATGTAACAAAGTATATCTTTGAAGCATCTTGAGCAAGACATCCTATGAACTCTAGAAGGGAAAGAAACCAGATGTGAGTTACTTTCATGTTTTTGGCAATAAGTGCTACATTCTTAGAGATCAGGAATGACTTGGAAAATTCGAGAGCAAAAGTGATGAAAGAGTCTTCATTGGTTATTAAACTCACAATAAAACTTATCGAGTGTATAATCAAAGAACCAAGAAGGTGCTAGAGTCCATAAATGTTGTGATAGATGATGTACCTCTGTTGAATGATTAAGTGGCAGAAGAAAATCTACATAACCGATCCTCCAAACTAGCTCAAACAAGCAATGAGATAAGATTGAAAAATTGCCGAGATTTGCAGTTAGTTGCTGCTGAGGAAGTAACTTGCGAATTAAAGAACTGTCAGTTACTTTATATCAGGAATCAACTAAAACACTTCATGTGTAGATTGTTCCTTTAAATTTTCAAAACTTGAGAGAAGCCGATTTGAACCAAGATTCTCCCTCTCGAATAAGATGAAATCAACAGTAGAGAACGTCTTTGCAGTTGTCAATGAAAGAAGAAAAATAAGGGAAAGAAAAAGAGTTTATTATCGAGAACTTGTGGAATACTTGTGTTACACATCTTCATTCGAGCCAAAGAACGTGAAAGAAGCTCTACAAGATGAATTATGGGCAGCAACCATGCAAGATGAATTGATTTAATTTATACAAAATGATGTATGAAAATTGGTGCTAAGACCATCAGATGTCAACATGATTGGAACAAAATGGGTGTTCAGAAATAAAACAGATGAAAATGCAATGTAACTAGAAAAAAGCAAGATTAGTAACTCAGGGATATTCACAGGTTAAAGTAATAGACTTTGACGAAACCTTTACACCAGTGGCACGACTTGAGTCTATCAGATTACTATTGGATATAGCATGTATAAAAGGCTTCAAGCTCTACCAGATGGATGTGAAGAGTGCATTTTTGAATGGGTTTATACAGGAAGAAGTATATGTCAAGCAACCAAGAGGATTTATTGATTTAACCTAAGCAAATCACGTTTTTAAGCTGAAGAAAGCTCTTGTTTTAAATAAACAGCAAGGGCTTGGTATAAAAGGCTGAAGCAATATCTCATCAAGCAAGGATATAAATGAGGTAGTTTTAACAAAACTCTGTTTATTAAGAATTTTAAATCTGATTTAATGATTGCTCAGATCTATATTGATGACAATGTGTTTGGTTCCATACATGCGAAGATGGTAGATGAATTTGTTGAATTAATGACATCTAAATTTGAAATGAGTATGGTCGGTGAGCTGAATTTCTTTTTGGGTATGCAAATTAAACAAGTGAATGATGAGATTTTTATATCGCAAACCAGATATGCCAAGAGTTTAATAAAGAAGTTCGATATTGAGAATGTCAGAGATGCGAGAGTACATATAAGTGTCTCAACGAAGCTAAACAGAGATAAGAATGGTAAAAGCATTGATGTCAGTCTATATTGAAGTATGATCGAAAGTTTATTATATTTGACCACAAATAGGCCAAATATCTGTTACAACGTCAGTGTATGTGCTCGCTATCAAGCCAACCCGAAAGAAACACATCTGACAGCTATAAAAAGGATTATCAGATATGTAAGCGGAACATTCGACTTTGGAATATGGTATACATCTGACTCTACATCCTATTTGGCTGGATATGGTGATGCGGATTGAGCTAGAAACTTAGATGATTGGAAAAGCACTTCAGGAGAATGCTTCTTTTTAGGTAACAATATGATCTCGTGGTACAACAAGAAGTAGAAGGTTGAATATATCACTGCAGGTAGTTATTCACAACTTCTTTAGATGAAGCAAATGTTAGAAGATTACGGGATTGATCAAAATATGTTGACAATTATGTGCGATAACAAGAGTGCCCATCAAAGAATCTGGTTCAGCACTCTACGACAAAACACATTGATTTGAGATATCACTTTATCTGAGAGCTTGTGGAGAACAAAATAATCATCTTGTCACGTGTATCTATGAAAAAGTAGTTGGTGGACATCTTTACGAAACTTCTTAATACAGTCAGGTTTGAACTTCTAGGAGCCTTGGGACTTTGTGCCCTACATGTCTAATGTATTTTTTTATATAAAAAATGAAACGTTATGTTTTTACAAAAGGGATTAAAAACCCTATTTTTTTCATCTTAGTTTTGCTATCAACAAAGCATCTATGACTACATCTTCTTTCCTTTATTGGATTTTCAAGCACCCGGTTTGGCAAACTTAAAGGGCTCATCAACGACTATTCATCATCATCTTGTGATTTTGTGTTAACCGAAGATTCTTAACCTCTTCAGCAGTGTAGACTTTGTATTTCTCACGGGCATCTTTTTCTAGGTATATTTCTATCCCTTTTGTCGATGTCACTTATCTTATTTAGTTTGGGTTTTTTCCTTTTGAGTTTAGAATGGGTAAGAACAAAGAGAAGTCACCTTCGGTTGTGGTGGAGAAGCCCCTTGTGATGCCCATTCAACGTTCAAGTCATCTCTTGCTGAATCTGAAGTCAAAAATGAAATTGACAAGGGCTGGATCATCCTCGAGCAACCCCATTGACATTCCTGACACCAATTCAAATTGGGAGAGACCAGATTCGGTTGATGATGCTATTCGGGCATTATCCCCAAATGTTTGAAGAAACCTCTTCCACTTATGATGCGGCCCCTAATGCAAAATTACCACTAGTTGCTTCTCCTCTGTTTCCTTCCACTGATCATGAGAAAAGGACAAAAAAGATGGCTCTAAAAATGGTTCACCCACCTCGACGTACTTCTTTTGACCGTATAACATTGGGGAATGCTTTATCCTTCACATTTTTCATTTCTGTCGCTAAGGACAAATGGGTCAACTTCAGCGATATCAGGTTTGTTTTTGATCACCCTATTAACTTGGATGAATTTCGTGATTATAATCTGGATACTCTTTTATCATAAAGGAACTTACTACAAGCTTCATTGCTACCGCAATACTATGATTCAGATTTGGTCAAAGAATTTTATTGCAATTTCACTGTTGACATTTTGATTAATACTGCATTCAATTATAAATTAGTGTATGTGCAAGGTCGGATGATTAGCTTTGATGCTGATAGACTGAATATGTTTATGAGCTTTGATAATCTACTCGGGGATGGAATTTATGATGATGAGTGAGTCGTTCGGAATGATGTGATAGCTATTGTGTTAACTAGAGGCAAGTTAAATGTCTGGCCATCTAGTTCAGTGCTCCTTTCATCTATGCTAAGTCAAAAGTATTTTGTGATTTTTAAGTTGGTTTTGCCTAATTGGATGCCCAGTACACATGTTGTTTCGGTCTATCTAGCACAGGCCAAACTAGTTTATGCCATTGGTACCAGAGTGTATTTTAATTTGGGATGACTTATAATTGAGGCTAGTTGGCTACTGGGGGAAAATCATATTCTCTGCTATACTTTCCTTATTTGATAACTCAATTGCTATATAAAAGTGGAGTCCCTCGATTGGAGTCAAGTATTCTGAACTGATTCCCTTGATGAACATTTATTCGAGAATTTTCAAATAACCACAAGTAGTGGACTTGCCATATATCACACTGGGTACTTCGAATGCCTCAAGGATGTCCTCTGTCAATCCTAATGTTGCTTTGTTAACTGAGATTGAGTTGATTGATTGAATCTTTCAAATGGGACTTGATGCTCTCTGCCAACTAATGCAGCAGGTTCTTCGACTTTCTGGCAGCTCTTAACTTCTTTTTTTGGCTTCCTTTGTCCTAAAGGGGGAGAACATATATGTCTATGTCTGTTGACTTACTTTTAATTTTGTGCACTTTGGTTTTTGATATCAAATGAAGGGGGAGCATCTGCCACACTTGTGAATATGATTCTTACATGTCCAATTTATGCCATTCAGGGGGAGCTTAGTATTTGTGACAACTATGCCAAAAATGGGGAGATTGTTAGACATATGGTGTATATATCTACTTATGTTATTTTGGCATAATTATATAAATTGGAATTATCAGATTTTTTATTAATTGGAAAATCATAGCTAATTAATAATCCTTGTTTAACTTGGATTCAAAAGCTATATAGATAATCTTCTAGTTGTGAAAGAATCCTATTTTGGATTGAAGTCCATCTTGAAAGGGTGTGTAGTGCATCATATGGGTGTCAAGCTTAGGGGTACAACTGGAAGTTGGGTGTCACTATGCATTGATTGAATTGGGTGAATAGCTGAAGGTTTGTGGATGAAGTTTTTGCTGGTTGGAAAAGATTAATGTTATGATTTTATGATGTTGAAAAATTCATCCTTCTATTGTGTTTTTATCTAGCTTTTGGAGTTACTTACGGCTGGGTAGTTCTAGTGCATTGTGTGTGTATTTTCTGATTAAGAGATCCATGACTTTGCATTAATTTTGTAGGGTGTTGATTAAGCTGGAAGTTCATCTTTGTGACGTGGCTCTTGGGTGGACTGCTTTGTATGTTGCACGCAACTACTGCTATGGATTGTGTGTTATGTGTATAGCCGTGACTTAGTTCAGATTTCTGTGTGAATTAGCTCATTGTTGTTGCTACGACTTCCAAATTTATTTCATTGGAGCTGAACCTTTTCGAAAGTTGTTCTTTTTTTATCTCAAGTGTATTATTGTTGTGCTCTTAGTTGATTGATTACTTGCGTTGTTTGTTTAATTGTCTTCTATTAAAAGTTGTTTAGAAAAATCCTATGTCGAGGTTAACAGAAGTCGGTCATGATATTGGGTGTGAAAATCTTTCACGGGAAGTGAAATTGAGAGATAACTTTTGAGTGGTGTTGACTCCGTAAGACTTTGTGTAAATCTATTACACTTTTGTGAAATTGATTAAGTTGGGTCAGAGCCTCACAAACACAGATAAGATATACTGAACTACGTTAACAAATTTCAGTGTCGTTTAATTTGATACTTTTAATTTTTCCCATTATTTGTGATTCCCATAAACAGATTAGAAAGTTTGCAAAACAACTAATACGGTTTTTCAGGAATGAGCATTGTCAATTACTACGACAAGCTCAAGCAATTATGGGATGAATTGGTAAATTATGATCAACTGCCAACATACAAATGCAGAAAGTGTAGGTGTGAGCTTGGATCGATGTTTGAAAAGAAACGAGAAGATGAAAAGGTGCACACCTTTCTTGTGGGGTTAGACGAGACAGTGTATGGCACTATTCGTTCTAATATTTTGGCACAAGACCTGCCGCCAAATCTGAACAAGGTTTACTCGATTCTTATTTAAGAGGAATGAGTAAAGAACATAACTCGTGGAAAAGAAGAAAGACTAGAAGTAATGGCTTCTATTGTACGTGGCCGGATAAAAGGGAAAGACAAAACAATGATTGCAAGAAGAGTGGAAATGAGGGTATCCTAAATGGTGGGTTGATAGACCACACATTGACAAGAAGAATGGAGGACGTGGCAAGGGACAACAGCCTATGTAGCAACGGACAGAAAAAATTGTTGGTCGATGATGCGGTACTGTGAGGACCTATGCAGCGTAGGCCACCACTGGGAACTCGACCACGATAAGTACATCAGAGGGTAATGAAGTGGGATCCCTTGGACTGAGTAATGATCAACTCCAAGCGTTGCTGAAATTGATAAACAATAAAAAAATTCCCCACTTGAGAAGATGACTGGTAAGCAAGTATCATGGAAAATAGGCACAGGAGCGTCGAACCATATGACAGGGACTTTAAGCAATTTGCATAATTTGCGGAAAATACTGCCATGTCCCATTGGTTTGCCAAACGGGACCAATGTCATGGCCACTAAGGAGGGATCCGTCATTCTTGACGGAGATTTTCCCTTGATAATGTCTTATACAAGCCTGGATTAACTTACAACCTAATTTCTATGTTGTAACTTATAGACCATTCAAATTGTATTGTTCTATTCACTCATATTATGTGTGTAACACAGGACCACATTTTGAGGATGTTGATTGGTGTAGGTAAACATCAGGATGTACTTTATTATTTCAAGGGGACTCCGTGCATGACAGCTTTGAAGATTGATAAGGTGGCATCTTTGGACCTTTGGCATCAACATTTGGGTCACCCGTCGATATAAGTGATCAAGTTAGTTCCTACTATAGGCTTTACGAAAAGTAGTGATCTTTTGAATAAATGTTGTGATGTTTGTCAAAGAGCAAAACATATTAGAGAAAAATTTCCTGTTAGTGATTTTAGAGCATCTGATGTTTTTGAGTTGATACATTGTGATTTACAAGGCCTTTATAGATATGTTAAATGCAAAACACACTACTAGTCTTACGCTCAAAATTGTAAATATACGGGTTGTACTTGTAGTTGAAAGCAGATATCGATCCCATGAAGATTGTGCTTAGATACCACTTAATTTAAGTTATTCTTTGTTTAAAAAATAGTTTCAATTAAATTTTTTAAAAAATAAGTAAAATAAAGACAAACTAAAAGTAACAGGGAACAATATAACCCAATCCAAAATCGTAAACTAAGACTTGGAGAAAATCAACATCAAACATTAGGACTTGTCATTATCTCTATTTGCTCCCCTCTGATTAATTGATTCAATTTATACTTGACCCAAGATTTCCTAAAATTCTAGCTACCATCTCTCAAGGTGTAACTAAATATCACCAGTTAAATAATTAGAATTAACTTTGGGATCTCTTGATGTTTCAAGCCTTTCTTAAACATTCAACTAGACATGAAGTTATCCTATAGGCAGTGTATTGATCTATTGAAATCTCTTCCTAATAAATCAATAACTTGTTATTTATAAGTTTATTAATTGTTAAATCTTGATAACTTGTTATTTATAAGTTTATTAATTGTTAAATCTTGTTGTACAATTAACACAGATTACCAAGCTCACTGTCTCAATTTATTACAAGGTTTAAGCACAATAAATAACACAAACAAGTATATCATTAAATCAATAACCAAAGGTTCACAAATAGTTCAATGGCAAACCCTACAAATTGTTTTAGCCAATCATAATATCCATAACATTCTCAACAATCAAATAATCCGTGATAAACATGCTAGAAGAGAAAGAAATTGAAATAAGATAGGACGTCAAAATGGGTGTTAAAAGCGTCCAAACAAGCATCATAAAAAAAAGCACATCTTTAACTAATAAATGAGTTAAGGGTCTAGCGATAAGAGAAAAATCCTTGATGAACTATCTGTAGAACCCCGCATGAACAAGGAAGGATCGAATGCCCTTGATGTTGGTGGGAGGTGATAACTTTTCAATTACTTTGGTGTTGGCTCGATCCACCTCAATCCCCTTGCATAAGATCTTATGGCCCAATACAATTCCCTCTTAGACCATGAAGTGACACTTTTTCTAATTCAAAACTAAATGAGACTCCTCATATATTTGAAGCACTCTGTCTAAATTAAACAATCAATCATCAAAAGAATCTCCAAAGATAGAAAAATCATCCATAAATACTTTCATGAGTTCTAATTCATGTTCGCAAATATGGCCATCATGCACCTTTGGAATGTGGTAGGTGTATTGCATAAACTGAATGACATCCTCCGATAAGTTAACGTTCCGCAAAGACAATTGAAAGTGGTCTTCTCCTGATCCTGTGGGTATATAACCACCTGATTATACCCTATGTATCCATCAAGAAAATAGTAAAATGCACGGTCAGCCACCCTCTCAATCATTTGGTCCACAAAAGGTAAAGGGAAGTGATCTTTCTTGGTGGCCATATTGAGCTTCCGGTAATCAATACATACTCTCTAACCAATGATTATCCTAATGGAAATCTTTTCACTTTTTTCATTTTCCATCACTGTCATGTCTTCCTTTTTAGGCAAACACTGTACGAACTCAACCACTCACTATCTGAAATGGGATAAATAATCCCTACATCTAACATCTTTACTACCTCCTTCTTCACAACCTCTTGCATATTTGGATTTAACCTTCGTTGTCGCTCTCCTATAGTTTTACACCCTTCTTCTTGGTTAATCCTATACATCATCATTTGGTGCTAATAGCCCTAACGTAAAAAATTATCCTCCCTATAACTCTCATCCTCTTCCTAATGGTCTCCACCACTTTCTCTTCTTGCACAAAATCTAATTGATTTGAGATAATGATGGGTAGGGTACGGTTCTTACCTAAAAAGGTGTATCTCGAATGGAGAGGAAAGGGTTTAAGCTCTAAAGTGAGGGGCTTAATGAAAGAAGGTGGTGTAAGTGTATCTATTCTCTTTTGTAACTCAACCTCCTCACATAAATCCTCTTCTCTCACACTCTCGTCCTTGTGTACTTTAGTAACTTCATTAACTTTCTCTTCAACCTCCTTCACACATTCATCCACAACATCAATCTTTATACATACATTACCATCCATCGGTTTCTTCAAAGATTTAAACATATTAAACTCAACCTGCTCATCACCAATCCTCAAAACAAGTTTTCCCTCGTGCACATCAACTAATGCCTGACCAGTATTCATAAAGGGCCTATTGAAAATCAATGGACAATTTTTATCAGCTTCAAAATCTAATACCATAAAATCAATAGGAATAATAAATTTATCTACTTTTAACAACACATCTTTTACAACTCTATATAGCCTCTTGATGGACTAATCCGCAAGTTAAGTCAACATGGATATTGACTTGACCTCTCCTAATCCCAATTTCCTGAAAACAGACAAAGGCATCAAGTTAATGCTTGCACCTAAATCACATAAGCATTTAGAAAATTTTAAGTCACCAATAACATATGGAATCGTAAAACTCCCTTAATCTTATAGTTTTAAAGGCATCGTACTTGACATAATTGAATTACAATTCTCCATCAAAGTAATCATCTGATTGTCCTCCCAAGTACGTTTGTGTGTAGTATGTCCTTCAGAAACTTCACATACTTGTGCATGCACTCCAAAGCTTCCACCAATGACAGGTTGATCTGAAGCCTCTTCAGTTTCTCCAAAAACTTGGAAAACTGAGTGTCTACCTGATATTGTCTCACCATTTGTGGATATGGAAGTTTGGGTTTGTATGGTGGTGGTGGCATATACGACCTCTCTTGTTCTTTCTCTTCTTGAATCTCCTTGCCTTTTCCTTTTTCTTGGCTATCCTTCTTCACACTTGGTTACTCCATCTGCTTGCCACTTCAAAGTGTGATAGCCTTCAATTGTTCCTTTGGGTTGGCCTTGGTATTGATTGGTAAGCTACTTGCACTTCTAGAAGACATAGCATTAGCAAGTTGATCTACTTGTACCTCCAAGTTGTGAATGGATGTGGCATGGTTCTTCACTATCTGATCAAACTTTGCTTCCATCCTCTTTTGACTTTCCTTCGGGCTTAAAACATTCTCTTTTGGTTCTCTTTTTGATTTTCCATTTTGGACCCAAAAACATCCATCAACTTGTCCATTTTGTTCTCTAAAGATCCAAGTCGATCTTACGAAAATCCTAGAGATCTTTGTGGTCTTGCTTGGCTACCTGCATTGTTAGTACTCCAATAAAAATTTGAGTGATTTTTCCACCTCGAATTATAAGTATTCGAGTAAGGATTGTTACCTTACTATAGTTGGCCCAAGTAACTTACCTGTTCAGTGCTACTAGCTCCCAACAAAAAGCATTCTGCTGTGCAATAGTTTTCCTGCCCATATAACTCACACTGTGATTGCATAGCTTTGGCTTTAAATGAAGATGCTCCTTACATGTTGCTCAACTGCTTGGTGAGGATTGTTATCTGTGCTTGTAAAGCGGTAACAGAGTTAATTAGGATCATACCTTTTTACTCCTTCTGCCTTTGTTTACTCCTCTCTCTTGACCACATACAACTATTGCTCGACAACTCTTCCAAAAGGTTATAAACTGCATTGATAGTTTTCCTCATAAAAAATTCTCCCGCAGTTGCATCTATAGTCCCTCTTGTGCTTTGATTTACACCATTATATAATGTTTGCATAAGGAATTCCCTCGAAAGGTTAAGGTGGTGACATCTTCTCTATAGTTCTTTAAATCTCTCCTAAGCTTCATATAAAGACTCCCAATGTGTTGTTGAAAATTTGTGATTTCCTTAATGATCCTTGTTGTCTTGGTCAATGGAAAGTATTTGGCGAGAAATGTCTGGGCTAGTTATTCTTAAGTAGTAATCTTCCCTAAGCTGAGTGAATTGTACCACGCCTTCTCTCGATCTATCAAAGTGAAAGAAAATAGTCACAACCTCACGGCATTATTAGACATCCCATTAAATCGGAAAGTGTTGCACATCTCCAAAAAATTGGTGAGATGGGCATTGGGATCTTCATTAAACAACTTATAGAACTACACACTACTTTAAAAAATGATGAGGGGTGCCAGTTTGATTTTGAAATTATTAGCGTGAATCACTAGCCTTGCAACTCCTTGAGGACTGAATCCTGGTCTCATAAAGTCCATCAATATCCTTTCAACCCCTCCTTGTTCTCCTTCTTTTGTCATATTTCTTTGTATAATGTCTTGTCGCTTCACTCTTCTTAACTCTCATTCGTACCTTGTGATATCTACTAACTCTTTGTCATGAAATTCAGTATTCCTTCACATGTTCCTTGTGTTCATACATTTACAAAGACACAAGGAAAAGTATTAAAAACTCTTAAATCAAAGTAACCCAAACTAAATAAGATGTTAAAAAATCAATCCCCGATAACAAAGTCAAAAACTTGTTGAATGCAAAACACACTACTAGTCTTATGCTCAAAACTACAAGTATATAGGTTGTACTTGTAGTTGAAACCGAATATCGATCCCACAAGGGTTGTGCTTAGACACCACTTAATTCAAATTGTTCTTTGTTTAAGAAATTGTTTCAATCAAATTTTTAAAAAAAGTAAAAGACAAATTAAAAGTAATAGGGAACAAAATAACCCAAAAAATCGTAAACTAATACTTGGAGAAAATTAAGATTAAACATTAAGACTTGTCATTATCCCTATTTCCTCCCCCTTTGATTAATTTATTCAATTTATGCTTGGCCCAAGATTTCCTAAAATTCTAGCTACCATATCTCAAGGTGCAACTAAATGTCACTAGTTAAATAAATTAGATTTAACTTTGGGATCTCTCAATGTTCCAAGCCTTTCCTAAACATTCAACTAGATATGAAGCTATCATATAGGTAGTGTATTGATCTATTGAAATCTCTTCTTAATAAATCAATAACTTGTTATTTATAGGTTTATTAATTGTACAATTATTAGTTGTCAACTCTCGTTGTACAATTAACACAGATTGCCAAGCTCACTCTCTTGATTTATTGCAAGGTTTAAGCACAATAAATAACACAAACATGTATATCATTAAATCAATAACCAAAGATTCACAAATAGTTTAACAACAAACCCTAAAATTTTTTTTGGCTAATCATAATATCCATAATATCCCCAAAAGTCAAATAATCCATGATAAACAGACTAAAAGGGAAAGAAATTGAAATAAGACTGGACGAGGCAACTTCTCCTTTTTCACGATTGTGGGTTCTTGTTTTTAGCAACTCCACTTCTTTTCTCTTCTCTTGGTCCCTAGCTCATTCACAAAGGTGTATACCCTCCATTCCTACACCAAAATAATCAATTCTTATCCTAAACTAATGTCAAACACGAAAGAACAACCATGAAGATCAAACTAAACAAAAAACATACAAAACAAGTCATAAAACACAATAATACTAACCTATCATGCAAGAAACACATGCCAAATACTTAGAAAAACACATACTAATGCACAACTATCAAACACTATCATGTCCCCTTGGTTTGCCAAATGGGATCAATGTTGTGGCCACTAAGGAGGGATCCATCATTCCTGACGGAGATTTTTCCCTTGAGAATGTCTTATATATGCCTAGATTAACTTGCAACTTAATTTCTAGGTTGTAACTTATAGTGTTGGAGTTATGTAAATATAGTACCCTAGAAAGCAAGTGTATTTATATATAACTTAATTTTCTTCCAGTTATTTTTGTAATTAAAATATTTATTATTAATAAAATAGAAGAGTTTGGTTTTATTTGTATGAACATTATATATCTAGTCATAAGATAACATGATTTTTTTGTAAGTAATATATATATACATGAAGATGTATGGGACATATGTATATTATTGGAATCCAAATTAGTTAATTCACAGTTGAATAATCAAGTTGGTCGCTTGACTATGATTTAGACTATAGTATTGCGATTTATCTCTATGTAAGTAAAAGAGTTTACTTAAAAGGAATGATGAGTTTCACATCATGATAGTAGTTAACTATCGATAATGGCACTATTAAATGAATATAGAATCAAGTATGTTTTTAAAGAATAAAGTAGGTCATTATTTTAATCTTAAAACATACATCTTAACATTCTTTTATTACGAACCATAATCTTGATGAGTGGTGAACTCTTATGTATTTCATTATAATTCTTGATATGATTTGAATGAATTTTTACAGAGTATCAATCCAGTGTCTATATGTTGAAATTATTAATTAAAACATATATCAAGGAACATTCACCCAAATAAAAAGTTTATAGTGATATCATCACTTTTAGATATTTTATAGAGATTGGTGACTAAACTAGCGCCAGTAGTTTGACGGACTAGCTATCCATCAAATCTTAACACTAAGAAGAGATCTTGTGTGTTAATCACCATATAGAGCAATGTTACAAAAACATTCTGTCAATAATAAACATATGTGTCATCTCTTGTCTTTAGGCTAAATTCATGAGATTTGCTCCCTTTATCTATACATATGTCATGCCTTATATTTCTCCTACAGTTTAGCAACCTTCCATATAGTGTAGCTTGAATCCTGTATATATATCCTTATAAACAGTCATACAAAAACACAACGAAGATTCTATTCATTACATGGTATTAGAGCCTTAGGTTTTTTCTATCTCCAACGAACCAATGGCTTTCTCCTCCTCTTCTTCTTCTTTTTCTTCCTCTTCTGCTGCTCCCATCATTGCCAACTCTTATCCCTTAACACAATCTGTCAGCCACACCTTGTCTGTCAAATTGACAGATAAAAACTATTTGGCATGGAAAGCACAATTCCTTCCTCTTCTTAATTATCACAATATTCATGGCCTCATTGACGGTTCTTCACCTACTCCTTCAAAAACTATTCGATCCCTTGCCAATCCTCAAGAGCAAATACCAAATCCTGCCTACAAATCTTGGTATCAAAAAGGTCAAATGTTACTTTGTTGGTTGCTTTCCTCTTTAATTGAAGACATGTTCTCCTATATCATAGGACTAGATTCCTCCTTTGCTATTTGGGAAGCCTTGGCTCAATCTTTCGGATCTATGTCCCAAAACAGGCAACTTCAATTACATATTGCCTTACAGGAACTCTAGAAGAATGATTTTTCTGTCTCAGCCTTTCTTCAAAAAGCCAAGGGCTCGGCCGACGAGCTTGCTACATCTGGACGTACCATCACACCCGTTAAGTTCAAAGCAATTATTTATTGTAACATCGGGCCAGAATATCATAGTATCATTACCACCCTTAATCTCCGATCGTAGGCCATCTCCTTCAATGAGTTACACAACCATCTTCTTGCTCATGAGAATTTGCTTCAAGGTACACTTGATCATCCTATTGCCAATTCTGTTATAAGATCTAATATTTATGCTTCGCAGCCACCTTTACTTCCTTCTCCCCCTCACTTCCCTTCCCAGCAACCAAGGAAGTGTCGACCTAATCCCTATCAAATTTGTGGACTACGCAATCATATAGTTGATAAATGCAGAAAACATTATACTCCACGCCATCCCCATCTCCTCAAGCCAACTTTATCTCTTATCCAACCATGTCCCCGCTAGCTCCACAACATTCTCTTATGGTCTGGTATCTTGATATTGCTGTGAATTATAACATTACTCTATATATCTTAGCCTTGTCCATCGCCATTCCATACAAGGGCAATGACTAACTTCATATTGGTGATGGCAAAGGTTTGTCAATCTCTAACATAGGTAATACGTCCATTTCTTTTGCTAGTGGTTCTCTTACCCTTTCTAATGTCCTTCATGTCTTAAAAATTTTGAAAAACATTCTCTCTGTTTAACAATTCACAAAAGACAATAATTGCTATTTTGACTTTTGGCCTAATTCATTTTTTGTTAAGCAACAGGGAACCAACAAAATTCTACTGCAGGGTCCTAGTGAGCATGGAGTTTATGCACTATACATAATAAAGCCATGAAAGGAAGCCCTTCTTTCTACAACACCATCCCTTGATGAATGGCACGCTTGTCTTGATCATCCAATGTCCCGTACCATCTCTCACGTTGTTAATGAATTTAATATTCCTTGTTCCTATAAAACTTTGTTACCATGTTCTACTTATCACTTAGGGAAATGAGCTCATTTACCCTTAGCCTCTATTGATCATAAAAGTCAGACACCATTTGACATTGTACACTCTAATGTCTGGGGTCCTGCATCTATTCCCTCCTCTCTTGGTCTTAAGTATATGGTACCCAGGGACGGAGCGACTCCTAGCCTTGGGGGGGCATTGGGCCCCCCAAGGTTTTTAAATTTTTTTTAAATATATATATAAATATATAAAAAACGGAGTTATTTAAGGGTCAGTGATATATTGGGCCCCCTAAAAT
>JANZLD010000237.1:6888480-6900068 GCA_026413575.1 Erythroxylum carthagenense | reverse complement strand
CGTCGGAGAGGCAAATCGGGACATAACCCCCGACGCGCCTTCCCTGTTTTGCAGGTTACTTCACATTACGTTCATCATAGAAGGTTGAAGAAGATGGATACTACTGGAAACGCATCGTTCGGCCAGATCCCAGCTGAACCAGAAGAGAATTCTAAATTTTTTTAATAAAAAGGCAACTTTTGGCATTAGACAATAAAAGATCATTAGAGACAGGAGTTGGAGCATCTTGAGACAAGAAAGAAGCAATAATGGAGAGATAAGAAGGGATTTTCATCGAGATTTAAGTGAAAACTTCAAATTTTCAAGATTCGTGAGAATAAGCACTTAAATTTTGTATTTTTTAATTGTTATTGGTATCTTATCCTTACTACGAATTAAGCTGAGATAAATATAAATAGAACAAACCCTATAATTACTTGTTTAGATTTATTCTTTGATTTAATAAAAATTTATATTATTTTATGAATAATTCATAAGTACTTATTGTGATTATATTAAAATATGATAATGTTTTAATTCAATTTTGAATTTCTCATATAGAGATTAAGAAATCATATGTATGAATAGAAGGTGACATGAATAATAAGAGCTGCATGAAATCTTAGAGAGAGTATCATATAAATCTTTTGGGCTAAAGTCAAATTTATTAAGAAAATTCATAGAACGAGTTTATGCATTATTAAGAGTTTTAATTATAAAGAGATTTCAATCAATCAATTTAAAATTTGAAATTTCTATTGGTTTAAAAAATTTGGCTTATTAACTTAATCAAAATAAATTTAACTATAGAATAGTTTTAGAGGAGATTCTACATCTATATCTTGTTTATCTATTGATTGCTTCATTCTTATTTATCGTTATTGTTCGTTATTTTAGATTAATAATTTTAGCTAAATTAATCATCTCTTAGCATTCATTTTGTTATATTTAATAGTAGAAAGCAGTTAGTGTTGGTATTTGCAATCTTCATAAAATAGACATTGATGTTCATTAAGCTATACTATAAGAACGATAAGTGTATTTGCCTCATTGATCTTTAGCATGGTTCAAAAAAATACACCATCAAGTGTTTTGTTGTCAGGGACTAGAAAATTAGGAATATTTTTATTAATCTATTTTTTATTTTTTGTATTTATTTATTTTAAGACTTTCTTTCTTAATCTTTTGTTTATTTTTTTAAATTTTAGGATTTAGTTACTTGGTGTTAGAACCACCAAGCACAATGGTAGGATATGAAAGAAAATGCATTATAAGGGATTGTGCTAGACCATCAGTCATGGGAACAAAATCTAGTATTGGTAGATCAAGAGTGGAGATTAATAAATTTGAGATCAATCCTAATATGATTCAAGTAGTTCAACAATTTAAGTAGTTTGATAGCTTGATAAGGATCCAAATATACACATCATTAACTTTGGAGATTTATGACAATTCCAAGATTGGTGGAGTTCTAAATGATGAAATTTGGTTGAGATTGTTCCTTTGCATATATAGGGACAAAGCTATCCACCATTGTTGGTGGTATTTTTTGATGCTTGTTGATCCCCAAATTGTTAGGACTAAACATTGATGTATCACTGTTTTTTATATTGTTGCTGAATACTCCATCAAGCAATGCATTCGCTTTGTCTTGAATATAGAGAGATTCGAATTCTGAAGATGCAAACAGAAAAAGTAGTGCCAGCACTATTTTGGAGGTGCAACTGTTTGGCGTTCTCCATTGGTCCAGAGAGCTTGTTTACAAAGTTCTTAATGGGGCTATTGGTAGCAAAATCTGCTTTGGCAAGTTTCCTTTTCGCTTATGTATCTGATGTTGGAGATTTAGTTTTTCTACAAAAGTTGTACAACGCTCTATGGTAAATAGAACTTTAGATGTTTGAACATAACCAATCTTTCACTTGTTGCTAATTAGTCAACTAGATCTTCCCATTTGCAGTACTGCCCACCTGCTAATGCACGATAAAATCTGTCTCTGCAGTATGCTGGTCTTCCATCAGCAGCTTTTGCAGCAGCTTCTGCTAAATCGTCATCAGTGATCACCTCCACTGGCAATCTAACCAATTCCTCCTTTCTACGGTATGCAGAACAAAATGTGTCAGCAGAAGAAAAATTTAAGCATATAAACTAGGCGCAAATTTAAAATGGTAATTGAAATCTCCATGTTTGTGCTCATACCTTATGTTGTACTTTTGGTTGGTTTTTGAAACCAACTCATTTGATGGATTCTCTCCCTTGGAAAAGGTGGTTTTAAAGAAATCCTCAACTGGTGTAGCAAAGAAAAACAGTAGCACTGCTGAAACAAGTAGCACCCCTGTTCCGACTAGTGTTTGTTTCAACATTTTGATGACTGGTTTAACCTACAGACAAGAATTTCCTTTATCAATCTCTTTTAATTGGAAAGATGTTACAAGAATTGTGGCTAATATGATCGAATGCCATTTCGACACACATACTAAGCCGCTTATATGTTTATGTTGCTCCATTTCTATTAGTGTGCTCTGCTTTCCTAGGTCAGATTGTGCAGAAATTAGTTTTGCATTGCTATTGATATCAAAATGCCTATTCACATGTTTCATGAATGGATATGCGGTAGATATAGATTATGGTATATTTTTCTTGTACGCGAGTGATGATTGGGAAGGCCTTCTTACCTTGTAGGAACCTAACAATCTATCTCGTGCCAACACCTGTTGGAAAAGAAAGGAAAAACAATTCTCAGTTTGCAGAATCATTCCAACATGTAGATAGGTGAATCTCTGCTAAAATGCTAAGTAAAATAAAGGATGTCATTGTTTCCTTCTTTGTTGATGTGCCTAAATTAATAGAGGATATAATAAGGTCCAATTCAATAATACTTGCGTATTGTTTCTGCTTTCCATCTTTCTTTCATTTTTGTTTGTTTACACATCAGCTTCTTTGTATTACTGAATTAAACAAAGATTCTAAGATGAACATTGATGGAAACCATAGTAAAAAACCTTAGATCATGCACTTCAATGCATCAAACTACACATCTTTTAACTCTGATTTGATGGGTTCTCTTTTCGTTCTGGATGATCCACCTTACTGGTAACTAATAGAATATGTTCCAATGAGCTAAATTGCTGAATTAGCTAAACCTTTCTTCTCTTCTTTCTCAGAAAGGAAAGCTATTCAGAAACGCCTCGTAATCATATATCAGGATGCAATTTTCTTTGATATATTGAGTTCGTATAATCTGATGTGAACTTTTTCAGGGTTTCTGATGTCTTGTGGCATCTACTGTTACAGCAGCTTTGTTGTAATTACATCTTCCATTTACATGCTTCTTGTCTAGGTTTGCAGGTATATATTGTCTTTATAATTCCTAAGCATAGCAACTATAATTTGCTAGAACTCAAGCTAGAAGTGAACTTTCATGATAAAGTTGCTAAATTGAGAACAATGATCCTAACCTCTGGTGGCTTTACCCACATTTGTCCATCGTACCATCCACTCTCTTCATAAGGTATCACAGCTGATAGAAGTCTATCACCAACATAACTCCAACCCTGCAGTATTTCATTAGAATTCGGGATAAGTTAACTCTTTCAGTGGCCATAAGTGAGGGGGAATGACAGAAGATAATCAGATGTAACAAGAGTTCAAAATGGTCTCAATTATTTTATAGGACTCTTTTTAGCATACATGTATATGGATCGATGCCCCTGATGAATTTTCTTCAAAAAGATTTAATGCTACGACTTCACTGTAATTCTCCTTCCAACCACATAGTAACCTACTCTGATAGAACTGATAACTTAGGTGAATAGATAGTATCACCCCTGTGGGATGCGCAAAGCTATATAGTCCACAGTTATGATGCTTTCTTTAAAGAATAGGCCAAGCTGAAAGAGACAGATTTCAGCATACAATGTGACTGCCAAAGTTAGATGTGGCGATGAGGGATTGTAAATAATTCACAAAAGCAACTCTCTTCGCACTCACGGCTAAATTTTTTGTAAATTTTATGCTCCTGAAACAGGTCATGTATGATTTCAAATGTAGTCTTTCAACCAATAAATGAAGAGGGTTTGCAATTTGCAATAAGAGAAGAACAGGTTGGTTACGATACCAGATAGATTCTTAAGATGATCAACGATACAAGGAAGAGTGTTCCTGTCCCAGCGGATAGGACAAATCTTAAGGGCTCCTGCAAGGTTGTAACAGTGAACCAAGCTGTATCATATTGACAGATATCTAATCTGCAAATGGAATATGTTTCATGACACACATAGTAAAAGATACTTTTCTTGATGGGTCAGTGGGTTATATCCAAGTCAAGCAGGTTTGTATCAATATTTATCTTCAAAATAAAGGTTTTATAATATACCCGTGAAGGATTGAAACTTGCAGCTGCAATTGGAAGCCCAAGAACGGTGAATGCTACCAACCAGAGTCCTCCAAGTCGAAGAAAGAGAGGCCCTGGAGCCAGCTCACCCCAAGAATACAAGAGTCCATCTTTCAGTGACGAGTACTCATTCACCTGTTTCAGAAGTAGAGATTGGTTGTGGTAAACTCGAAACGAGACGACGTGAATCTTGATTGAGTCTAGTAGAAAATCAAGTATTGCTCCTGATTCCTGAAAAAACACATGCATGCCTGACATACCGGTCTTTGCTCAAAAGGGACCTCAACTTCCAAGCCAGGGTCCCAGCTCCGGCCTGGAAAACTGCTAGCACCTCCATCAGGTTCATCTTTCACGGCCTTCACCCAAACCCTGGCAATAGGTTTCTTCGTTCTGTGGTAATTGATAAACCATGATTTATGGCTGCATCCTAGTTTAATCTGTCCTGAACTAGGAGTTAGAGAGCAGCAGACATTTAGCCTAAGCATTTACCCTCAACTCACTAAGGTGGGCTAGTTCACCACCCAAAACACTGAATAAGTTTGTGTTCAAGAGAGGAACGCAGTCTTGAACTTACTGCTTAATTTTGTTTTTCTTCCTGGGACCATTCTTTATTTGCGTGGAGGAGAACAATGGAAGTATCCTTTTTTTTTTTGGTTATCGATCATCACACTGGATTCTCAAGTCATTGTTGGCCCCATAAGATCGTGAAGTAAGTGTTGTTGTTTTTTTTTTTAATCTATCCCACGTGTCTTTGTTTAACACCGCTCGTCCGATACTCATACGTTTGATGAGAATTATCCAAAATTATGGTGTTGAGTGTGTTGTGTGGCTGGAGCTTGAGTAGCAGCTTGCACAACGTGGTAGCCGTTTCCTCACACGCAATGCTGCGTGAATAGCTTGTGTCCGAAACTGGATGTATATGGACAAAAGCCATGCACCTCAAGTCCAATTCACAGTATTTTTTTTTTTGGTACAAAGGGATAGACTAAGCTAAATTAACGCGTAGCACGAGCAAAAGTCGCCGCTTGCGCATCGTTGCAAAGCAACTCCTGGATTTCGAAGGGCGGCTCCTGGAGGACATGCAGACCTGGACGTAGAACGCTGGCTAAGGTCGCCAAATAGTCAGCACACTGATTATCTTCCCGGACAACATGTTGGAGGCGAACCTCCCAAGGCTTCTGTAAAAGCTCCCGGGTACCTGACAGTAAAAAAAGAAACTCAGTTAACACACTGTGAGGATGAGAAAGGAGAGTAATGACCTCAGTGGAATCTACCTCGACAATCAGCCTACAATGCCCCAAGTCCCAAGCCAGCAGAAGGCCAGTGAAAACCCCCTAAAGCTCAGCCGTTAAAGGCGAGCACCTACTGAGCTTCTGCTGGAAGCCGCCACGCCATTGGCCGTGGCAATCCCTAATCAACCCCCCGACAGAAGCCGTAGAAGTTCCTGGTTTCACCGCCCCGTCTGTATTAACTTTCATCCACCCCTCTGGGGATTTGGTCCAGCCCACAGGAGTGCCCACCGGGACACCTTGAGCGGGAAACACTCGGTGTTCCAGTAGCCGGGCACGCTCAATCCAGTCGACATACGCTAGGGTGATATGGGACCTCTCCGCCGGCCATACAAAACCGGGCTAAAAAATGAAGCTGTTACTTCATTTCCAAAGAAACCAGTAGGCGACTCCAAAATAGTGGCCCACATGGCCTGATGAACCGGAACAACCTTCGGGAGATTAGTCTGTAACCACGACGTCTCATCAAGCTGGAAAAAGTCGGTGTCCACTACCTCACTAGGAAATTGTCTCCAGAAGGCCGACACCCTCAGACAATCCCTCACGACATGGATCGTGTGCTCGTCCTGCCCACAGAAGGAACAACTACTATCCAAAGCAACACGTCAAGCCACTCGTTGTTGGTTCGTTAGGAGTTTACGTTTGGCCACTAGCCAAAGGAACGATCGAATCTGTTGAGGGCCATTCCATTTCCAAATAACCTCCCAAAGTCGATTACGGGGCACCCGAGCCCGGCCCTCAATGAAGTCATATGCCGATGCAACCGTAAACCTCCCATGGGGGGTAGACGCCCACAGTAATTGGTCCTCCCCGGCCCCCGCAACGGAGGGGCAAGAGTGGGCAAGGGCCACATAAACTGTAGTCAAGAGGTACTGCTGAAAATTCACACTAAATTTTAAGCCTTTATTAATAATTATATTGCCTAAAATTTGAATTATAGGTACAATCAAAATTGCGAAATTAAAATTTTCCCCGGCAAAAATGAGTGAAATAAGAATTTTCAAAGCAATAAACGTGGTACATTTTTAACTTTTTCTATAAAGTTTGACAACATTTAATTGCATTTTTTAATTTTTCAAATAACTTATTAGTTAAGTTACGTAATTTGATCAGGATAAAGATAATAAAATGACCCAATAAATGATCTAAATCAATAGGTCGAAGTCCGGTAGAAAATAGATCCTGATCAGTGTAGACCGGACCTATATCGAGATTGTAATGAGGAAGCCTGATATGAAAGCTATATATAAATGTTAAGATCTCCTACAGTTACTTATATCATTTGTAAGTGTAAGGATTTTCTGACCTATTAAGAGAGCTTACATTTTGATAAAACTATAGAAAAACGTTGATCGCATTCCAATGAATAGTTCCCGTGAAGACAGTAGTAGATTCGCGCTCGCTTCGGCTTCGAAAAGCTCATTTGAAGTTATGGAACTGAAATCAAGTATTTTCCGCATTTCTTCATTTATTGTCCGTTGACATTCGTTCTAAGATACATAACTAAGGTATCATTACGTGGTACATGTGGTATCAAAGCGGTGAAGTGATTGGATGGTTAAAAACGAAAATTTTTTAGTTTTTTTCTCCATAAGGTTTTCGGAGAGTTAACTTCTATTTCTCCATTTTTTTTCTTGCTTTTTATTGCATGATATTGGTATAAATGTGTTTAGCCTTTAGAAACGGGTTGAAAACAAGCTCGGAAGAGAGAAGATCCAACCTAAAACTCACCGAAAAATGTCATTTTCTGGCGAGGTGCGCCTCACCGTCAAGCACATGTGCCACACGAGCCCAACGGGTGAACAACGGCATGGGTGAGATGACGTGTACGTGCCAGATATGTGGAGAAACGGTCAACGCATGTGCTAACGTTGGTCGGCGCGTCTGCGTGTCGACACATGTGTGCATCATGCACCAGACATGTCTCCAACGCGTCTGCACTGGTAGGTGTCTGACACGTGTTTTTGTGTCGACGCACGTGTTGACGTGTCGGCTGACATCATGCTAGCATCAGCTGTACATATTTTCTACAGTAATTTAAAAAAACAAAAATAAATAAATTTTTCGTAAGGGTGCCCTAGGATGTTTTGGGTCAATTTCCAGGTCCCGAAAATTTATAAAGTGAAAATTTCCATTTTTCTGGATGTATTACATTAGTAATAAATTAAAGTTTAACTCTAAAAAGGGAATTAAGGTGTTTTGAACCCGATTTCAAGTCAATTTTCATGCTTCGAACATCACATGAGGGAGATACTTCAAGTTTTTATCTCTCAGGTCTCATATTCAGTGTTCGGGATCATATGATAATTATTCGAAAAAAGAATTGAGATATTCTGAAGCCATTTTGAGTGTTTGATGATGCACGATAGTCACTCTACTGAGATTTTTTCTTTACGAGAGTCTCAAATGAAGTTTTAAGAGAATGTCTTCAGCACGAGTGTGTGACAATGAGATTGTGCATTTATTAATGTTACATTGTCACATACCATATGCCCATAAAGAATGGTAGGATGACATAAAGATGTATCCCTTATGTTTGTGGACTTTTTGAGTGCTAATGAGGATGTAGTCACCAACGTGGCCTTTCAAGTCAGTATTTTAAATTGTTCTACTTGCATATTGGGAGATGCCTCTGATTTTATATGTGGTTATTCTGCCCAAAGATGTTGGCCTTACATAACATTTTCAGATGTGCATAAAGGCATTAGATGAAAGAAAGTTGTTGCTCAATTGACCTATTCACCCAAAGGTAGTAGTGTCATGAGAG
Source organism: Erythroxylum carthagenense (assembly GCA_026413575.1). Taxonomy (NCBI): domain Eukaryota; kingdom Viridiplantae; phylum Streptophyta; class Magnoliopsida; order Malpighiales; family Erythroxylaceae; genus Erythroxylum; species Erythroxylum carthagenense. The sequence goes on along the minus strand of JANZLD010000237.1, from coordinate 6,891,643 downwards.
TTGATGGTTTGTCCTCTGATCGCTTTTATGTGAAGGTCTAATTGTATATATTATGTATTCAACCCAAAGATGTTTCATAATATGTGTGATCAGATTTTTAGTTACTATTTAATAGCTTTGAGTATCGTTGTTGTCTTACATTTGTGCTGATATAATCAAAGTTACTATGCAGTTACCTTTTCGATCAACAATATCAATGCCACCATTGAAACCCTGATCGGTTTCAATACAAAGAAGTGGACAGAGGATGTATTAAATGCTGTGGAGATAGCTAAGGTTGATATGGCCATACGCACGAATAGGCCATCTTCACCTACATCTATGAGCTCGAAAGCTCATAAAGCAACCTATAAAGCCTGAGATTAGTCTAACAAATTATATCTTATGACTATTAAGAGATCCATACCTGATCATCTGCTTAGTGGATTTCCGGATACAAACATAGCGAAGGAGTTTCTTAGTAATGTCTCCAAAAGGTACACAGTCTCACCTAACGTTGAAATAAGTGCCTTGATGAAAGAATTATTTTCCATAAGGTATAAGGGAGAAGGGGGAGTAGTGGAGTACATATCAAGAATGATCCATCTCCATAATTGATTGAAGATGTTAAACATTCCTTTTCCTAATGTCTTTATAGTTCACCAGACTTTGGATACACTCTCTCGAGAGTTTAGTAATTTGGTGGTGACATATTATTTGCAGGATGAGGAATGAGACCTTAATGCTTTGATTGCTCATTGCGTTGCTGAGGAGGAGAAACTCAAGCTTGCTACTTTTACAACCTCAAATCAACTAGAAGGAAGGCAAAGATGAAGTCTGCTAAGATCAAAGGTAAAAAGTTTAAATATTCTTCTCCATATGCTGATGTTAGTCAATCCAGTGCTGGTAAAGTTTCACATGACATAAAGATGCAGCAGTATAAGGTCTAAAATGAAAGACTGAGACCATCAGATAACTCCTTGGCTTATCAATTTATAAATCTAATTTGCGATAGTTGCAATAAGTATTTGGTGTTTATATCCTGGATAGGGTCAAAGAGGGAAGAAGGAACTGATGGTTAAAAGCAATGAAGAAGCATATTTAATATCTATGAGGAATGTATGTACTGAATCTTATTATAAAGTTCATTTTGGGTTTTACACGACACATGTTATATATGATCTTTTGATTAATTTTGGACAAAGAATGTTAACATTTTGTATTTAATGCTTTTGATATACATTGGTTGTTTAATGCAAAACATAATGGTACAACTTTCTTGTCATATAGTTTGTATAAAATGTGTCTTACCCCGAATTGGATATACACTTCTTCATATCTTACTAAATAGTTCATGAAAAGAAGAACCATTATGAATGAAAAGTCATACATAGTGTGACATAAAAGTTTAATCCATATTTTCAAAATTAGGGTTGAGAGATTAATTAAGAAAAGTTAATTCCAGATTATGATGATTTGGGAACATGTGCTGGTTGTTGTAGGGGTAAGTTCATTAACAAGGATATTACGGCCAACTCATGTTTTTGACTTGTTGAGTCTGATACATAAAGATATCAATAGACCTTATACAACTGCATCGTGCAATTCTAAATGTTTTCTGACATTTATTGATGATTATTCTCATTATAGTTATTTATTCTTGCGTAAAGACTGAAGGTTGAGAACCAATTGGAAAAATTTATCAAGATAGTCATATTTGACCTTGGAGGAGAATATTATGGCTAACATGATATTTTAGGACTTGAAAAAGTCTGTTTGCCAGATATTTGGAATCAGTTAGAATAGTAACTTAATTTACTATGTCGAGTAGTTCTGAACAAAATGGTATGTTACTAAAAGACATAATTGCACCCTAAGTGACTTGAAGAAGTCAACGAAAAACAAGGCTATTCTACTTGATTATCTAGAAGATTGGAAACTCAGCCTTGCACACATTCATATATGAGGCTGCCCTACTGGGGTTATATAATCCTTATAAAGAAAATTTACATACCATTTCATTCATTGCTATTTAGTAAAATATCTCGATCACTTTAAAGCTACGACTTTTACTGTAGAAAAGGAGGGACCAGAATAGTGGAATCATAAACAGTTAAGTTTTTGGAATACGATGTCTATGATGATGGTGAACCCTTTGGATGATAGTAGGGTGGATACTATATCATCCAAAGGGTCTATAGTTATCCACCCTACTATCATTTGCATGTGGGTCTACCGAAAACAGTCTCTCTATTATGTAGGGGTAAGGTTGCGTACTATCAGACCTCCCTAGACCCAGCTTCACTACGAGACTTCAGACTGGGTGTGATAATGATGATGATAATACTATAGTTATTACGTACCCGCCATTCATACAGTTAGATCCAGTGGATCTAGGTCTTTGTACCGTGCCTATACAGGAAAAGGAACCTATACACACAGAGGTTCCTGGAGGTACAAGATCTAATTCAGCTATAAAGATCTACCAGAGTTAGATGACCTATTATCCCATCTGATTACTTAGTCTATTAGGTGAACATCACTATGATATTAGACATGTTACGAATCTAGTTACTTTGATAGAAGTTGTTTCTGAACTCAATGTGGAATTGTGGTGGGTTGCAATTACTGATGAGATGCAAGTCACGAAGCATAGTAAGGTTTGAGAGCTAGTTGATTTTGTAGCAGAACTGCAAAACCGTCAGTTGTAAATGAAGTTTTAAGACCTAAAGTGTTGGGCCCGAGCCCCGTAACCCGAATCCCGAGGCGACCCCTCGGGCTGCGCCCTAACGGGCGACCCGAACCGTCGGACCCGATCCCAACATTCGCACAACAATTCGATTCATTCATGCAATATATAATAAAATCATACGCATAATCATTCAAACAAACACCCCAAAAATCCGGGGTTAAATGTCATAACAATTCAAAATGAGAATTAACAATATACTCAGTCATGATTCATATAAATAAGTCAAAATCCCAAAACAAATGCAATATGCTCCATGCTGTCATGCTCAGCGGGCCAACTACGAATACTAACTTAATCAAAAAGATAGTCTTTAACTACTGCGAAGTTCTTCGATGCCTGGCAAGGATCACCCGAGATCTTGAGTTGCACCTGAGGAGGGAAAATAATGGGTTGAGCTACACAGCTCAGTGGCTAATATAATTATAGCCATCG
>JANZLD010000237.1:6842904-6854663 GCA_026413575.1 Erythroxylum carthagenense | reverse complement strand
TTTTAAGTTTTAACAATCTTTAATTCTTTATTCTTTGCATAATACACAATTAATTAATTACATAATACATACTAATCATATTTTAAATTTCCATTTTCAATTCCAATTACAATTTTCATGTAACAAGTTAATAACAAAATTCCAAACCCATTCGGTATTCAACAACAATTCCAATTCCAAATAATTCCAATTTGGTATTCAAAAACCAAACCCATTCCTTTCCTCCACAAACACGGCAAAGGCAATTCCATTTTCAAATCGGTATTCAAAAACTGAATCCAATTCCTCCACAAATCCATTCCAAAACCAATTCCATTTTCATCAATTCATCAACACCAAATCACCAATACACGGCAACAAACGCAAATCCAAATATTCAATCCATCTCTATAATCTAAATTCCAATCCACAACACAAAAAACAAAATCCATTTACCAGCAATTTGTGGAGTTTCTATCAACGATTCAACGGTAACACACACCCAAAAAAGTTATTAAATCGTCGGATTGTCTCGGGTCTTCACTTAGGTATTCAGGTTGGGCTTCGAGTCGTGCCTCTGTGAGCTGTCGGAAGGTTGGTGGTGGTGCCTTGGTGTGGCGAGGAGGAGAGCTGACGTCGAGGAGGAGCTGTGGAGGGCTAGATCTACACAGATCTACACGGATGAGGCTCGATCTACACGGGGAGGAGAACGGAGAACAATCGGGGCAGGCGAGTAGGAGAGCCAAGAGTCGCGACGGAGAGGACCTCCAGACGCCGGCGACGGAGACGGTGAGACAATGAAATCTGTGAGCGATATAGTGAGAGAGAGAGGCTTAGAGAGAAGAAGAGGAGTAGAAGAAATGAAGAAGAAAGAGTAAAAGAGGCTAGGTAGCAGAAGAGGGTTGGGGGGGTTGGGAATTTTTTTTTTTTCACTTTAGTCCTTAGAGTTCCGGAAAATTCCGAAATTGCTCGAAATTTTCCGAAATGTTGACGGAAAACCCCGGTATTTATGGCCGGTACCGAGGGTGAGTTCCGAATTCCGTTCTCCGGCCGGTACTGACCCGAGCGGAACGAAATTCGAAACTCTTTCCTAGAAACTGCTCTTCACAAGTACTCCCATTTCTGAATCAAAGGCCCAAAAAACGATTCCAGTTTTGAAATCTGGCAGCTTATTACTCTGTTCCAAGATTCTGCCCCAAAACAACGTCGCGTGTTAGTAACAATAACTAAGTATGAGAGATGAAACGCACCATTTTTTCTGTGCAACTTTTTAGGTAAATATCGCAATCACCACATTTAAGACATGGAAGATCATTGTTAAGAGGGTTAATTATTTAAAAAAATCTTCAATTTATTTAATCTTAAATAATTCGTTATTAGTTAGGGTAAAAAAAACATGTTTCCTGTGATTTAAGAAATTTTAAAAATTATCATGATTTTTAAAAATTTTAAATAATTTTAATTTTCTATTTTATAAAATCTCTTAAATTTTGATTAAAAATAACAAAAATACACAAAGTATGCAAATTAGGCGTGAGCCAATTAAAAGTCACCAACATAATAACCTAGCTCATTTCTTAAACCCAACTCGAATTAATTAAATTTAACTTAAATTAATAATTTAAGATAATTATAGCAAATTATTAGTTTGAATTATATTTAATTAATTTGATTCAAATCTAAAAATTATATTGAATTATCACGTAAATAATATTTAATTAATCCACGTGTGTACTTCTTCGTTTAACTTTTTTATTTTTAATCAAAGTCTATGAGAGAAGCGATTTTTTTTTTACAATCTAAAAATTTATCCATATTTTTATTTATCACATAATTAGCACATGTTATATTATTATCACATGATAAATAAATATTAAAACATTAAAACCTTTAAATCCCCAATTCCTAAAATACTTTTAATCTTCTAACTTGATGATGAACAACAAAGGCAACGTTTTGAATATCTTTTATGTATTTTTTGATCCTCCCTATCCATATTCTTGACTTTTCTCTCAATTCTTTGTTCATTATCATTCTCTATTGCATTTTTTAGCCTATCTTGTTCCTAAAGCTGAAACACGGACAAGGCAAAAGCGTGCATTGCATCAATTACTTCCTCAGATATTCTTTCCAGAGTTTGAGCTCATTGATTACAAATAACAAACACCTGAGCAACACCTAACCAACCATTTGAAGAGGAAACTATACCATTCATTATTACTTCTGAGTTCTTAGTCGTATAGTAGACGTTTAACAAGCCAATTATTCAAGACTCTTTGTGTAACCCCCCAGAACACCTAAATAAGAAGCAAAGTTTGAGGTCCAGTGGAGTCCATGGTCAAGCTGCGATGTGAACTAATCATCTTTCTTTCCTGACCCAATGGGAACTAACATTCTTTATTTCGCGCTTATTTGGTACTGATTATGATAGTAATTGAGCTTTTAAAGAATTTTAAATTTTATTAATAAATACATTAATAATCAATTTATTTATCATACAACATTTATTATCATAATAAATTAATTAATCATTCATCAAACAATAAATTATCATAGCGTTCCTACCACATCATACTGTTCATGTTATTTCTCAAGATCACACACTAAGTACAAACACGCAATTCACCAATCGCCTACGATACAACTAAGAATGACTTTAGTGTTCCCCTCACATGTAATGGCCTCTGATCCACTGATAGTTGCCCGCCCCACTTCTACTGCGTGCGCAATCTGAGGCCTTCTGCAGCTCTCACTTTCGAGAAATAAGGATGTAACTGAGTTCAGAACAGAGCAGTTAGAAAATTTGTACTTGAAGTGCTAGTGACAAAGGCAGAACCAATTTATGCAAGCCCACTTGAAAACCACACAAAAAACCTTGTCTGGGATTTGAAAACCATAGGCTAGTAACACTGGAAAATAGAATTTACCATTGCTTCTCTTGCAGTTAGCCTGTCGTGATGATCATATCGAAGAAGCTTGTCAAGAAAATCGATGGCCTACAAAGCACAAGATACCTTGAAAAAATCAAAACCAATTTAAGGCCATTTTATGTAGAGCTAGAATCAGCTAAATGAATTAACATGAGATGAGAAACCTCTGGACAAACAAGATGCTGATTATCTGGATTCATAAATTTAGACCATGGCTTCCTACTATGCCTACAGCAGAGGAAAACAACAAACAAAATCAGAGTAGATAGGGATGATACCACGTTACCTGTTTTCCTTTTTGGAACACATGTAATGTACAGTGCAATGCTTCAGATGAAATGAAATACAGTATATCTTGCCAGAGCTTACAAGTAATGCCACTTCGACATCAACACTGCTTTAGCTCCAGGATTGAGAAAATGATTTCATGCTATTGAACAAGATCAAATAAAAAATAGTCGACAAACCTCCCAACAAGTGCTTCAAGTTGAGGATCAAGCTCTAAGTGATACTTGTTTAGATATGCATTCAACTCATCAGTTCCAAGCACCTGGACTCAAGTAAGAAAATGACCACTAGGTCAATTGTTGATAGTTCAAATCGACATTTTGCTTAAATTTCTCATAGCTCGACTGGCATACCATTCCTCATCATTTCAGTTAGATCCACCAAATACAGAAGACACTATTACCTTTGCAATTTTGACAAGCTGATCTTGATTGTCATGACCATAAAAGAAAGGTTCCTTCCTAAATATCTGTATCAATTTATAAATGCCATTAGTAAGTTGTATATGATTTATTCTATGAAGTACACTAGAAAGGGCGCATGAGGGCTTCACATATGGTTCTCACCATTCCAGCAAACATACATCCAAGGCTCCACATGTCCAGAGAATAGTCATAGTCCTGTAAGTCAACTAGAAGTTCAGGCCCTTTAAAGTATCTGAAAAACAAGAAGCAACTTTAGTATTTCAGCACAGTTATATCACACTAAAATTGTTAACATAAGAAGGAAAATCGACACTCCTTTTGACTTATCCTCCAAAAAACCTCATTTTTTTAAAAAGCTTCATGAATCACGTTATTAATCCAAATAAAGTCAGCTCTTCAAGATCTATTCAACAGAAAAAGAAAAGCTAGTCATAAAACTATAAATCTAAACAGACAACAAGGAATGGGAAATTAGTTCCATCAAATTATTTTCGTAGTGACAACTGACATGATATAAAGAATTAATTATGTTCATTTCAATTTAGTAGATTACTGAGTACCAGACCTCAATTTTCATATATACTGCCAATACAGGTGATATCTTTTGATAGTACCCTACAGCAAGAGGCTAAATACATGATCTCTTAATAATAATCCAGAGACACAGAACATGTTGTATCATTATACTTCAATGCACACACAAAATGATACTGCTTCAATATTGTTTCCTGTGCAGGCCCTAAGCAGAATACTCTATATAACCATCGGTATGTGGAAAATTTATAAATCATAAATTAAGAAGGATTTGGAAGAGATAATTGGCGAAGATGTCACCAATATATTACCTAGATGCCACTCTAACATTATATTCTTTGCCAGGGTGGAAAAACTCAGCAAGACCCCAATCTATCAAACGAAGCTTTCTCAGTTCATGGTCTATCATAACATTGTGAGGCTTAACATCTCTATGCATTATTCCTTGTGAATGGCAGTAATCTAATGCCTGCATTACCAAGGAAAAAGTTCATTTACTCAACAAATTCTGCATTTTGTAGATCATTTGTCTTCACATGATAGTTCGGTCCTCATTCTAAGGTTCACATATCCAGAGGTCACCTCAGCCAAAAAGATGAAATGAAAGCTAAATTTACATAAATCTCATAGTTTATGGAGTGACAATAAAAGATATTCATATGCAAAATAGAAGCCTATATATATACATATATCATTTATATAAACAAAAGGGAATATGACATTCTAACTTAGAAAAACAGCGTGAGATCAAGTGATACCACAAAACTGTAACTCTTTGCCTGTATGTGCATCTGTGAGAGAATGAGAAACGATATTTGTAAGTTACCTTGAGAAGCTCATATATGTAGTAGCGGATGTCATAATCATTCAAAGTGGGATACAAGACTTTGAAATCTGTGCTGTTCACAAATTCAAATATCAAACTTGGAGTTTTCGAATGCTGATCTCTGACCACATCCAGAAGCTTGACTATATTCGGTCCACCACAGAGGTTCTGCAGGATTTTTATTTCTCTCTTTATCTGCAAAAATATCAATAAGCAATCATTACTATGTCCCCCAAACAAGTTCCCACCTGGTTTGAAGCAAAAAATCTCATGTAGAATAACATAAAACATCAGGCACGCATAAAACCTAGAAAATTGAATCAATCACCTTCTTTTTCTTTACAGGTTTGAGAATCTTGATTATGCACCGTTCCTTGCTGTTCACATTAATTCCTTCAAAGACCTCACTATACTTCCCCCTTCCAACTTTACGAACAACCTCATAATCGTCCTGTTCGCTGAAAATAACATATACCAAGCTCAAAAGCAATACTAGAATCGCCATAACAGAGCCAAAACAAAAATCCAGAGTTATACATCGATCAAGTCTTAACACAATGTAAGGAGATGAGGAAGCTAATACATGTAAAGCCAAGTAATCAATACTACTCTGAACATGTTTTCGTATATAGAATGCTTCCATTTCACAATCAGCTGTTTAGCAATCAAAAACAAATCAATCGCACCGACCTAGCTCAGTGTAGCTAAGCTATAAGAATATAAACACTGTCTAAGCCAAAAAGTACCAATCTAACTCAAATATCAGCAAAGAAATAGTACGCTAAAAGAATTAAAGAAACAAATATTAAGAAAAAGCAAGAGATTAGGGTTCAGAAAAAGTCAACCCCCATTGAACAGTAAGGGACTCGTAATCCCAGTACTCCTTCGGACGAAAAACGTTGACGTCGGCGTAGACTCTGGATTTCGACATGGGCCGGAGGACCGAACTCGAACTCGAACCCCAACCCGAGAAGAAGTTGATGATGTTTGTTTTATTAGCGGGTATTGGATCGGGAGCGGAGGTGGTGATGCGCAGGTTAGGATGGTGCGCAGTCGGCGCACGCGAGGCAAGGAGGGCGCACACTATGAGGATGCGCAGTATCTGCACTATGTCTGCGTTCAGCACAGCTTCTCCTTTCATTCATTCATGTGACAGTACACAATAGTACGATACACACAACTGACAACACCTAGCCCCAAACCAACACTCTAATAAATAAACCATCTCAATTCTCAAATTCCAACCTCCTCCTTGTATTCAAATCTTCCGTCTTTTAAGATGCCCAATACTGAGCTTCACTTATTATTAAATTGAATTTCCCAGAATGTCTTATCTAAGTCAACCTCGTAAGGAAGCAACTAGATACTATCCAACATTATTTTTCATAGGGTAAGGGTCAATAGGTTGGACCAGATGCGAAAAGTTTGGTCAATGCATTTATTTCGTTAAATCTTAAAAATGAAACAGTCGAATAGAGAGTATAAAAGCTGCGCACTTTGCCTTTAATTTTTAGGCAGATATCTTTAAAATATGCACACACACACAAAATCATAACACGAGAATTAGGAACAAAAGGTTTTCAAAACTTATCAAATATATAAAAAATAATTAAAAAAAGGATGAGAGGATTTGTAAAAAAAAGTTGGGTGATTTTGTAAGTCTCCAACTATCCCTTCTATTTACAGCTGAAGTCCAAGCATCTGTCCATTTCTTCAATCTAAATCTATGAGGCCAAGACATGTAACGATGGTCATTATTGTTGACGTAAATGAAAGAGGCCAAGGAATACAACAGTAGCCATTATTTTTGACGTAAGTAGAAGAGGTAAAAGCATGCAACCAATAGCTACTATTTTTTACTTGTTGGAGAGGCCAAGGCATACAACAACCATTTTACACAACAAACAAATGAGATCAAAAGTATCAAACCACCTATTCTTAGTTCTCAATCTGTTTTTAATAGTTAGCCACAAGAAAAATGAATATTTAGGGCATAATATCTGTTTCCAAACTAGCTCGGCCCCTAGTACCTCTTCCAGCGACTCTCTCCCAATGTCGCGTGCTGAAGAGGTTGTAAATTTGTCGGCTTGGTTTGCTGTCCATGTCAGCTTGTCCGATATATTATGCAGAATGATACCATTCATATAGCTAGCAATGATATGACCGAACCTGTATCTATACAAACGGTCACCCTCCTGAACAACCCATGCCAGTGATGCTTCCTTAGAGATACGGTTTCTAACACCAATTAATTCATTTCTTAACCAGAGAGGGCTCCTCTCATGCCAATTGTCAAACCAGAAATTTGTCTCCTCTCTATTCCCAATTCTACTCCTAATCAAAGGATAAAACAGTTCTCTAAGTTACAACAAACTTTTAAATATTTAAGAGTATTCATATCTCATTTGAAGTTGCCAGAAGCTTTGCCCGATAAGGCGGTATATTTGCACCCATTTGACCTACAATGCCTCTTTATCCACAAATAAACGCCAAATTCTCTTCATAAGCGAACTTCTTTGAATCGAAGCAAACGAAATAATACCCAAACCTCCTTGTTTCTTTGGAACAACAATCTCATTCCATTTAACTTTAGCTCCTTTACACGTTCATGCTTACCAGTCTATAAGAAAGTTTTTAAAATCCTCTCCATTTCTTTTATCACTTTCTTCAGAATAATCATATGGGCTGCCCAGTATACATGCATGCTATTCAATGCAGAGATAATTAAGCTGACTCTGGCAGCAAAGGAAAGGAACCGATTCTGTCATGAATTGATTCTGTTTTTTAATTTTTCCAGCAAAGGCATGAAATCAGAAAACCGAAGCTTACATGAGATTATAGGAACTCTTAGATACCTGAATGGAGTACATTGGAGAGATAACCCAACCAGAATGCTGACCCTTTCCCGATTCCTTACATCTAAGGGCACATAAATGCCGCTCTTCTGTATGTTCATTTTCATACCCAATCATCGAGAGAAAGTGGTTATCAAATTCATCATCATCACTAACACCTGCAGCTCCGCCTTGTACAGAAGTATCACATCATCAGCATACATTAGATGAGACAAGTTCAAGTCCTTGCATTTATAATGGTATTCGAATAGCCCTTTGCATTGCATAAATCCCTTAATTAGTTTAACTCAATTTTAATGCATTCATATTATATAAATTAGAAAATATATAATGTAATTTGACTTATGCTTTCTTTATTATATGGAGCAATTAGACTAAGATCAATTATTCTAATATAATCAAATCAGATAATTCTATAGAATTAAAAAAAAGTTTAAATTGGTTCTTTTACTCTATGTAGGTCATTAAATTTAAAATTTTATTTTATAAATATTTTTAAAGATCAAACCAGAACTAAAACTGTCAAGATAAAATGTTTAAGGTTTAAAAGATTTAATCAATATTAAACCATCATAAAGCTAACTACACATTAAATAAAATTAAAATATTTAAAATATGATTAAAAGATCTCGCTTTTAAATATCAAAAAATTTGAGGTTTAATTGAGAAATCATATTTTAAATGAATATTAATTAATTTATTTTAGTTTATTAGAACTTATTATTATATAAAAATTAACCTTGTAATTAATAAATTGATTGATTTTTAATAATAAGAATTATTAAAGTAAAGTTGAAAACTAAATCGAAAAATTAAAAAGTTTAAGATTTTTACAGTTTAATTAAAAATTGAACCGAAAATTAAAAGGTTCAAGGTTTAGTCATGTCAGCTAAAGGTGGGTCAGATTGATATGCTAATTTTTTTAAAAAAAAAAAGTCATGTGACATTTAGTTGACATAGAATAACCTTCGTCGTATTGTTAATTTCGTAGGGTATGATTTGAACGTTTTCTAAATATTAAAGTTTAATTTAAACATCCTAAAACATTAGGATTTAACTTATATTTTGATATAAAGGTCAAAATTTAAAATACACTTTTGATCGTTTTAATAATATATATATTTGAAGTATTAAGATCTCAGGTGTAAGTGAGAATTTTAAATTAAAAAGAGGTGAAATTAATAAAATACATATACATATTAATGATTCATAAATTTAATGTCTTAAAATTTTGAGTTAAAAGGTGATTTCAAAGCTCACTAAATATATTATTCTATAGTTAAGTTTAAGACGAAGATCCTCCAAATAAATGGGCTTTAGCATCAATAAGTAGTATAAGAACCAATGATTCATAATTAGTATTAGAACCGATTATTCAGCAAAGATAGTACACTTATGGAAGTCGGATAAGAACTAAGGAAATTACGTATATACCTATCTTTTACCTTAAAATAACGTTATTTTCTTAAAAAGGAGCCCAAGTTGCGGATGATTTGGGGCCGCAATCCGCAGCTTCTGGCTCCATGACAATACACCTACTGTTTCAAAGTTGTGACCCAATTACTGTTCTACCAAGATGGGCTGGACTGAAGCTTCTTCAAACTGTAGGAATTTTAGACGACGAAAGGTTGTGTTTGTGTACATGGTCCTATAGATTGTGATACTATTCCTTTGTCTTTAATTTGCTACCTTAGAAAGAAAAAAGTGAGAGTAATTTTCCTTTTAACCGCGAGGTGTAGCGTGACGATAGTTCATCTCGTTTCTTAATCATATGGTAGGAGATAGTATGTAACTTTAGAGAGATTATTTTTAGAAAATAAATTAAATTAGATGTAGATGAAAATGGGTTGAGCAGACTCATTTTTTTAAAGTTGAGTTTTTAATTATAAATAATTAATTATGTAAATATATATTAAATAATTATAAAAATATAAATTAAATATAAATTCTCTCTAAATAATGAAAAGAGAATAAAAAATTATTTCAAATATTAACGAAACGAATAGAACTTATTTTATTATCCTCAGAGTAGATAGATAGATAGATACAAACTCTGGAACTCTGTTTTTAATTTTATCATTCCTTCACCTGTACCTACAAGAAAACTTGAGCGTGGATATGTTTTACAAGTACTTGATGTCACCTCATCGGGAGCATCAAAACGCCTCAGATTCTTCAGTCAAAAAGCAATCAAACATTTCACCCAGCACAACATGTGAGGTATGAGCAAGTATTCTTCTGGCCTCTCGTGGCTACCTAGCTAGGTTCTTCATCCCGAGTATCTTTTGTCTTCTTGTAGGTGAAATCAAGGTAATTCATTGAAATCCAAGTGAATTCGGAGACGGGAGATGCCTTGAAGAGACAGGTCCTAGATCAGCTACGGATGTGGACGAATTTGTTACCCCGTGAGACACTAGGCTCCGGAGGACTGTCACTGTATGTATATGGAGCCCAACTAACACAGGAGTGAGTAGCATTATTGCTTAGCCTGTGGGCCTTGTAAGGCATAATGCGTATGAATTCAGGCACACACAACAATAATACAAGAGATGACTATCTCAAAGTCTGATTCTGATTTCCTTCCCTACCAAACATACAGAATTATATCGATGTCACATTAGATCATGTCACATCTCCTGACTTCTTTCGTTTAATATAAATCCTTTTCATCTTCCTAATAAGGATCAAATTAAGATATATTATATACAAATCTTTAATTTTGTTTTGACATTTCATTTATTAATTAGAAATATAAGATATTAATTATAATGTGATTCAAAAAGATGTGGTTGTTATACTTGTAGTTGTGAAAGAATTCTACACTATATTGAATCCTATTATCATGTTGGTAATTGAATTGTTATATTGATGGATTGTGTAGATTTCGTGGATAGAAGAAAGTAAAGGGAAGTGGTTGTTGTGTATTGGTGAAGGGTTTCTGATGGTGAGAATTGTGCACATCTTCATCAAGTGTATTCGTGGGTGTTGCATCAACCTGTAGTGTGGAGTTAATAAAGTTCTGGAATAGATATATGTGGTGTCGTGCATGTGTTCCTGGTGTGTAAAATATCGTGTGTGAACTTCAAGATTCCAAGAGTTGTTCTTATGTGGTGTGCGTCTTCTGGGTTGCAATACACCATGGGTTAACTTGTGATTTTCTAGACTTACTATTCTGGGTTTGTGCATGAAATATAAATGGTGTATGTAGTATCCCATATGGTTTAATTGGAGTTGTTGAAGTTGGGATGAATAAGTTCAAATGGTAGACATATTTTCATATTAATTTCGGAAGTTGAAACTATAGGGAAGTCCCTCTTTTATCTTAAATATATCGTTGTTTTGTTCTTAGTTGATTGAGTACTTAAGTTATTTTGATTAAGTGTTGTTTAAGTAAAAGTAGTTGAGTAAAATCCTCTGACGAGGTTAATAAAAGTCAGTCATGTTATTAGGTGTGAACATCTTTCACAAAAAATGAGGTTGAGAGATAGTTATAAGAATTGAATGGTGTTGCTTCAGTATGACATTGTGTGAATCTATTACACTTGCTTGAAAGTATTAATTTGAGTGAGGACCCCGTAGATATAGACAAAGTGTGCCGAACTGCGTTACCAAATTTCTGTTATTTTTCATTATTTCATTTTGATTGCTTTTATTTTTCTTTTGTGCTAAAGACGTACATGAAAAATTGGAAAGTTTGCGAAACTACTATCTCCTTCGGTTTTTCAATTGGTATAAGAGAAAGGTCATTGATTCAGAACTTGGTAGCAAGTTGGTGCAGATCCTAGTTTCGCAAACATGGCTACATGAGAGGGTGCATATTAGAAAAGATATGTATTATCTTGTATATAATTACCTTTACCTAAAATAGTTGACGTGTATTTATCATTGTATATTTGATAGCCTTGTATTAGCCTAAACTTAA
>JANZLD010000237.1:6738699-6749573 GCA_026413575.1 Erythroxylum carthagenense | reverse complement strand
TTATAATATAATATTTTAAATATATATTACAATTTTATATAATTTTTGAATAATATTCACAAATTAATTATATTATTCATTTTAAATTAAGATATCAAATAATTTTAAATTAAGTAATAAATATCAATATTACGTTGATAAAATAGTATTTATATATTTATTTGTTAAAATAATCTAATTCAAATTAGTAAAACTAATTAAATAATAAATATCAATATTACTCATTATCATCAATATCATTATTATTATTATTATTGTTGTTATTATTATTATTATTAAATGTTTTATGTTTTTATTAAAGTTAATTTTTATTATTATTTTATAAACTTAATTTTTGTAGAATTAAATATTTAAAATTTAAATTCCTATAAGAATATTCAAGGAAATACTAAGATATATAATATTCACATCTTTTTTTAAGTCGTGTCCTTATAAGTCATTTTACACATAAACAGCTAATACTAAACATCTAATTTTATCAAACATCTCTAACAAACAACTAATGCAATCCGCTGGTCAAATCAGCTGAGAGAATAAGCTATAAGCTATCAGCTATCAGCTGATAGAATCAACTAACAGCTAATGCAATCAGCTATTTGTCAAACAGGGCCAGAAGCTTATTCAATTAGTTATCAGATTAAAGTAACATTAGCTGTGTTCCTCTATTGATATGAACAACACGAAAGTTCCTCGATCTAGCTGATTTTTCTTTTTCTCTGTAAGGTATGGCAAGTAGCTCTAAGAAGTAAATGCTGCGTACTGTAACACTCAGTGAAAGTCTAGATAGTACATTCGTATCTACACATATACACGGAGCCAATATATGTGCTTTGTCACGTAGTAGTTGTTCTAATAATTATTCTCTCAGTTCTTTTCCCAATACTAAAGCTTGACATAAAAAATGACAACCTTCAATTCTTTTTTTGTCTCTTCTGTTGATGTTTTTGAGTTTCTCCTCTCTAGGAGAGCAAACTTATAGTTGGAGTTTTTTCGCATGCTTCCCTGTTGCTGCAGAATGGAGCATTGACTACTATAGATCATAATAAGGAGCTAGCTGAACAAAAATGGCAATAGAGATCTTGTGTAGTTTAATATCCTCTTTGGAAAGAAGAACATGGTCTAACTAAACTACACATGAAGATGTCTCCATTAAAGCCTCTAACCAGTACTTGTATCGATCACTTTTAGCTCCAAGAATTGCAGAACCAGCCAATACAATTAATGCCACTGAGCTTGTTTATGAAGTTGTACGTAGAAACCATCAGGGAAAGATACAAGACAAAGTTAAATGCCTAACCCTAAAACCAAATCTGATCAGGATTCGGAGAAACGCATCGAGTTCTGAAAAGTTAGCTACTGATTAAGCTCGAGGACAGGATTGTAATCATGCATTAAAGATTTTAAAGGATTATCAATGGGACTTATTTCTTTGAGATCTTTTCTTGTTCTCATCTTATATATAGAGGAATGACCATGCCATTGGATTGAAGACCGTTTGCTTTTAGAGATTTATCAACTGGTAAAGCACATATATATAATGAGCTGAAAATAGAAAAGAATGGGGTTATTCTTCTGCGGGATTGAACAAAAGTTAAAACTTGAAACTCTAACTTAACTTGTTTTTTTGTTTTGTCCCATCAATTGATAAAGATAAGATCTGCCAAAGAGGAGTTGTGAACTAGCCAGATCAAATAAAAAGAAGTGGTAATTATATGAATTCGATGGGAAAAAAGAGAGAGATTTTACGCAGGAATCCAAGCAGTAGCAAATACAACATTATGTCCTTTCCAAGTAAGTACAAGATCATCCTCTTCTTTCTTCAATCCCCACCCAGCCGCATGCTCATCAAGCATGGTCTTAACTTCAGAAAACGCATCTTCACTGAAAGAAATGCCTCGAAAATTGGCGTTCCTCATCCTCTGAACCCACTTGTTCTTGGGCTCAAGCCTCTCAACCCTTTGAAGACCTTCGTGTGCTATAACATTCTCAATTTTCCAACATATATCAGCTTCATACCACTGCCTCTGCTTACTTCCCTTTGGAAGAAATGTATCCACAGTGTCATAAGGTATCCATAGGTAATTAAAAGCCGACCTTAATCTACACACCAAATTGTTTGATGTTAAATCTGCATCTTCATCTACTAACAGAACTATTGTTGGGTCTAAACTCCTAAGTGATTTCAAAAGCATGGCCCGAACCGATGACATAGATAAGGAAGGGCAAGATGAAGAAGATGATTCGAAAGAGTAAATATTCGAGTTTGTACTAGAAATACCATGAATTGTCTCTTCAGGTATGTAATGAAGCAACATGTGACAATTTATGACCAGTGCTTCACCACTTTCTGCGTACACCAAATGTTGCACTCGAAGCTGTTCGATTAGGGACGAGAATCCATCTGCGCAGCTCGAAGAAACTATTCTAAATTCCATGGTAACATGCCGTGACCTAGCAAAGTTGATCAACTTTGAGCCCAGTTCTTCATAGGGAACATCAATGATAGGTGGGATATCTTCGGTCGCTCCAACAACAGTGAGCTTTATCAATGGCGGCACTTCAAATCTATTAGCAATAGCATCAATAAGAGTAGGGATTTGCATGCAACGTGTCAAGCTTAGATCGACAATATGAACCACTGAATACCCTTCTACAGCTTCTAATATGGCGGAATTTGCAGCAGTGAAACCGAACCTATGCCATGGAGTTAAGTCAACGAAACTAGCAAGGTCGATGACCGAGAACTTGTGAGTATCAATAGTAAGGTGAGCGTTAGCCATTGCTGCAAGGAGCTTGCAAGTCCCACTTTTGGCTGCTCGGGCAATGAGGGCCCTGAGGAAGGCGCAAGTTAAGCGCTGATTAGAGTCACCGTCTGGAGGTGCAATGTTGTTGAGGACCCATAGGATCTGTTGAGCTAAAGTTGCATCGTTGTTCTCAATGGCATTTGCACAGTGAACAAGAAGTTGCTCCATGCAATTCGCATCTCCAAAGCTACCTAAAGCCTTCGAAGTAGGGAAACCAGGCCACGGACGGGTTCTCTGAGTAGGGTTCTTGTTCATGGTGGGGTTCGAGAATTGAGTGATTTGGTGCAAAGGAGGAAGTGGGGTTTCAGTGAATTGCATCATGGAGATAGAAACAGAACAAACAAAAGGAAGCAGGCACAAAATTAAGAGAGAGAGAGGTAGAGAGAGCAAAAAGGAAAGAGAAATGGAAATCAGAATTGAGCAGAGAGCAGGAAGATAGAAAGAGACCAGACTAGCAGTGGGTACCTTGGCATTGGGAAAGGATCCAATAGGTTGGTGGTGGTGGAGGAGAGAGTATGAGGAGACCCTGGAAGAATTCTGCAACTGAATAAAATAAGAATTGACAGTTCAGCTTTATCTGAGGATTTTATTGAAAGGGAAAAAGGGACTGATCAGGAGGAGTAAGACTCACATCCCCAGAAGAAAATAAACTTAGTTGCAAGTCAAATTGGGCAAAAAAGACTCTTCCTTGCAGTAAAGATCAGGCCTTTTCAGCTTGTCAAGAAATAGGGATGCAAAACAAACTTTTCTCATGGCTACAAAATGGTCTAATCCACTGTGTAAACCCTATCTCTCCCTCTGTTCAGCCTTTTTCTTCAGGTATCAAGAGAGATGGAGAGTGACGAGAGAAATGTCATATAAAGCAAGAAGAAGAGAGGTTGGGTTAATGAGTTAGGTTGGATTTTGGTGGCATGTGAAGTAGCCGGCCAGAGACTTGTCTCTATGTGAGGTGGTGATTTTGTCACCTTTCCAGAGAGGTGGGGTTTGAAGGCAGTTAAGCTTTGGATCTCTTGCTCACGGGCCACCAAATATATATTACATATACATATCTATATTCAGCAACCATCATGCACAAATCATTTCCTTTCTGCGGTTTTTCTCACCATGCATCTTCTCCCACTATATGTGTTTGATTCCTTAGGTGTCCATGTATTTAATTTGTACCAAGTCATCTTTTAGCAATACTAGGGTTTAGTTTGCATCCTTTGATCAATTGTGCATCTATGACTTATCTAACTTGTCACGAAAAGAACTTAAGTTAATTATTTATAAACATTATTTAGATTAATGATGCATACCAAATACCAATAATCTAAGTAATATTACTTAGAATTACGATAATATTATCAAAATAATGATCATAAAATGGAAAACAAATCAAATGTCTATCCACAAACACTTGCTCCAAGAAGTATGTAGCTGATTGCTTAATGTTCCATATGTTTGTAGTGTGTTATGATTTTTATAATCTTAGTATTGATGTCTTATTACAAGTTCATATCTCCATCTCGGTGGGGTTGTACTAAAGGGACATAATCGTTCACTGATTGAGTTGGAATAATATCGGGACCTTTCATACGGCTCAGATAAGTTAAATCTGCTCATATGCGTGGATTGATAAGACAAAAGATAGTCATTTTCTAAGCCAACCAAGAATTGCTTGATTGATCCCCACCCCTCTCCTGTCTCTCTCCAATACAGACCAAGAAGATTATCATTCCCTCGAATGAAGTAGGGTTAACATATCTTTCAAATCCAAGTCATAATGACTATTTAATACATGATTAGTGGAGGGTTATTCCAAATGCCAAATCATATAATAGCATGGTTTAATAGTCTCACAACAACTAGATACTATCATGAATTTGCTCAAGAAACTAACTACGTACATAAATATAAGGCACATAATTTTCCTTTACTTAATCATTATCTTGTCCTATTGTAATCTAAAAACACGAGTACTATATTTGTCAAGTTCTCTTGGTTTTTCCTACACCAGAACTTAAAAGGGTAGTACACCAATGCCGACTAATCTGCTGAACTGGCTCTCCAATTCTCAGGCTCTCATCCAATATTAGGAAAGATATCTTATCCTGGACCAGTGGGTGACATACCCATTTGAAAGAAAACTGTGATGAGTGAACATAATAACATGTGAAAGTCGACCCCTTCAAAACATGTCCTTATATAGTGAATATACATATATAGGGTTACGTGTGTGTGTGTGTGTGTGCGCTTCATTCCTTAATTAGAGAAAGGGTTGCCTGCACCTTCGCACGTGATTTATCTCCGTTGTTTTCCTTGCTTCTCTTTCAACTCGCTAGCGAGCCCCACCTTAAATAGACCAGTCAATTTGTCACCCTGTCAAGGGCACACCTCGATCGGTAACTCCATGTCAGCTTCTCTCTCTCTCTCGGTTCAGTTCTGAATTTTGGAGTTTAATGTGTGCGTTCATAATTTGTAGAAGACAACTTAAATGGAAACTCTCTTGTTTTCTTTCACTTACAAGGGACCTTGTAGGGCCAAAAATTCCTAATACACGAATGCATATCCCAAGCTAATATAATTAAGACCAACTCGAACTCAAAGCCAATGCTTCCACCACTTGGCCAAGAGGAGATTGGTAACATCGATATTACACTATACATTTCGGCTTGTAGATCAATTTTTGTTTCATTTTAACCACATTGCTTCCTTAATGTTACAAAAACATGCTAACTCTGCATAATTTGGAAAGAAAAAGAGCGAATTATCTGGAATTTTCACCAGGAAAGGAACGAGTTGCAAGTCCACTTGAACTTTCTGCTGAATTTTTAAGTATTTTTCGCTTTGTTAAATCTAAAAACAACTTGCTAGGCAATGATCTACTGCCGCATCTTGTTCTTCATGCAACTCATCAATCTTTATACGTTAGCTGAACCGACGAATTGCTTCATGTGATATCAACAGCTGTCGTAGGGCCACATGCATGTTTTACATTCCTAGGCAATAGTAATATACTGCATATCTGCAGAAGAAAAAGCATCCTGGAAAAGAATAATTACATTAGTTTAATTTATGTATCAAAAAAGTCCTCGAAGAGTTTTATTGTTCATCTTTAAAAAGCGGGTCAATTATCTCATGTCCTTCTCTATCGTTGAGTCTCCAAGCTACATAACAGATTTTCACTGTTCCACAAGAAAAAGCAAAGGTACGGGTACTGGCAGGGAGGCAGAGAAAGCTGATCCCACCTTTTTCTCTCTTTTCTTTTTGTTCACAATCAGAGCAGCAGTATTTTCAATTTCAAATTGGCGTTACCATTTTCAGGATTTCGAAGTGCATGCAGCTAAAGAAGGTTATAAATAAGAATCCGAGGAAAGCATATGTGGAGAAGCATATAAGTCAAGGGTTTGAAGTTTTTATAACACACTTTGAGAATTTTGAGGAGGATTCCTATAGTTTGAGATACAAGGACTAAGTGACACATACATGGTAGAGCAAAATTAGTTTCCAAGCATGTTTTTGGAGTTTTTCTAAAAGGGAATTCTCTGGCATCTATGCAATCTTTGTCTTTCCCTTCATTAAGACAACATTAGAAACAAAAGTTTGTAAGCATGTAAGTAAGGAATGTAAGCATGTGTTTAAGATACCCATATAGCTAACTCACTTATTGACTTATTATCAAGGTTGTTCTCTTCTAAATCAATGGATGTAATTATGCATACATGCAATCTTTCTTATTAGGGTTAATTATTAAAAAATCTTTAATTTTACTTTTAAAAATAGTACTAAAATATTGCAACTTTTAATTTTTAAATAAAAATAACCCAATATTAAGTTTTCCACTAATGTGCGCCATATCATATTAATATTTTAGCTACTTGATTACCACATATTTGTATTTATGTCATATATAAACATGGTATTTAATCAATTAAAAATATCAAAAACTCTAAGATAATTATATACTCTTTCATATATTTGTTACTTTTAATTTATTAGATAATAAAATTTATATGTAGTACAAACATAATATGGAGTAAGCACATGAAAAAAAAAACTAATATAACGTTGCTCATCACATCATTCACGTTAACGAAAAACATAACATTGGGCTATTTTTATTAAAAATTAAATAAAATTCAGTTTAATATTGCAAAATTGAGTAAAGTTATAGATTTTTTATAATTAATCCTTAAATATATTGGAAACTCGTGATTAATATAGATGTAATTCTTTATGGTTTGGTTGAATATGTAAGAAATTCATGTGATTCAATTTCTTCTATTATATTTCATTGGTTTTTCATCTAATTTTTATAAAAAATAATGTAGTATTAAAATTCGTAAGTTTGAATATAGTATTATTGTAATTTATAAATAAACATAAAATTAATAAAATATGACGAAAGGACTTGTATGATAATTAAATAATCTTACTAGTTTAACTACTAGTAATGATCTTAAAAATGATATATTACTAGTTCACATATACCTTTTATGGTTGGTACCACTTAACTATTATGGTTGTTTAAAAAACAAAGGTTGTGCCAAGGAGAATATATACATTGAGTCATCCTCTGACAAGGTATATATCGTGCTTACCAAACTTGGACTTACATTGTTGGTGGAATGTGGATGGTGAATTCCCTAACTTAGAAGCTCTATTTTTTCGTGGCCTAGAAGGCATCAAAGTTACTGAAAAGTATGATAAGCAATGACTTTGAATTTTGAAAACTGGCGTTTTCTTATCGAAGGATCAAAGGAGATAGATTAATTTAATAATCTTAAGAAGAATTCTTAGTGCCAAATATTAAGTTTGTTTCCTATGCAACAATTACAAAATATAATCATTTAAAAACTTAATCGGTTCGATTGATTTAGTCATAAAAATTTGACTTTTAACTTTTTGGTTCGATTTATTTTAATAATTTTTATTGTTAAAAATTGATTAATTGATTAATTAATTGTTCAATTTTTGTAAATTAATAAGTTCTTATAAACTAAAATAAATCAATTAATTTTATGTAACAAATTTTTTCAATTAAACTTCAAATTTTTCGATATATAAGTGTAATCTCTGTCAATCATATTTTAAATTATTTAATTTTATTCAATTTTTTACCAATTTTATGATGGTCTAATACTTGTTGAATATTTTAAATCTTAAACTACTTGTTTGTTTGGTTTACCTTCCGATCCAATTTTAAAACATTGAAAAAAAAGGCTTCATGGGTTTTTTCTATCTTTTTAAATTCTCGCTCTTTTTTAATTTTTAATTTAAGACTTCAGCTTATCACTTTCTAATATTGTCAAATTGTGAGAGAAATAACTTTTATGTATGAATTACTTTATTATTATTTACATAACAAATTAGATTTAGTGATTCACTGAAGAGTACGTAAAATAGGTTCATCCTCCACTTAAATTCAAATATGAGTATATTTAATATTAGTTGTTTATGTGTAAAATAACTTATGAGGGCGCGACTAAAATTTGATTTATAAGAACATGAGTATTATATCTTAGTATTTATTTAAATATTTTCATAAGAATTTATATTGTAGATATTTAATTTCACAAAAATTAAGTTTATAATTCTAATAATAACATAGCACGTATAATAATCATGATGGTGATGAAAATAAAACTACTACTAATAATAATAATAAATAATATTATTATTACTATTACTACTTTCTTTTTCTATATTAATCAAGTCAAAATTTAGGATACTAGAGTTTGGTAGAGGGAAACCAATAATACAAGATGATAGCTTGAGTAATTTGTAATAATTTTTAGGTACAATCATCTTTTCGTTCCTTAAAACGCTCCTTATAGGAGCATTTTTAAAAACAACGGATTGGATTTAGCCCGCCAACTCAATTAGCTTATTACCAAATATAATTATCTGTAGTTTGACTTGATCAAACAACCAAATGTTTCCCAATTTGCCAAAAATAGCTAATCAATCATTTATCAAGCAAGATTATAGTCAAAATTTTATACTTTTAAATAGTTTTTTTAAGGAAAATATGATGAGTTGTATTAATGGAATATCGATCTTTGATGCAGTTAGGTGATAAAAAAAACATTGACGATCCTTCCTCATTGCTTTACAATAAAAAATTCAGATCTTAAAGAAAAAGGGAAAAAATAAAACTATACAACTCCAAGACTCCGTTTGATTGACGAGAAAGTAAAGTAAAATTGAAATATGATTCTTCGGAAAATAAATCTATAGAAAGTAAAGATATTCATATGTTTGGATACTTATAAGAATTCTAATAGAAAAATTAGGTGAATTCTTAGTATAGTGTTTGGTATGCAACAGTATTTCATGGATTGTAACTTAATTTTGATTTGTATTTTCAATTATATCCCTACAAATCGAATAAAAATTAAAATCGTTAAATAAGAAAAAAATATGAACCTAAAGATTGTCGATTGAATATGAACAAAAATATCTAAAACTCTACTAACGGGAGAACGAACAATAAGAATAGTTGAAGAGGAGGTACGGTTTTATAAAAGAGTTGTCGTAGAATTGAGAGAGAAGGAATTGTTGAATTAGCTAGTGTATTTTTTAGATTAAATTCCTAAGAAAAGTAATCTAAATACTAAAAAGGGTGTTGAGATTTAGAATTCAAATAAAGTGTTACTACTTTTTGGGATAATTTTTACTTTCTAAAATGCTCAAAAAAATGAACCAAACGTGATAATATAAATTTTAAGAAAATGATTATTTTCTTAAGCAAAAATTCATGCTAACCAAACAAGGCCCAAAGTAAGGCTAAAGATGATGCTACATGACAATAGTGCATAGTTGTATGCCTAATAAAAGGTTAGAAAGCAGTATTCAATTAGGCTTTATTTGGTTGGCATGGATTCTTGGCTAACTGTTCCACTTGGGTCTCAAGGGTTCAGATCTTATAAATTACTTTATCTGATTTAACCATGCTTTGCCTCATAATATCATTATTTTAAGCGTAAATAAACATAAAATGACGTCATTTCGACATATTAATCATAACTTGAAGGAATTAATGGTAGCCCAACAAAAACTCGACTTCTTATACATTAGGGCCCATAGATTAATTACACCAGAACAAACAAGGGAGAAGCCGTAGATCTCACGTGGTTGGTTCACCAGCTGATCACTGCCCCTTCTGACATTCTCCAACGTCGAAACCATGTCAAAGGGTGAGGAGTGCTTTAACAGTCTCGCGGCACATAGATTTCGTTTCATCAATACTGCGTCGTTTTGTACACGTGAATGGCCATGCCCTTGTTTTCTTCAGCGTCCGCTACTGAAAAAGACAATCTATCTTCACGTTTTCTTGCTGTTATATTCCCCTTTTAATTTCATTTAAGTCTCACCGATGTTGTAGGAAATTGAATTTGTCGCTCACCAAAACTAAACTCTCTCTTCCTTCTTTGCTTCCTAATTTAAGTCCCATCGACATTCTAGGAAATTGAATTTATCATTCACTAAACTATATTTCCTGTTTTGTACTAAAAGTTCTCTGAAATTACGAGAGAGTATGCTAGGTCTTGTCATTAACAAGTTTTTTCAATAGTTTTTCATAGTTTTGATTCAATGGAAGATGATGATAAGGTCTTTATCGAGATGGCCATGTAGGGATTTTAATCCCTTTAAAATCCAAGATTGATTCATATCAAATCATCAAGAACAAAATAAAACGGAAGCATGCCTGAATCCATTATAGAATCTGCACTGAAATTTTACGGTTTTGTCTTCCAAATTAGAATGTAACCTTTTTTTTCATAGTTTTCCGTAACTCTCTATTTTCTTTCTCTAATGATGGGATTTCATATAAGAATTTTGGTTACGTTTAATTTGGGGACCATAACCATTTATATTAGGGTAAAACCCTAATTTAATTTCTAGTTTGGCTCATCATAAAACTAGAAATATAAGCCCGGTCTCTACACATATAGAGCCCACACTTAAAAGAGATGCATGAAGCACAAATACCATAAACATATTAGAACACTTTAATTAATTGGGCTCAACTTTATATGATAGCCTTTATATACAATTATACACATATAAGCCCACATGTTTGAT
>JANZLD010000237.1:6702822-6727428 GCA_026413575.1 Erythroxylum carthagenense | reverse complement strand
TCGGGCCAAAATGCTTATTGTTCTGCGCACTCATTCATGTTTTTGAAAGAAAAAGAAAATGTCATACGATTATTAATAAGGTAATGAATGTTTTAGTTCGCCACCCTCGCGGGTCACGGGCTCGGATATCACCATGGATATCGAGTTCGGGTCTCGTCGGAAGTGGGGTGCTACATGGCATATGTAGTTTAAAAAACGAATTCGTTCGATTAGTGAAAATTTGGAAGTGAATAATTTTTTAGTTCAATTTTTAAATTTTGGTTTGATTTAATTTAATAATTTTTTTTGTTAAAAATCAATCCGATTATTAATTAATCAACTAGATTTTATAAATTAATCAGTTCTTATAAATTAAATTAAATTAAATAAATAAATTTAATGCATCTACATAAGCAAACGCATAAAAATTGTTAATTGCATGAGTACAAAACACTATGTAAGAAGTGACACATTAAGTGAAATGATTTATAGGCAACACGTAATTTTTATTACTGAACTTACCAAAGCAAACAGTGCATTATTTTTGTATTGCATGATAAGGACAAGACCATAATCATCACGATTCAATGCTACGTTAGGTCGTGACTTAAAAATTTTTCCAAGAGCCGGACGTCTCTTCCAGGTGATAAGAACAAACAACCCTTGAATGAAGGTTACAATTGGCAGATACCCATTGGAGGGTTGTGTTTGAGAAAGCAGTGCCCAGCATTCAGAATCTCAAAAGGCCGACAAACTAGGGGTATCTACCATTTTTATAATAAGATGGCTATACGTCACCCTCATCCACTTATCCTGAAGCAGGCCCCTCGGTGCCAACTTGCTTCAACAACTTGCAATATCTATATACAATAAGAAAAAATTTTCATCTCACCACTTGCGTTGCAAAAAAAAAAAAGTGACTTTTTTTTTTTTGGCTTAAGAATAAAGAATCCGTATGGTTTTTTTTAAAGTCAATTTAGGCATTTTTTTTTATTTAAGTTGTCTTCACATTCTCAAACAAAAATTTTATTATATTATTATTATTCAAGTCAATTTCAGTATAACTCAATTAGTAAAAGTTGTTTTTTTGTGACTGTAAGATTACGGGTTTAAATAATAAAAATAATTTTTTTGTAAATTTTACAAACCCTTTTCTAATTTTTATAAAATGGGAAGCCTTATGTACTGATTACGTTGATTTTAACTTTTATTAATGTATCTTTAAGAGAATAGTTAAAAAATTAAGTTAAATCAAAATAATTATAAAAATTGCTTTAAATATTAATTTGATATGGTTTTGAGATATTAATTTATCAATTGATACTTTTTACAATAAAAAAACGATGCATATACACAAAGAATACACAAGACTCATACAAGTAGCTCAACTAGTTATTAGAAAGGAAGTTTAATGTAAAATTTCAGGTTCAAATCTAGATAGTAATAATAAAAAAGTTTATCTAATACGGTGACTCTTTATACGCATCGAATAATAAGCCATCTTTTTGATAAATCAAGTAAGATTAAAACGTAATTTAATTCGTTACTATTCTTTCCGGTTGAAATGTGGGAGCATCTGAAACGGACCATTCTACTTTTTTTAGTGCAAGAGAAAACGTACGAGGCGAGAGCTAAGGTGGATGATGGGAGCGGGGACCATCGACCCCACCATCTAAATGCGGCGGGACGCAGCATTGCGGAAGCCAAAGGCTGTTTTTATCCCTCCTCTTCGCTTTGTTTGACCTTTAATAATATTTCCATGTATTAGTATTTTTTACATAAATAATATTTAAGTATATTGTATATATAAATCATTTAAAATTTAAAATGTATATAAAATTATTTGTTGTTCTTATTTTTGTTCGTCACTTTAAATTTTTGAGAAAAAAAATTTAATAAAAAGAATTAACAAAAGTAAATAATAAATAAAAAAGAATAAGCGAGCGTGAAATGATGCGATGACGTGGATCCCACCATCCCCCAAAAATAGGAGGAGAAAGTGACCTTGTAGTACAGGTAAGTATCGAGGCTGACCATATACATTTTGCTTAAAGAGACGTAGAAGCTGCGAATACTTGTGTACAGGCCCACTCTTTCTTTGATCCCTTCCCCTCCTCCACACGCCTCTTTGCGTTCTCCAAAAGCCGCCTCTCTCTCTCTCTCTTCTCTTCTACTCAGACCTGCTTCTTAGTAATAAGCCTCCATTTCACTCGTTTAATTATAGATTCGGTGAGGAATCATTTACGAGACTTCTCATTTATCAAAAGACAGGGAGTAAAACGAACCCTCAAATCCTTTTTCTATCTTAATCTTGCTCCATTTCATCTCAGTCGTATATTTATATAAATTCTATATAAATATATGATTAAGATAAAGTAGAATAAAATTAGGACAGAATAAAAGAGACAAGAGATTATGTGGTATAAAACGATGCTTCCATCATATGAGATTTTATAATTGATGCATCTTCGTCAAGTCAGAGTTATCCAATGTGTCGTATAAGGTTGTCAATTTAGATTAAAAGATTTGATTTTGTTGCATTTCAATATTTTAAAATTTTTTACTTAACTTTCTATTCCAACTGATAATTTTTAATTAAAAATATATGATGATTAAATAATATTGTAAAATATAATTTAAAATAAAATGACCAAAATAAAGGATTCCATGTAAACAACAACGCATGACTCAGTAGAAATCTTAGTTTTATTCATTAGTTAGAGCTGAACACAAAAAAGCAAAGAGGGAAGGAATGCAAAAAATCACCGGAAAAGTCATTTTAGCTCTCTTCACCGCCATTCTACTGTTGGACTTGAAAGAGAAATCCTTCATCGGTAACTTATCCCCCCCGAATTCAGGCAAAAATTACAAAACAAGACTTGCCCGTATTTCGATTCTTAAATAAAAAACGACTAGACCCAAAATTGGAACATAATTTTACACCCAACTAACGGTGAACGTCAGATTCACCTCGAAAACTAATCGGACGGTCAAAACACTCCCTATATTTAAATGAACAGCCTCAACAACTTCCTCTCTCCTCCGCACTCGTCTCCTGTTTGCCCACTCTCGAAGCACGTCGACGTCGTCGTCACCGACTCCTCTGAGTTCATAGAAGGGGTTCCAGCCCGCCGGAGTTCCTGCTTATTCTGTGACGAATTCGGTGTGAAAGTCGTCGTCAGGCCAAGATCGAGATCGTTTGCTTGAAGCTTTGTCTTCGAGGTTGTTTCATCGAGTCGTTTACGTTTAGGAGAAACTTTGGATCTGGAGCTCGAGAATCGCAAATGGTGAGTCGCAGGATATGAGTCCTGATGCTTCCACATGCCGGTGCAAGCAACCTCTCCCTCGGACGCATCGTCCGACTGAGATCCTCCGGTCAGTAGCTCTGGGAGGGCGCTCAACGTGCCGCCGCGAAGCACAGTCTCAACTGCCGCTTGGCAAACTTTCCAGTTTCCAGTCCACAACAGTCCCACGGCACCGTTTACAGGATTCACCGTTCTACCACAGGCTTCGAATAGCAGAGACTGAAACAACGCTGAAACAGAAAACAGACAAACAACAATCAAAACAAAGATCTGAAAGTACAAAAGAGAGAGAAAGCAGCGAGTCAGTCCAGCCGGGTCAACTACTTACCAGGACGCTGGTTATGAGGTACAGAAGATATAAAGGACATGAGGCCGGCGCGACCGAAGAACTTGGCGACGAAAACGGTGGCATGGCCTTGAGCTTCTGGGCTCTCGATCCACTGCAGGCACGGACGCAAAATACACGTCTCACTGCACCCTTTCCGCAGCACTCTGCAACCGTTGCAACTCATTATTCCCCAAAAATCGCATCAAAGAAACCGAAACGGCCTAATTAGATCAAAAATGATACGCAGATAGACGGAGACGATGACAGAGAGTAGAAAGTAAAGAGAAGGAGAATGGGGAAATGGAGGAAGGTCGCAATGCAGAGGAGAAGATGGAATATATATAGAGAGAGTAATGGAGAGTATGGATCTAACTGGGGTTGAGTTAGATTCGGGAATGTGAGTTAGTGAGTGTTGGTCTAGTGTGTATAATAAACTCTATAATGTATATGTGATTGTGAGTGTCTGTATATGTACGGCGAGAGTTTAGATTCCAAAGACATGGGCGCGAGCGGCTCCGTGTCTCCGCGGACGGTTGTCCTTCCGCCGTCCGATTCTCTTCTTTTTTGGTGTTCTTGTTTTGAGTGGTTATTGCTGGGGGCATCATTTCTCTATCTTCGTTCAAATCTATGCATTTTAATAAATTATTAATTAGCAATTTATATCTAAGTGTTCGACTCATTTGTCCCTTAACATGTAAGGCACCCCCCAAGAGTTAAGGATATTTTAGTATCCCAAGGGTTTGCTCTTTAGGAATGAAATAATTGGCTGCCGGACTTCATTCTGCTGTCTCACCTATAGTAGATCAAGGTTTGACTCACATAAGTTTGATTTAAAATTAAGAGGGACTAGACTTGGATAGTGTGAACGTATTAAGAGAAGATATCTATACGGTTCTTTGAAAAAATACGAAAAGATTATATTTAGAGATCGTAAAAGAAAAAAAAAGTCTTCAAAAAAATTAGAAAAAAATAATAATGAATGATATAATTATGCTGAAATTTATCGAAAATATAACTCATAATAAAAAACTTTGGTGTGATCTCATATAAAAAGATCTTTGTTGCTCTCGTAAGTTTTTTAATATTTTTCTCTTATATTTAGCCTAAATATATAATTATGTAGTATTTATCTGTTAGTGATTTACATGTCCCTAATTAGATTCTTTTATTATTATTATTATTACTTTCATGTAGTTTATTTATAAATAACTTTTTTACTAGTTAAAAATAAGACCGTATATTATTGAATCTTCTAAAATTTTATATAATAGCAAAATTTTAGCCTCTTAAGAGGTAGTCGAGTTGGTAAAGTGGAGGAATGTAAGACCAAAGGTCCTGTGTTCGATTCCTCCAATTTATACTCTCTCAGTCGAGCATGTTGTACAGGGTTTGCTTAATAAGGAGTACTCAATTAGTATGATTTGTAGGCTATTTCATTAATACAAAGATTTATTCGTTGTGTATTCAAATGATAACAACTGTGAGTCCTTTTATTAAAAAAAAAAGAAATTTGTTATAGAGTTTTTTTCTTTGATTTCTCACGAGGTGTCTTAGGAGAGTCTCAATTATGAGAAGACACCTTTATATCATCTACACTCAGACTAATCCTCACTCGAACCGGGTAGGTCCTTTGTGGGAGATAAAATTCTAACATCAAATTTTAAATGGCTATATATATAAAGGCGGTTCGAACCTATAACTTCACTTAAGTCAGAAAAAATTTTTACCAACTCATCTATGACTTGGGATTGTTGTAGAAATTATTATTGATTGTAATACAATATCTCGCGAAAATGAATGTGGTGAGAGGGTGCGTGGGTGGGGAGGGGCACATTTAATTTATACAAATGGATAGCTAAGCATGAGGTTGGGATGGCAGGCACATGTATGGACAAGGGAGGGGTTGGAGTTGGTCTTTGGAGTAGGTGGGGTCTAGATACAACGTTAGATAATGGGGTTGAGCTTGAGCAGAGGAGATAAAGGTTAGTTTTATTGGCTTAATCATTGGTACAAGATTAGGAAAGATAACCATTGTTAGCTATGCAGTTTTAGATCGTACTTATTTTCTAACAGTGTCAGGGATTATTGAAATTGCAGAAATTTTACTAAAATACGAAATTTGAAAATGTTTGAAACCTTATTTTTAATTATCAAAGCGATTGTTAAAATAAAAGATGACATTAATCAAATTAAAATAGTAAAATTGGAATTTTTTTAAAAAACATATAGCATGTAAAAATAGGAAAAGTATAGAGTTTGCTTACATCATTTCATCGATCAGCCATATGAAAGGGAGAGCTTTCAATTTATACGAAAAATGGAAAAACTTGCAACTTTTTCTGCATTTAATAAGATCAAATAATGACTTCACCTGGCAAGTTGCCCCCTGCTTCTCAATTACCCACCAAACCCTATCAAATTTTGTAAATCAATTAAAATTTTTTATAAATTACAGTTAAATTTTCTTAAACGTCGCATATCAATTAGATTTTTACTGAGTTGTTACTATCGTCGTTGTTAATGCAATATGTAGTACAGATTTTATTACATATCTAGAATCAAACATGAAAGGAATAAAAACGAAAGTAACGCGGGATAATTATACCGATTCTGAGCTCCAAACGATCATAAATCTCCTAAGATCTTTATGGAAAGTGTTTCCTGACATGAGATTTAGGTCTTTTTACAATTTTCTCAATATATAAGCTCGCTTAATGAGTCAGGGATTCTTTATGCTTACGGTTGACATGAGTAACTACAAGGAGCCTTAACCTTTATATAATTTTTATGTCAAACTTTTCCACCATAAGGTCGATATGAGTCTAGTCTACACTGATTAGGATCTTTGACTCATTAATCTAGATCATTTATTAAGTCACTTTATTATCTTTATCTGGATCAAATTACGTAGCTTAACTAATAATTTATTTAAACACTGAAAAATGTAATAAATAGTTGCCCAACTTTATAGAAAAGGACAAAATTGTCCAATAATTAAACCTTAGAAATCCTTGAATTAAGTTATTACTTTATGTGTTAAAAAAGCATGTTTATGGGTGGCTGATGCAACTCTGAGTTGTCGTTTCTCCTTTAACAGCAAAATTAACTATCTAATACGAAAAATGGGTCTCCGGAAGGATTAAAATGCCATGACTTTTCGGAGTGTACATGCATGTATAAGCATATTGAGTGTCTGGGTGTATGAATGGGTGTGCATGGGCTAAGATATGAGAAAGATTCGGATTCTTTAATATTTGATCATCTAATATAATCTAAGAGTTTGATTCTAATAAATAAATTTTACTTTAATTGCGTGTGTATATCCGAATTCCTGAGCGGTGGACTCTTATCGAAGATGTCACGACCATGGAGAATGTGGCATCCTTATCCTCACATACCTATCATCGCCATCTTGGTCATTTACCTGCTTTCTGTGGTTGTTGTATATTGTATGAACTAAATTAAAACCAATAACGAAAGAAAAAAAAAGACATTAAGAAGTGACATTTGTTTTGGTTGAATATGAAATAGTCTCATTAATTTTAATAGAATTTAATTAGATTTGTCCGTAATAAAATAGATAAGAATTGGAAGAATGTGATAAGGTTGGCATGCTAAATAGGGAGTTAGCAGTACTGCGTCATGATATACATTATTAGACTGTATGGCTCTGAGAGCTTAGTTCCGATATAAGGTAATTGATTTGTGTTATGAACTGCATGGCTCTAAGAGCCCAGTCTCAGTATGTAAATAAAAAAAGAAAAGACTGTATGGCTCCAGTAATCCAGTCCCGTATTTTAAAATCTCACTTATCCGGCTCAACAATATAATTTCTTTAGATTTTACTTTGGAGCAAGTATATATATATACATGCATGACTAATGATTGAGGATCTTCAAATGAAAATAGTGATTGATCGTAAATTAAATTATACAACTTATTCATCATTGTGTAATTAGATATAAATTATTAAAATAGATAGATGCTTGTATTTTATAACTTGATTTTAAATGCCTATTTATGCTTAGAAATAAGTGAAGATATTTATATTTGAAAAATATTATATATTATACATGTTATGATTGAATGAATTGAATTGAATGAAAAATAAAATTACTTAAACATCACTATTCCTATAGCTTAGCTTGTGGATTTTCTTTCCACGTGTAGGTTTTGAAGAGAATTAGAAAAAAGCTATGATGGATCTACTACAAAATAAGAGTTACATTAATGATCTCTAAAGATTTGGAGGTGGATGTACTACTAAATCTTTATTTTGATTTTGGTTGACATGTACACATAAATAAGTGAATAATCTTACAGGATTTTATTGTAAATTATATATGAATACATGAGAGCTATGTATGAAATCTGATTTAGATGTGTTGAAATGTATTGATGAGTAAATTATTTTGTCAAGGAGTTTGATATAGACATAGGTAGTTGAGTAACGTGCATAAGAAATATATTGAATAGTAATTGCTAGAATAATAAGGTGTTAAATAGAAAATGTTGTAGTTGGAAATGTTAAGTATGTAAAAATATGATAACACTCAATATGGTAACACCAATAAAACATAAACCCTAAACATTTATACACGTCAGACTTAATTAAGTTTAACTAAATTATATCATTTTGAGATTAAAATTTCTAAATCAAACTCATTGCCTAAATTGTTGGAATTAAAAACTCTAATTCAGTTCGTTTTCACATAGAAAGAAAGAGAGCCTAGGGTAACAAATTGAGATTTTTTTCAGACTATTAGAAAATGTGCCATTGTCGTCTCGCATTAGTATGATAAAGTGTAATTATTGTCTCGTACTAGCATGATAAGAGGCGTTGATGAAAATACTAACATTGTGTCAAAAGTGAAAAAAATTGAAAGCTTGAGTTTTTAATTGTCAATTTTAAGTTCGGGTTATGATTGTAAAATTGAGTAAAGTTTGATTTTTTTAATTAACCCTTAAATAAATAATGTCAATATTTTATACCTAATATTAATTTTGAAAACTTATATATAATTATTTTAAATTTTAAATACAATTATATTTTAAAAGTTAAAGACTGTTTTATAATTTAATAACTTAACAAAAATCTAAAACGTTAAAATTATACAAATAGTTTTTATTATAATATAAATTTAAGTTGTATCGACAGTTTGCGTTTCAGCGGAGAAGATTTTTACTGGTTTCTATTGTCTTTGTTATAATAACATGATTTAACTGACAAAAAAAATCATGTAATTTTTATTATCTTTTATTGATATAATAATTAATTTTTATTATTTATAATGTTTTTATAATAAAAATATATTATTTCAATGTATAAAAAGTAAGATGCAATCAGATATTGACTCCTAAGTCCTAACCTTACGTACTTATCATCAGAAAAAGGTCCGAGTACGAACAAAAGCAGCCTGCAATAAGCCGATCGATACGAACCACAAAAATTCATATCATTGCGTGTATGTGATTCAGGAACTCAACGTGAAGCCGTCGCTATACATCCTGTCAAGTTCTTGCACCATGAACCCTAAGAACAGTAAATTGGGACCATTCATTCTAGCTTCTAGGTCAAAGAGAGGAAACATTTTCTGTATGAAACCATCAGATGCTCAAATCATATCGGAACCTCACAGGGCCAATATCTCTAAGATTCCGATTTGTGGGGTCGCCATTGAAAGGCCGTTTGGACGAGCCTGAAGCTACTTTCACCTCCCAAAGTGATGGGTGTCTCGCGTGTCCGGTATTGCAGTACAGTTGTTGCGTTGCCTCGGACCAATTAGATGGAATTCATAGTACATAAACGGCGATTTATCTAGGACGATTACGTCAATCAAATACGAGTTACCACTCAAGTTTACGCTTTTCATGGTAGAGGAAAAAGCTTTCCACTATCCATTTTCTTACTGTTATACTATTGGACATGGGATAGTGTAACCTCCAAGAATCTGTGTCAAAGGTTCTGTTAATTTTGGCTGGTGGTCCGTCCAAGCTTCGAGCTGAGATTGAAAGCAATAATATAGGCTTTTGAGCCAACCCTTGTCTGTTCTTGCTTTTTCAACCAAAAACATTGAAAATTTGGCATAGCCATGGCTAAAAGATGTGGTGCACGAATGGTATTTCCCGTAGACGTTAAGAGGAAGCCATGGGAGCAGAAACTTCCGCTTCACAACCGGTGGCACCCGGAGATACCTCCAGTGGCTGAGGTCATAGTCGGCGAGCTTTTCAGGGTTGAGATGGTGGACTTCAGTGGCGGTCTTATCACTCAAGAGTTCACTGCTAACGATATCAAACACGCTGATCCATCTGTTGTGAGTGGTAGCTTTACTTCCCTTTCTATTTTCAACCTTCAATAGTCGTTAGGGAAAATTCCGAATTTCTGCAGTAGTGACAGATTCGGGCTCGCAAAAGCTGTTGAATAATCCTACTCCTTGCACTTGGGTTTATTTGTTCTCTTTCTTTCACCTTTAGACGTTGAAGAACAATTAAAGTTCTTATCGTCTTTCCTCTTCTCCTGTGTCAAAAGTTTGCTCTGACTAGTTCCTGAATTCAGATGCCTGCAGCCTGTTAGTCCTCTATGCAGTAGGACAGTGAATGGACAACTGGTTTGTCTTCTACTGAAGCAAAGGTTATAGACCGTTGGAGAAATTGTCACCCTTACCATTTGTCTTCATCTATCTAGTGAACATCAACGCTTTTGTTACCATTTGATCAGCTTAATATTGCTTACTAGTTACTACCCATCAAAAATTGACCTACTCTCCCTGCTTTTCTACTGCTCAATTCATCCAATGGCTCCTTCAACTCCTAGACTTGTAGTACCAATAGACTTGAAGAAAAAGCCATGGGAGCAAGAACGTCCTCTTCATAATAGATGGCATCCTGATATACCACCAGTCTGTGAGGTTAGGGATGGTGAGTTCTTTAGGGTGGAGATGGTAGATTGGACTGGAGGTAGTATTAAAGATGATGGTTCTGCAATTGATGTAAAAGGCATAGACCTATCTGCTGTAAGTTCTACTTTATATTACTCTAGTTCATAACTCTAGATTAGAGTGCATGATCTGGTCTGCCCCAATTTGCAATCAAGAATCATGCAGTTTGAAAAGTTCTCAGAGATAAAAAGTTGCAGAGATCATGAACTATGTCTACCCATATATGAAAAAAGACACATCCTTATCTATAAGAATCCATGTTTACTTCCTGTGTTCATGCTTTTTCTTCCTCGCTTACATGGTAGAGCGTTTTAACAAGCCTAATTTCTTATAGATTACTACTCCCAAAACATGACAAGGAAGTTCCAATGTAGTCCAGTTCACGAATTGTCATAGACGATGTCGCTTCGCTTCTGTCATCTACTATCCAAACAAGACAATTTCTCTTTTTGACGAACAATTCTATTTGGTTAGCCTGATAAATGTAGAGTCATTGTAAAACACATTTGCTAAATCCTCTGTATCTTTGTTCCTTCAACTATGGCTCCTTCAACTCCTAGAGTAGTTGTCCCGGTAGACTTGAAGAGGAAGCCATATGAGCAATCAATACCTCTTCCTAACCGATGGCATCCTGAGATAACCCCCGTTGGTGAAGTTAAAGTTGGAGAATTATTAGAGTAGAAATGGTAGATTGTTGTGGAGGGAGTATTAAAAAGATGATAGTTCTACAATTGATGTGAAATTCGTAGACTCTTCAACTGCAAGGTTCCATGTTACTGGTAGTTCAGAAGCTATCTTCTGTAGATTGCAATTACATGATAGTTCTGAAAGTAACACACGTTTAGGGATTGATAATCAGTTCAGGCTCCATTTGGATGTTGAATTAGAATTAACACTTCAATTTTTATTTCAGAAATGAAAATTTTGTCCATCTATGTTCAAACCTTATAAAAGTTCAAGCTTTCTGAACTATCAGAAAAACCAGTATATGGGATAATGTTCTTGGAAAATGGTGCAGGTGCATTACTTAAGTGGACCAATTAGAGTGGTTGACAAGGATGGGATAGCGGCCAAGCCAGGTGATCTTCTCGTGGTTGAGATATGCAACTTGGGTCCTCTTCCTGGAGATGAATGGGGATTTACAGCTATATTTGACAGGGAAAATGGAGGTGGTTTCTTGACTGACCATTTCCCCTGTGCATCCAAAGCTATTTGGTATTTTGAAGGAATATATGCCTACTCTCCTCATATACCAGGTAATCTGGCTGCATTCTCTTAAGTGTTAATATGTTGTTTCATTGGGCTGTGACTTGAGACAAACGGACCTTGAATCGTTAATTCTGTATGCATCAGGGGTAAGATTTCCAGGTTTAACTCATCCTGGAATAATTGGGACTGCACCTTCAATGGAACTCCTCAACATATGGAACGAAAGAGAGAGAGACGTTGAAGAAAATGGCCTCAAATCTCTGAAACTCTGCGAGGTTCTGCACTCAAGGCCATTGGCAAATTTGCCATCACCAAAAGGCTGTCACCTAGGAAAGGTAACATTCCGGAATTTGCTAAGCTAACCAACACATACCAGCATTTTAGACTCAACAGTCTAGGAGATAAACTGGTTTGAGAACAGTGGTCAGATAGATTTGACTAGTTATGGAGATTAAGAATTCTAATACCTGTTTGTTAGTGATAATCTTTAGATCCAAAAAGATACTCCTGAATGGGAAAGAATAGCCGGGGAAGCAGCAAGAACAATTCCAGGAAGAGAAAATGGCGGAAACTGTGACATCAAAAATCTTAGCAGAGGCTCAAAAATATACTTACCAGTATTTGTAGATGGAGCCAATTTTAGTACCGGTGATATGCACTTTTCTCAGGGCGATGGTGAAATCTCATTCTGTGGAGCAATTGAGATGAGTGGATTCCTAGAGCTCAAGTAAGAATATACCTGTGTTACTACTTCCTTGTACCTTAATATGCTTTATCTGCATTAAACCTTGCTCGGACCCAACATTAAGCACTTCTATCCTTAAAAAGTCATTATACTGTTCTTTCTATCAACAACAATGGGATCGTTGAGGCTTTCTACGTTCTTTTCATGTAATTTTTCATAGTTACTTTGAGCCTTGATTGATGATACTTGTCGTTTACCTGATCATCAGGTGTGAAATCATAAGGGGAGGAATGAAGGAATACCTTACGCCTATGGGACCAACTCCTCTGCATGTGAATCCCATCTTTGAAATTGGGCCTGTGGAGCCGAGGTTTTCAGAGTGGTTGGTGTTTGAAGGCATCAGTGTCGACGAAGGTGGGAGGCAGCATTTCCTGGATGCTAGTGTTGCTTACAAACGAGCAACTCTCAATGCCATTGACTATCTTTCCAAATTTGGCTACTCTAAGGAACAGGTACATGGCGTCTCTTAACCATCAATTTTTTTATAGTCATATGTGAAAATGTTCAGCTTCACTAGTAGTCGATTGGCTGACAAGACAATTACTGACAAAAAAGAAAAAACCGAAACTTTAGGGCTGTAAGTTGTCCTCAAAATTTGTTGTGTTGCTTGTTTACTATGTTCAGATGTATCTTCTGCTATCCTGCTGCCCATGCGAAGGAAGGATTTCAGGAATAGTTGATTCTCCTAATGCTATGGCAACTATAGCAATTCCAACGGCTATCTTTGATCAGGTTTGTTGGTTGAATCTTCTCTTCAGGTTTCTTTACTCACTAGCCAACTTTGGCTTTTGCATAATAAGATCGGTGACTTGTGCAGGATATTCGTCCAAAGACCGACAAGGTACCTCTTGGCCCCCGGGTTATAAGGACACCGGATGTCTTGAAATGCACTTACGATGGAAATTTACCTATTACAAAGAATCTAGCCACCATGACATGAAGCTAAAACTGATAAGCTTTCAGATCGGTATCAGATGATTGGTGCTTCCGTCTTCCAAGTATGCTGGAATCTGTTGTAATATTGTTATGCAACTACATGAATGCTGTTACATTTTCAGGTATCCTAGCAATAAAGTATGCCAATGAACACTAAACTAAGTTACACTTTGATGGTTAGAAGATAACATTTCACCTATAGAGTTCAAAAAGGGAAATGAGTAATTTCCCCATTGAAGTAACTAAACTTCTTAGTTGATGAGATTGACCTAATAAATATTCTCATGAATCTAATCTTAAAGACAACAGAGTTCTACTATAAAAACTAGATTTTCCCTTCCCAAATGAGGAGAAAACAAGAGGATGCCACCAATTAGTTGCCATTTTTTCCCCTCAAGAAAGCTAACTCAAGTTTAAGGACAAAACTTTATGGTTCTTCAAACCTAAACATAAATGTTAAGACTAGCCAAGACGGATTTCATCCTTTTAATAGTAGATTGACAAAGTCCGATGATGATGGAGAGATGGAGATTGCACTCCAAATGCCCAAAGCCAAAGGTCCAACTCCACACTCAACACCTGAAAGAAGTATCAACCACTAAAAACCATGAATTCCAAAATATAAGAAAGTTCAAAAAGCATCTGTTTAAGGATGGCAGATATTCTCTGCAATTGTTGACATTGGAAAAAACTTAAAGAAGTTGCTTGCGTGGTGAAAACAATATAGAAAAAAGGAAGAAATAAGACACTTAAATGATACCTGCTTTCCTGTTTTCACACGAATCAAGTCCCTCATTTTCTCCACAGCATATATGGAGCAGGCCCGCAACTCAACCTCCTCCTCACTGCCTGAAGCTATTACTCCATTGTAACCAATTATACTGGCAAGTTTTGAACTATATTTCAGAACACCAAGTTGACGTAGCATTGCAGGCACTATGTAATCAGCAAATATTGTGACTGAACTAATGTCGTGAAACTCTCCATATGCTTGGCCCTTGAATGCACCATATAAATCCGCTGCAAATATTTGAGCTCTTTTATAGAAGAATACTTGGCGGCCTTTGTAGATTGAGTGGTCTCGAAAACCTGACAAAAACCACCAATGTCATTTGTTAAAACCAGATAAAGAAATAGCTATATTTAATGGAAGCTAAACGAATATGTACCAGGAAAGTGACTGGTAATAGTAGCAACAAGCTTTGCAGCTGATTTCCCACATGAATCAACAAGATTGCATGCTTTACCTCCAAAACTTCTTTCTAGTTCAAAACCAACCTGGTAATGAAATGTAGCAATATCAAACAACCAATCTGTTTAGTGACTAAGGTCACAAGTGTTCAATAGAGAAAGAGAACTCATGAACGACAAATATTGGTCCTCACATTAATATATGACAATTTAAAGCTTTTAAGTGTGAAAGAAAACCTCATGTAGTAGCCGGATTCTTTCCCCCTCCAAAGGAAGTGGTCTGGGCCATTTCAATAGCTCGCGTAATTCAGGACCTGAAAAGCCACAGACAAGCATGAACTTGGTTTGGAAAGTGAATCAAGCAATAGCTTGTTGGGCTTCTTCTATTAAAGGCTCCACTTTTAAGCAAAAGAAAGCCAATTCATCATCTGATCGATCTTACAACATAAATATGCATCACAATTCTCAAAATGTTCTGCAAACTCCAAGCTATTTTATGGGATTCTTTTTGATGTATGGATATCTAGTACGTATTTTATGCTTCGAGTTGACATATAGGGACGAAAACTATCTAGATGAGAAAGTACCTGTGAACTTCTGCAGACGATCAGCATCAAACACAGACTTATCATTCTTTAAAGCTGCCTTTAAACCCGAAGCTAGATGATCATAGCTCAAATCCTCATCTGTTTAGAAAGGGAGAAGGAAAAAAAAATTACTTTCAAAGGATCTACGTACCGGTTGCATCGTAAAGTTCAAAAATAGTAAAAAGTTCTTGGGGATTTTTGGAACTGAATAAGGGATTCGCATAACCACTCAGCTCATTGTAACATATGGAAAATTTGGGTGCCTCGAGCATTTCATGAGGTATACTTATCAACTCAGTTTGTCATGGTTCAAAATACTGGAGTATTTGGAATCCCATACAACATTTTTACTACTCTGAAGCAGAAGAAGTACGTGTTTAAAACCATGTGTGAGCCTTTAACAAAACTAGAGGTCAAAGGATGGATCCAATTACTATGAAAAGGCACAGTGACAGATCAAGTACATTCCAAAGATTAAACAATTCTGTGTTTCATTTTCCCGGTACTTTTCTTATGAAAAACGATCCAAGAAAAGTAACAGCAGAAACCCGCTGGTAATCTTTCTAAAATCTAAATGTCTAACCATATAAGCACTTCCTCTGCCACCAAAATGCTTAAAACCACTCTTACCTCATTTATTCCAACAAGTACTAAACCAACTAAAGGAAAATTCTCAAGAGTTACGTACCAGGCCAAAAACAAAAATTCAAAGCATCAAGAACAAGCAAGTACTGAACGGTTAGAGGACCGCCGTCGAAGTAGTGAATGCCTTCGAAATCCCACTCTATTTGCGGAATCTTATCTCCAATAGTCTCCACTACCTTCTCGATTCCTGCAACTCAGACGCAAGTTCCCGTTCTACTCCTCAAAAACCCATCGCAAAAAACATTAAAAACTCAACAATGCTAGTGAGTGACGTCTACGAGACCTGCAGAGTCCACGATGACGTGAGATGACTGTCCGGCGACCCAGGCGGCGGTGGCTCTGACCTCTTCCATGGCCGACGTCGGCTTCGGAAGGTATTGTTGTGCCGCGTTTTCCAACCCTAGTTTCGCGTCAAAACCAAAAGAATCCATTTTTATTAAAAAAAAATATGTGAATAAAATTAAAAACATCACAGTCGTGTCCGTAATTGCTTCGCAGTTTCACGCTTTCTGTTGTCAGTTAACGTTGTCTCTCCTCTATTCTTGGACTGTGTTTTGTCCACGGAATTTTCCTTATTACGAAAATTGATTCACGTGCGAAAGTCGGTGCGTGGTTTCCACTCGGTTGTGGTCCGTCACGCTGTTGGTTTTACTTTTTAGAGATGTGGTGTATATCAGTCGCCGTGATCGCGGGTGAGGATAAGCTCGTAAGGTCGGCCTATGTCGGCTTGGAATCTCGGTTTGGATTTTGGTTAGATAATGTGGGGCTCACAGATCCTATAGTTTTGTCTCGAGTTTTAGCTTTTATTAATGGATTAGGGACTTACGGCCCAAATTTGACTGTCCAAAGACGGAAAATAGCTCATCACAATATTAGAACATCTTGATTAGTATAATTTTTAAAAAATTATAAATTTGAGAAATAATAATAATAATAATATTCATACTTGATAGTATAATGAGAACAATAAATAAAATAAAATATATATTTATACCTTTAATTTTTAAATTTAAGTGGATAAGTTTTGAATTTTTAGATCTCGTTTGGTAGACAAGCATTCAGCTATTTTTTTAGTTGATTGGTTGTCTTCAACTGTTTGACTATTCAAACAGTTACAAAAACTGTTGGAGAGTAGTAGATCCGATGACTAATTTAAAATAAGCAGCCCAAAATAAAAAATGTTTATATTTTTAGTTGTTTATCTTATAGGAGCATTTTCATCACTCAGTCAAATTTTTAACTATCAAATGTCAGTTGTACCCTTTAATTGAGATTTCTAGATACCTAGGCTTTTTGGAACAATAATTGTTCTTATAATTATTTTATGCAGTTATAGGTTAGAAATAAAATGTTAACTTTAAACGAAAATAAAAATAAAAAGAGTTGCATAATATATAAATAGATGATGAAATAATACAAGTGAATATGACTTATCTAAAATCTAAATTCTTATAAGATTATTCAACAAAATATTAAATATATATAATTTTTATATTTTATAATTTTTTTAAAACCATATCTTTATAAATTATTTTATAAATAAACAGTTAATATTAAATAACTAATTTTATCAAATATGTCTAATAAATAACTAATATAATTTAATGATCAAATTAACTGTTACAGTCGCTATAAGATAAGAGTTGATGCATCCTAGGATGGCTTTGTATGTGAGATGTGTCCCACGTACCAAAGCGTTGCGCTGACATGTTCTCGTGACGCGTATTTTTGAGTTAAACGACAGTAACAGCGTGGGAATGCGAGTCCTTTTCCTTTCTCTTGGTCGGCAAATACAATTATTAAACCAATCTGTCTTACGCTACAACGAGAAAAGAAAGGATAGTCCCTCCCCAGCATTTACAATTGCTTTTATCAATTCTTATAAAGTAAGTTGTTAAATTATTTCATATAATATCACAAATAGGTAATAACTACGTACTTCAAGTTTTGCCTAACCGGTTCAATGAAGTAAAAAATATAAAATATAATTTTAAATTTTAAATATTAAAAACAATATCAATCGGAGTTTGGTTAAAAAATTTATATTTCAACCCGAACAGTCTAATCACGAGTCCACTCAAAACTTAATCAACTATTAAGTGATTATTTGGATTAGCTTTTGAAAAATTAATATACATTTTTTACCATAAAGATATTCTTTTTAAAAAGGATGTTTGGTTGTAAAATAAAAAATAATTATTTATAGGTAGCCAAAATATAATTTTTTTAAGAAGTTCTCAAATTTAAAGCTTTTTTAAAAAAGCCTCTCAAATGATTTTTATATTAATTAATGAGCCTATTTTTTAGTCTCTTTTGCTCTTATGTTTTACACATAATTCCTACAATACCCACAAACTTATCTTCACGTTATCTTATAAACTCATCTTCTCTATTACAATAAAATGTATAATTTATTATATATTTAACTATTTACGAAACTTGAATATTTATTTTATGATTTATATAATATTATTTAACTTTTTTATATATTTTAATATTTATTTTTGAT
This sequence comes from Erythroxylum carthagenense, assembly GCA_026413575.1. Lineage (NCBI taxonomy): Eukaryota > Viridiplantae > Streptophyta > Magnoliopsida > Malpighiales > Erythroxylaceae > Erythroxylum > Erythroxylum carthagenense. Next base: position 6,709,056 of record JANZLD010000237.1, on the reverse strand, counting down.
ATTAGTTTTACTTAAGTTATAATCCATATAAAAAATTTGGTTGTAAATAATTTCATTTATGTTTCATATAGTTTAAAATTATATAATAATTAATATATTATATTTTGCATATTGTTTAATATACTTTAAATAATATTTATATACATAAATAATTTTATTTAAAAATAAAATATAGTTAAAATTAAAAGTAAAATTTATTTTGATGTTACCAAATAATCTATTGTATGAAGCTATTTCAAAAAAAAATTTAATTAAATAACAGTCAAACAGTCAACTAATTTTTTAGAAAAGTTTTTCCCTAAAAAAATTTACAAAAAAAACCTCTATTAACAAAAATTTTATTAATTTAAGAAAAACTTTATTAATATAAGTCCAATTAAACATAAGTTTCTGTTCTAGTTAACCGATTGTTAGTGTTAGTAGATACAAAACTAACAAAAGGAAAAGGGCACATCAGAGAATCAGGACCTGCCCAATTGGCCACTTTCCACTTAAAAGTATCCTCATCCCCCGAAAAGCAAAATGTTCCGGTTGCTCCTTTTTAACATTTCTTCGGTAGGAAGATTAGCTAATACGTATCGAACGGTGTCGTTTCGTTACGTAATGACTAATTAATTTCCTGTTGCGGTGACCGCTAAGCACAAGCAAAAGGCCAATTAATTGTTTATTTTCAAATTGAACAATCCCTCTTGGCGACGCCAATTTTCGCAATCCTCCACCGCCCCAACCACCTCCACCTCTTCTTCTCTCTCCTCATTTCCCCTCCCGAATACTCTATCCTCTCTCCCTTCCTCTCTCCGTCGCTGATCCTCTTCCTCCGTCAACTGCCCTCACAGCTTCCCCGCTACCGTCGTCGAGTTTTCTAACCGTCACCGGCCGCGGCAACGTCATCAACTGCTTTGTTAGCTCCGATTGAGGCCTTCACCGGACACCCTGGCGCAGAAGATCGGGAAATCGGTTCGTCGCCCTGGCGCTCCCTCCAAGGCTAGGGCTTACCCCGACATCAATGTCGCACGCCCTAAGGAGTATTGGGACTATGAGTCGCTCACCGTCCAGTGGGGGTAAATGTTTTTCATTTCTTCCTCGGTTTTATTATTCGCCTTTTCTTATTCTGTTTCGGATAAATTTAAGAACCATAACATGAAGGAATTAATGTTTTCAATCATCGTCGGCCAGTTGTTAGCTGTTGGTAAATTAGGGGTAATATGGAAGATAGATTGGATAATACTATGATTATTATGTCGCTTTATATTTCGCTAGTTGCTTGTAGTTCCTCATATGATTTTGGCACCCTTGTCTAGACTCTGTCTAGTGAATGGATTTGTCACAATTGTGGGTGGTCCAGCTGGAAATCGGATGCTAATTGGTGCGAATTTTGGTCACTGGCTTTTGGGTTTTCCCCTGATATTCAAGCTAACTTAGATCAGCTGTGCATTTTCAGAGTTTGGTCGTGTGCGAATTTTGGTTAGCTTGATATGCATGTGGTATGTGCTTCAGGTGACATTTTGTTAGTTGGATGTGAAGGTAGAATTCATAACGTGAAGTTCATGATTCTGTTCATCTTTTTGAATCACTAAACGAAATGATTAGCCTGATTGCATGGAGTTTTCATTGTTTCCCTGCTGTAGCTCCTTGATTACTGCCTCTTTGCTTTCATTTTTCATTTTCTGTGGTTCATAATTCAATGCAGTGGTTTGGACCTTGGATGTATTACGAGTTGTTTGACTATGTTTCCAGAGAGCAGGATGATTATGAGGTAGTGAGGAAGGTTGGGAGAGGAAAATACAGTGAGGTTTTTGAAGGTGTCCATTGCACAAACAATGAGAAATGCATCATTAAGATCCTTAAACCTGTGAAGAAGAAGAAGGTGAGTCTTCTCCCTCTGATCATTTTTCCTTGTTGCCTGGTCCTTGTCTTTTGCTATATTCTTGCTTTCAAACGGTTCCATATATTATTATAATGTTTTTGTTTGATTGGAAAATATATATTTTGCAGTTTTCAATAAAATACTTTTGCATGTATGTGAGAATTTGTCATTTTTAACAAAGTGCAATCTTCTTCTTTGTAACTTTCTTTATAGTTCATTGCGTTAGTATTTAGAGACTTTGCACTTAGTGCTCTGCTTCGCTTGTGAAAGTTATAATGGAGTCAGCCTGTATGATTGGATAGCTTGCTGCTAATAGTAGTTTAGATTCCCCAGAAGTTGCAAGGTTTTTGACATAATGACATTTGAAATGAAACAACACATTTCTTAAGATACCTTCAGATGTATGAACAAGTGTATGTGTGGTCATGTCTGTTGATAGCTTTGCATTACAGCACACGCTCTGTGAAAATGGATTTGGATACAGTAGGATATCAAATGCACTGGCATTTTAATTATAAGTAATTTGACTTATTCACATCAATTTTTCTTTTTTTTTTTTTGCTGTGTCAATACAATAACATTTGAATGGTAAGGAGGTCTTACTCAGGAGCTATTCTTGAAATTTTGGCAATTTTACTTTAATGCTCCACTATGGTTATTTTCCATGATTAATGTCTAATAATGATGGCCATAAATCCTTTTGCTCTTAGTTATGACTGAGATGGATATTTTCTTTTGTTAGCGGTAGCTCTTTAAGTCCTTCACATTGAAACAAGTAGATATTCTTTGTGTATGTACTCGGTAGATAACTCATCGGTTACCTTGTTTCTTATCTGCTATTTACCTTCATTGGTAGAGCTTATAGGAATAGTGGAGGCTTACTTTGATTTTCAATTTCTGCAGATTAAAAGGGAGATTAAAATATTGCAGAATCTCTGTGGAGGGCCGAATATTGTGAAACTTCTTGATATTGTTAGAGATCAGCAATCGAAGACGCCAAGTCTCATATTTGAATATGTGAATAACACTGATTTTAAAGTGCTTTATCCAACTCTCTCTGACTACGATATTCGATACTACATCTATGAACTTCTGAAGGCACGCTTCCCTTTGTTAAATCTTCTGAAGAAAAAACAAGCCAACTATTAGAAATGTGAAGAGCATGACACAACATTATGGATTCTTTTTTGCAGGCATTGGATTATTGTCACTCTCAAGGTATCATGCACCGAGACGTGAAACCTCATAATGTCATGATTGATCATGAGCAGAGGAAACTTCGTCTAATAGATTGGGGCCTTGCAGAGTTTTATCACCCTGGGAAGGAGTATAATGTTCGTGTTGCTTCAAGGTTTGTCCTCTCTTTTTCCTTTTTGTAAACTTCCTTTTTGGGTTTATACTCATCCTACATGTGCTTTCATGCTATTGTATTACACCTTGTGTTTCACCAGTCCTGTTTCGAAATCTTATGTACATTTAGAAAACTGCTTTTGTTTTTATACTTTGTTTTGTTTCTATACTAAGTGCTACATGTTGCATTGCTTCCATTCGTTCAATATTTGCCCCCAGATACTTTAAAGGACCGGAACTTCTAGTTGACTTGCAAGACTATGACTATTCTTTGGACTTGTGGAGCCTTGGTTGCATGTTTGCTGGAATGGTAAGCATTTTTCTCCATGATTAAATATATTGTTTGTACTTGCTCATCGAGAGACTTCTACTGGCCACTGATAGATCTGTTGGCCAAGCTTTTCCTTTCAATTTACTTTGTTCTTATTTATTATTGCCATATGATGTGGACCATTTGATATAATGTTAGGTTATTTTGAATGTGCTGTTGAATGTTACAATCTTGATGATTGATGGTGATGTGCAGATATTCCGTAAAGAGCCATTTTTCTATGGGCATGATAATTATGACCAGCTGGTTAAAATTGCCAAGGTATGTGGGTAGATAACAGTTTAATGAGCATATAATAGAAGCTCTTTTAGAAGATTATTTCACTTTTGAATATCGGTAATGTTAGATGGCTGCATGGTTATAAATGTCTTTTCCCTGTGAGAAGATTAGATTTGTATTGTTTTTGAAGAAGACAAATCGTGGCAAACTGTTTGATGTGCCCTAGCCCACAAATTATGCCGATCCATTTAGTTGTTGATATCGAGTATGCCAAAAGATATAATTATTTATGGTTTTGGAAATGACAGGGGTTTATGTGATTGATAAAGGATGGTTGTGTAATTCCTGCTTTCCTTAAAATTCAGGTGCTTGGAACAGACGAGTTAAATGCGTATTTGAACAAGTATCGCATAGAGTTGGATCCACATCTTGCAGCCCTTGTTGGCAGGTTTGTAGATCTTCTAAATCCTCTTTCAATTCTTTGTCTCTAAATTTCAAACTCTCTAATTTGAGCAAATCTTTTCTGGATACAGACACAGCCGGAAACCATGGACGAAGTTCATTAATGTGGATAATCAACATTTGGCAGTTCCTGAGGTAGAGAATCAATCACAAATAGACTTTATATCTTTTTATTGTGCAATTGAATTTAATCTAAATGCATTATTTGTACTTGAAGGCTGTTGATTTCCTAGACAAGTTGCTGCGATATGATCATCAAGAAAGGCCCACTGCAAAACAAGCAATGGTAAATACCCTTTCCTTGGCCAACTATTAATGGCAACCTTTTTTGAGTGCAAGCATTCTAATTTTAATATATGGCACCTACTTAGTTTTCTAGTCTTTTATGTTTCCTAATCTTCTTGATCCACTAATCATTAATGCAGCAGATATTTGATTATGCATGTACGTTTATCCAGATCAAATACCTGGAGTCTGTTGCGAATAATTCATTTTCGTGTCTTGCAGGCCGATCCTTACTTCTATCCAGTTAGAAATGCAGAAAGCAGCATAACTCGTACCTAATATTAAGTTTCGGTCGCTGCTAAATCAATGTTGCAATCTTTTCTGCCCATGTTCCGATCCTTCCTCTGTAATCTGACCGAACTTTATAATTGTGGGAGCGAACTTGCATTCAGGGTCCATGTATCCGTTGTTTTGAAGCTGTAATTTGTCCATGTGCAATTCATTTACCGAACTTTTTGGCATTTTTGTTATTTTATGGTCAATATCTTTGTGCTCTTCTCTTGACTTTGGAATCAAATCGTTTATCTGATTGATTTTGCTTAAGCTGTTTAGACATTGTTGTTGCTCTGCCTTTCGTTCCATGATATCAAGACTGTATTCTCTCGTTGTGCATCTCATATTGGTTTCCACTATCCAACTCCTACAGAAACAGTTTATGGAATCCAATTTTGAGAGTCTGAAAACTTTATGGTTTTGTGTTAAGCAGGTGGTTTTGGGTCATTGGGCCAGACGAGAATAACCATATTGATTTTGCCAGATTTTGTTATGTGGAAACTCTCTTACAGGATCAATTTATTCAGTTGACAGATTCTAATTTTAACCAAATCTATCTCAACCTAATCATAGAAGAATTTCAATCTTAGTTTCATCTTTATGTAGATATGAATAAATAGAAAGGATATTGCAACTAAACAGAAGCCGAACTAACTACAAAAATGCAGAGTATTACAGTTTTCCCGCTTAACAAATGAACCTTTTGTGCCAACTTTTGAGGAGGTTGACTTGAAAAACACAAATATTTATGATTCTTCTGTTCCACCATGCCATATAAAGTGAAATGACATCCAGGTTTATTGTGGCTTTTCATCTTTTTGATAGGGATTTTGTCTGTGTGTTTGACATTGAAAACGAACCCAACTGGCAGGGACAAGCACAAACCCCCCACCTCAATTCGTGTCCTAAACCCGTTAATTACAGCCTTCAAGTGTGTGTCCAACAGCTCAATGAAGATAAATAAGCCGATAGGTTTTAATTTGTGGTCTAAATTTCATTTTTGTTGATTGTGTATATGACCCATGTTTTATTTTTAAAAAATTTTTAAACTGCACTAAATAAACTCTTAACTACATATAATTGTTCTTAAATTTAGAAAACTCAAATACTTAATTCTTTTTACCAAAAGTGTCTTTTTGGTTGAACTTTGGAAGGTAAATAAACACTGTTTTCTACCGTAAATTTTTTTTAAGAAAAAATATTTGGTTGTAAAATAAAAAAGTACTTTTTTAGTAGATATAGGTTTTTTGTCAGCTAAAAAAGAGCACTTTTTTAGATAAAATTTTCAGATAAATTAATGAACCTATTTTTTTTCCCTTTTGTTCTCATGTTTTACACAATTCTCACAATGCTTACAAACATTTCTTTACGTTTATTTTGAGATTTTATATAATATTATTTGACCTGTATTATATGTTTTAATATTTATTTTTATATTAGTTATATT
>JANZLD010000237.1:6678301-6693579 GCA_026413575.1 Erythroxylum carthagenense | reverse complement strand
TATTAATTAAATTGATCAATTAATTAATAAATTTGTCAATTTTTAATAATAAAAAGTATTAAAATAATCAAACCAAAAATTAAAAATCGCACTAAAAAGTCAATATTTCGGTCGATTGATTTTTTTAATCATTAATAATCAAAATTTAAGGGCTGATATGTCGAGATAAAATTTAAAAAATCAAATTTTAAGAAAATTTTATTTATTTTACATCCATATTAAATGCGAATAAATATTATAACTTATACGAGATCGTATAATAGATTAAACTCGTGGAGACAATTTATGAAAAGAAAAAAAAACTTAGTTGGAACTCGAAGAACATCAAGCCGTTAATCTAATAGATTTTAGATGATGATGATCAGAATCCTGCTTAATTTGTGGTTTGTGCACTCAATGTTAATGATTAAAAATTTAAACTGATTCAAACCTTATGCCGTTAAAATTTTCAATTCATTTTGTAACTTTTTAATATGATTTACTTTAATAATATAATTTCTTTTAATAATATTTTAATTTATTTAATTTTTAACTGATTTTATTAAGGATGACAATGAGCTAAACTATGAGTCAGTTTCACTAATTTTTTTAAAATTAAATTGATAAAATAATGTTTTCTTAATTAAGTCTAGGCCTGAGCTGCCTATATCTAAGCCTATTCGAGATCTAATTCTTTTAAATAAAGCGATGTTATTTTACTTTTAAAAATTAAGTCTTAGATCGGTATGAGCCTAATTTAATCTATGAATCAGCCCAATAAAAACACATAAATTTAAACTCATAGATAAATTTATTATTATCTTTAAATTTATAATAATTTAATATAGTAGACTATTTTAAATCTTAAATTTATCCTCGTATCAATTTAACTTTTAGTCTGACTTTGAAAGCTCTACTCCGTGCTCATGTTCGCTATTTATTTTCTGGGGAAAAAAAAGAACGAGAAAAATGAAAGAAGCAGCTTATCACCTTTTTGATCGTGGGAGGCCACTTTTGTAGGCCACTACCGAATCAACGGCCGAAATTTCTGGGAGCTGCTGCCCCATTTTGCCCATTTCTGGGTTTGAGTTAATTTGTTTTTTGCGCATTTTGATTTTTTAATATTTATTTTATATAATTATTTGTGATAAAAATAATTATTACATATTGGTTCTGCCAGATTTTGGCTGAACTGCACGTTGCCGTTTGGGTCCATGAGTCTGCTACTTCCGGTGATGATCCCGACGCGAAGATACCTGTAAAACAAAGAAAGGCACGTCGAGGGTTGTGTCCCGATTAGCCCCTCCGACGCTCAAATCAGTCGTTTGATGAAGGTGAGATTGTTGTAAAAGCCAGAGAGCTAGGTTTATGATTGTGTTCCTCTGTTATGGGAGAATTATACCTTATATATAGTTTTGCAGTTAGGTTTAAGTTTTTACGTGTTTGCATGGGAGATTTCTTTCTGCTAATAGGTCATGGATGTGTGGATCAGACCTGTATTAACCAATAGATACGTGACTGACTGATCAATTTGTGAGTTGTGGTGATTGAACTCGGACTCAATACAGCCGACTCGACCACATATTATTTCTATATTCACCAAAAAGGACAGTACCATATCACACATCACACATGAGGACGGTGGAGACATAAAGTGGCTAGTGGTGGGGAAGATAATGATGAGTATGATGATTGATAGATGTATGTATTTGTATATGCATGTATGTAGTTGAGTAGGAGAATTAAAAAGGCAACGGCGTTAAAAAGGCAATGATTACGAATGGGGTCATGATGGGAACGCCTCCTTTCCATACAAATTAATCATTAATGAGAGGGCACCATCATCTGCATCCCACAAGACTGCGCAGTCATGGCCGCCATTTTTTTTTTCTCTTGAAACAAAATAATTAATATTCCTTTTTCTCCACTAATCACAATATGATTGTAACAGTTAAACTCTTTTATGTACTGTAATTATTGGATTAATCAGTATTAAGATGTGTATTATTAGCATTTAGAGAAAGAGAGAGATGATGCAGAAACAGAGAGAAGAAGAGACAGGCACTTCAAAAAGCACTCAAGTAAATATCTATATAAGTTAGTAAGAAACTTTTTTAATTTAAGTAAGGTTACGAATTCGAACCGTTCTTATGTATGTAGTAATTTAAAACTTGAATCCAAAACTTGATTTTTTGTAAAAAACTTATCTAATTTGAGCAAGATTAGTCTGAATGGATTAAAGATACTTTCTTACAGTTAAGACCCCTTTTGAACGACTCCAAAGAAAAAAAAACTCTTAAGTAAAAATAGTAAAGTAGAAAAACAAATGGAAGGCGAGGCGATTCTGGAGAGAGAATGAAAAGAAAACAGGAAAGAAGCACCTCCAAGGGCCCAACCCCAAGCCTCCATGTATATATATAAAAGGCACCATAATAAGCACTTGTAACTCTGCGATGATCAACCAACTCGCTACCTGAGAAACTCTCATTGAAAGCAGCTACTGCTCTCCGTAAAGAAGAGGAGAGTAAAAAGCAATTCGTGAAACGTCTCCGTACCCATCTTCTTCTTGTTACTTTTTTTCTGGTTTCTCTAATACCAGTGTCTTGCATAAGCCCTTAATTAGTTCACACGTTAGAGAAGCCGTCTTGGCATTTTTAACCACTGTCTTGCACTTGGGCAATCATATTAAGTTGTGATCTGGGAAATTTGAGTTTGTCCGGGTACATTTGTGTTCTGGGGTGTGTCTGGTTGATTTATACATATAGCGATCTCGTTAGAGTAATAATAGTGAGTAATATGGAGGAAGAGCGATCATCGTCATCAACAGGAAGAGTGATGATAGTGGTGAGAGAATTTGATCCAAAAAAAGATCGAGTGGGTGTGGAAGAAGTGGAGAGAAGATGTGAGGTCGGTCCCAGTGGGAAGCTCTCTCTCTTCACCGACCTCCTGGGTGACCCAATTTGCAGGGTCCGCCACTCACCTGCTTTTCTCATGCTGGTAAAGCACAGAGACTTCCACTGACTCAGTGCACGAATACTAGTACTTTGCTCTCGTTTGTCCTTCCTACATAAACAACCAATCCCCATGTTTTCATCTCTTTTGTTTTTCATTTACAAAACTTAACATGGCCAATCCATTTCTTCTTTTTTAACTTTTCTTGTTCGTATTATGGGATAGGTGGCTGAGTTGGGTGGAGAAATAGTGGGGATGGTGAGAGGTTGCATCAAAACCGTTACATGCGGGAAAAAGCTCTCGAGAAACCTCAAAACCAACAGTCTCAACCATCCTAACGCCGCCGCCGCCATGGCCACCACTAGACCTCTCCCTGTTTACACCAAAGCTGCTTATATCTTAGGCCTACGCGTCTCTCCTTCTCATCGGTGAGTTTCCTTTCTTCTTTATATCTCGCTCGCTCGCTCGCATGAATCATAGATCTTCCTTTCTTTGTTTTCCCCGACGTCGTCGTTTATCTGTTACGTAATGATTAGCATTAAACAACAACATACCCTCTAAATTAATTATGCTTTTTCTTCATTAATTATTTATTAACAGGAGGATGGGGATAGGCCTAAAGCTGGTACACGAGATCGAGGAGTGGTTTCGCGAAAACGGCGCCGAGTATTCCTACATGGCAACTGAAAACGACAACGTCGCGTCCGTTAAACTCTTCACCGATAAATGCGGCTACGCCAAGTTCCGCACTCCTTCAGTCCTGGTCAACCCGGTTTTTGCTCACCGAGTGCCCGTTTCGAACCGAGTCACCGTCGTTGAACTCGCTCCTCATGACGCTGAGCTTCTGTACCAACGCCGTTTTTCCACCACCGAGTTTTTCCCCCGCGACATTGGCTCGGTTCTCAATAACAAACTCAGCTTGGGGACATTTCTGGCTCTGCCACGTGGAACTTACGGGCCCGGTTCGTGGCCTGGGTCGGTTGAGTTCTTGGCCAACCCGCCCGATTCTTGGGCCGTTCTTAGCGTGTGGAACTGTAAGGACGTGTTTACGCTCCAGGTGCGTGGCGCGTCGCGCGTGAAGAGGACGTTCGTTAAGACGACGAGAATGTTGGACAAGGCGCTGCCGTTTCTGCGGTTACCGTCGGTGCCCGACGTGTTCAGGCCGTTTGGGCTTCATTTCATGTATGGTTTGGGAGGCGAAGGAAGACGCGCGGAGAAAATGATGAGGGCGTTATGCGGGCACGCGCACAACTTGGCTAAAAAGCGAGGATGCGCAGTGGTGGCTACGGAGGTTTCGAGCCGCGACCCGCTGAGGTTAGCAATTCCGCACTGGAAAATGCTATCTTGCGCGGAGGACTTGTGGTGCATCAAGAGGCTAGGGGAAGACTACAGTGACGGGTCAGTCGGTGACTGGACGAAATCAGCCCCTGATTCGTCCATTTTTGTTGACCCTAGAGAGTTTTAACTTGGAACTAGTTAATGACTTACCTGAGAGGAATGAAAGGGTCTTCGGATTTTAGGGTTTTAGGTTTTTCTTCAGGTCTTTTTAACAAATGGAGAATTCTGGGGGATAGGAACAAGAGAAGATATGGGAATGGGATATTGTCAATGAACAGAATATCCCCCATCTTTAGTTTTTCTCCAACTTTTTGTAAATGGATTTGGCTTTTTAGATCCTTTCTCAGCCGAAAACACCTTTTCTACTTCCAATGGGGAGCTTGACTTTTATTTTTATATTCCAAAATCTTTTAATTTATTATTCAGAAAAAATTTTATTGATACGAAAAATTTGAAAAGATTTGATAATATACATTCTTACTTCTAATTAATAAATTAATCAGAATTAAGACTTTTTCATGAAGTATTTTAAGAGAGTCTCAATTATGAGAAAACATTTTTAAGTCATCTATTTTCAAACTAATCTTTATTTGAATCAAATAAGTTCCTTATAAAAAGTAAAACTAAATTTGGTATATTCCCACTCAACGATCATGGACGTCAAATGATAAAAAGCTTCAATCCGTTACAGCACATTGGGCATTGACAATGAATCATGATTATCCTGGAGAAGGGTCAAAGATGTCCTTCAAGTTGCTTAGAAAGTACGTGGTAACGTAACCATTGATGGATGGAAGAGAACAGAGGGTGCTTGGAATCGGAGGATTCTCTATTTTTGCTTTTTATAATATGACATAACTTGACTGAAGATTCGGCTTTTAGCTGTGGCCCTTCAGCTCAAAGTAAGTACTTAGTGGGTAGGGTGATGTGGTACTTTGGTTCTTGTCCTTTTCCTTCACAGGGTCTTCCAAATTTTCACCATAGTTTAGTTAGGAACCGAAAGCCCTGAGATTGTGACATCTTTGAAGCCCCGTCATAAGATAACCCATAGTTTATCATTATAAATGTATATAAGATGTTTAAAGGGCAGATTTAGAACATGTTTATTTCAGCTTTTAGAGGGTAAATAAATACTTTTTTTCACTATAAAACTTATTTTTTATAAAACTGAGTATTTGATTGTAAAATTTAAAAATATTTTTTTCATAAAATGGCATTTTTAGAAGCTAAAATGTAGCTTTTTGAGAAGTTTAAATTTGAAGCTTTTCAAAAAATTATTTTTCAGGTAGATTTTTTAGATTAATTAATGAGTCTATTTGTTAGTCCCATTTATTTTTATATTTTACACATAATTCGTATAATTCCCACAAGCAAATCTTCACGATTATTTTGAGATTTATATAATATTATTTAATTTTTTTATATATTTTAATATTTATTTTTAATGTTAGTTTTAATTATATTATAATTCATATAAAAGATTTTGTTAGATATATTTTATTTATGTTTAAAATTATATAATAATTAATATATTGTGCTTCACATATTATTTAATATATTTTAAATAATATTTATATACATAAATAATTTTTATTACAAAATAAAATATAGTAAAAATTAAAATTTTTTTTATTTTTATGTTAGCAAAAATTCTACTTATATAAGCTCTTTCAAATAAACGCTTAATAAGAAAATGGAAATTGCGAGTTCGTTCGTTCGTTCCTGTATTAATGGCAGGTTAAGCACGTAAAAGGCGCTTGTTTTTCAATATCTGATTTAGAAACCCTTCACAGGGATTTTGCACCGAGAGTCATGAAAAGTATGCATTGAAGTAACAAATGAATGTGACTGCTCATGTTGCTGGATAGCCTTCAGCAGTTCTGACAAGGAAATGCACTCTCAGTCATTACCAGCTGCTGTTCTGTTGACCACAAGATGTCAAATTCAGCAACCAAACTTATTTATGAAGACCATACCTCACACACACACACACACTCTGACAAGGTTGGATATTTCCTTTTTTCTTGCTCTATAAATAACCTCTAAAATTAGCTAAATATGCCCTTGGAACTTATATAGTTTCGTGGACTACTAAGAAAAGCACAGGCAATTCATGCGCAACTTACCAATGACTAAAGTCTTCTAAACAATGCAGTTCATGGAATAGACAACGTAAGATAATGTGGTCGGTAAATGAAAAGTAGGAAAGCTCAGAGCTTTCCATTTGGCCGACTTTGTATATGTTTAACATATTGCATTCACATAACATGATGTAGTCATATTCCTAAAGGGGTTGAGATAGTTTTTTGAGTTAGGCTTAGCAGTTAGGTGAAGATGAGAACGTGTTAGGCAAATTCGGGTTTGGAAGCTCAGTTTTCAAAGTACTACTAAACATGTAATTAATAAGCTTATCTTGATTCTTGCGTTCTGTCATCTTTTACGCTTGTTCTGAGCTGAAAACTGTGGAATTTAGGTAAATTAAACGGTTGGAGAGATTCTATCTGGTAATTTAGTATTTATTAGTCAAGAGTGGACGGCATTTTCTTTTGCTTCCGTTCCTTCCTTATCTTGTTAGTCTCTTCTTTGCAGGTCAATCGCTCAAATGGTCTTTCTTTACTGATTCTGTCTATGTCAAGACACAGGGAGGCTGTTGATGGAAGAATATTCAAATTTGGGTGTTTTGTTTTCGGAGGGACTAACTTATGAACATTGATAGATCATGAAGTTTCAAACTTTTTCTTCTGCTGAATCACAAGACTAATTCATTAGAGACAAGGAAAATGATTCCTTTCCAATCACCATAACATTAAAAACTTAGTAGTTACGAATTGATCTGACAAATAGGAACAGCAACGATGCCACGTTATGTATTTCCATTTCATGAAGCCAAAACTTGACATAAACATTCCCTGGAAATCTGTCATGCATCTCTTCCGCATGAAAGATCCCGATGGAGGGAGAATCAGCAAGGAAAATGTCAGGGAGTCTCTAATATCCTAATAGTCAATTTCGAGCCATCATATTACAAGCCAAAAAAGCATGTTAGACCATGCCTGCGACTTAAGATATAGAACGCCTTCTGCTTCTGGAAGGGGTAGATTTCATCTCCTCAGCAACGACAGAACCAGGACTCCGGCTCTCGGACGTATCAGAGCTACTAATATCACCATTCCTCTCTTTGTTCGACCACAGCTTTGAAAGCATCTTTGACATGAGTAAACCTTTCATGTTACTTGCTGCAACTCTTTCGGTATCATTCTTGGCTCCTCCGTTGAGATTTCTATCGCTCCCACTACTCCCTAAACGAAGAGTTGCAATGTCTCCTTTCAAAGCTTTGATATCTTCAGATGTTGGCACAGCATCCCAGTCCTCTTCCGTGTTTGTCGCAGTGGACCTTGAGCTCCCATTAGAACCAACTGGAATCAATGCTCTGATCGACGCGGGTAGTTCCGATGAGCTGTTGCCAGCAGATGATGTTGCTTGCCTGACCTGCTCAAAGAAGAGGATTTGCACAACCACACGCAGAGGTAGTCTCTCGTTTTGCACCGCATGCATGCATGCATCCACTGACAACTTCCTGCAGTCCATCAATTTGCATATTCTCTTCCTCTCACTCTTGCTTATTCCACCGTGTTCCTATACAGAAAATGACAATCAGTTAGAGAGTACAAGAGATTAAAGAACTACTACTTTAAGCCTATATTGAGTTGGGGAGTGGATTGTGATTTTAAGTCTCAACTGAAATGGACTATAAATGAACAAATGTACCTTGTGTTTTGTTGGGAATCAACAATTCTATGGATCCCTAACTTCGATAAGAACAAACTTACAGTCAAACACAATCACATCAAGAAGGAAAGATAATGATATAGTTGAAAAAAAACAATCCATATGGACAACAACTTCCTCAAATCTTCATTTTATATCTAGTGACTCTCAATAATACAGCATCATCATAATTATACACATGAAAGTCAATGTTACACAAGATCATAATGGTAAAATTCAATCAACTCACCTTAAGATACATATCGATGGCCCGATAAAGTCCGTCATGTGATGGCCTTTGAAAACTTGAAACCATCTCGGCAAGACTAATCAACTTTGAGACAGGTAAATTTGGATCTCGAGCTATCTCAGTAAGATAGCCCTCTACCAGTTTAGCAACCTTGACCTTTGGAGCATCTGATCCAAAATGTGGGCTTTTACACTCCTGGAATTCAGTTTCCAAAGGAAAAGCGGTCTGAGTGCTTCGTTCATGTGTCACAAATTTCTCAACAAGGCTTTGCACTATATCGACATCATACATTGTTGTTTCCTCAGCTGGGGCTCGAATTAATAGATCAGCCACTGTAGCCTCCTCAAGCTGCTGGCCAATTTGTCTCATCAGTTCATTCCTTTCTTTCTCTCCGCATTCCAACAAAATTGAGGCTTTTAACAACCTAAGCAGGAAACTACAAGGAACACTACCTTTCTCAGTAGGTAGTAGCCAGAATATGGTTTCTGCAAGTGATTTATACTGGAGTATATCACCACTCTGTACCATACCCTTGTTAAAACTTGGCAATCTTCTCAGGGCATATGCATGCAATGCTTCTCCAATTATATTATCAGAGACTCTTTCTGTTGCCTTAATTGTTGTAATCACCCTCTTATATAAATCTACCTGCAACTCACAGAGATCTTCCACCCACCAATCTTTAGGAACCGTAAGGGATTTTCGCAAACCATTCCAAACAGGATCCTTTCCATTCTCTGATGGAAGCTTTTTCCTGTTATAGGTGTATGACCAGTCAACTTTGGAAGTATCAATGCATGCCTTCGAAGCTATGGAATCAAGGCAGCAACTGACCAATTTTAATTCTTCTGACTGTGGAAGAAGAGACTTCATGGTCTGAAGGACAATAATTGAATCTTTCCAACTGCGAAAGATGCTAGAATTTAGAAACACTTCAATCTTGTAGATGAGATTCCCTTTCTCAATAGTTTCATACATTTCAAGATATTCTGCTGCACACCGGGCTGCAACGACATTGTATGCATTGAGAGTTACGGTCATCCCATAACAAAATTTTGCACATATCTCAAAAGCAGCAGGTCCACCAGGAATATCCTGGATGTTAATTTTATCATTGTTCTCATCGCTTGTAGTTGCCACCAGCTTCTGAAGACGCGCACTTTTGGACAGCAACGGAAACTGCAAAATCATTCTATAATTTAGAGCAAAGATTATAGTTTTGATAACCAAATACTCTGATAAATTTCAATAATCAATTATGTTCCATGTTAGTTCTAAAAAAGTATGTGACGAACATTAAAGTCTTAGCATTATCCATGATTGCCTGTGATGTATCAGCAAAGCCAATGTGGAGAGAAATGGCAGATAAATTCACCATATTTGACCCGACAGAATTATGAAATTACATATACTCGTCTAAAACTAGAATAGGAGATAAACCTTTTACCTTTTCCACACAATCTGTGGGGCATATGCAATTAGTTACCAAAATTGAACCATATCCAATCATGGAATTCATACCTTGTGCAGATAGAATTTCACATTGCCAACATCAACTATTATGTCGGTTGCCAACTCAGTTGCCAGATACCTACAAGATAGAGAGCCTACAATTATATTTCCATCAAAACTAATATACTTTAGGTCAACTTTGAGGAAAAAGAAAAAGGGAAGAGGAACATATTAGATTTAACAAATAGAGAGCAATGCCAATTGTTAAATTAAGTTGACCAGTCCAGAATAGTCTGATAGAGACACAAAAAGAAGCATATTATAGCATGTTCTCTTCTTTTAATGAAAAAATTAGAACAAGTGCCAACATATAACTTGAGAATCAACGGCACTTGATAGCGCAGACTAACCTATTCAAGGTTCACGTTTCATGAATGACATTTAATGCAATAGACAATAGCCATTGCATAAACATCAAAGTGGAGCCAATGGAGAGTTACAAGAAGCTGTTCTTGCATTATATAGGCATCATTTGAAATGTTCATTATCATTTGAAGCCCCCCTGCGCATGCAGCCCAATCCCAATAGGCCACTACCAAAACATTATTTGGCCTGTAGATTCTCAAATCTACAGACGAAAACGGTGTCAATTTGTGGTGAGGGCTCGGACTGGTTGGACCTTTTGGGCCGGCCTCCCAGGCTCGAGCCCAATCAACCTATACCGGGCTAAAGATGCCATCCCTAATCTCTAGACAGATTGCTCCTTCACAGAAACCAATAAAACATACCCGATAACTCTCATGTATAATCCATAAAGGGCAGATGAAGTAAAACAAATGCATGTCTCAGCCAGTAACAATCACTACAAAAGCACCTTAAACTGTTGGCTAAGAAGAGAATCTCAAACTGGTTTTCTGCTCCAACATATCAAAGCTATTAAGAAATTCCAGAGGCACGAAGGCTACCCAAAAACTAATACAGTTCTCTAAATGCAGTTACATAAAATATGAAAGGTAAACTGAAGAAGGAAAAAACAGAACTGGTAACCATTGAAGGATATATCTATAGTACCATTAAAACATGGACAAGGAACACAACCAGAAAAGAATTTAACAAAAAAGCTTGTAAACAGAAAAATTAGGTATTAAAAAGCAAAAAGGAAAAATGAACAGGGACTAAAAAAATAATAAAAAATAAATTTATACAATTACTAACTTGCTGAATACAGATCTCAAACTCACCTAATATTATCCCCATCAGTCTGAAACGAATCAAGCTTAGATCCAAGTTTCATAAACTTCATCTTGCCCAGTATCAGCTCCCTTCAGTTCTTGTTAAATGCCCTAATCCTAACTTTTGTCAGCCAATATTCCCAGAAAGCAATTGAAGGCCTGACTTCTGCCAACGATGTTGTTTTCAAGAAGAAGAAGAGTTTCTTTGTCTGACCGAATCTTGCACACAAAACTAGGCCAGAATAGAGGAAGATAGCAGATGAGAAACTAAAGTGAAGTAGTCGCTTCTTTAGTTGGTAACAGCGTCCATGGACCACGGAGAGAGAAGGTTAACGATGTAGATATTGCTTAAAAACTCTGTCAAACATTTGTATAAACTATAAAGAGAGCACCCCCACTTGCTGAGAACTGACACCACCACCTTTGTTCATTTGTTTATGTTTCCATGGCTTTTCTTATGCCAATGGTTTCACATAGAAACACACAAACAAGAAACCGTTTGCAGGTAGATCAAATTTCAAAAACCAAACCCCAGAATCCACATTCCTTTCATGAATCAAATCCCCTCTTCAATGTAGGCTGCAACACCTGCAACGAGACGACATGACATCTAGGTATCAGCTAAGAAACCACCAAAAGAGTTGACAAGAAGCATCAAACTTGAAGGTATTTCCAAAAGAAACAGTGTACAAGGAGCATGATATCCGACAAATTTGTTCTACAAGTGGTGGTAGATAACAGATCATTTTTATTTTCTTAATAAATAAAGTGGAGCTTAAACAGTAAGCATAGGAATCAGAGTCAAGAACAGAACGCACTTAACTTTTCTACGAACAAAAAGAACCAAAATCTCACTACCCAACACTGTTTTTCTTGTGTCATTTAATAACCAACTTCAAGAATTGGAAAACATGCAATATAAGAAATGGTATCGGTAAATTCTGAAGAGTTTTGTTGGATTTGTGCAGAAGAAGTTACGAAGGAGAAGACAGGTAACCAAAACCCAAGTCAGATTGAAGCAGAACAAGGTCTACTGATTGCATTTGATTGAAAATCTCGCCAAATCTGCTGTGACAGACATCAAAAGAAGCGTTGAAAGCATGTCGATAGAAATTATAATACTTCACCTTAGAGATATTAATCCAGAAGCCACCGAAGGATGCCTTACAAGCAAGAACCTTCTCAATCTTATCACTTTGAACAAGCAAAGGGGGAATCAAATAAGCATCGCAAGAGACAACTCGCAAGTAACAGAACAATAAGAGAAGACAATACAACACAACGTTCGGTGCATGAGAAGCACTATTACCTGCAGGACAAAACCCAAATGGAGGTAACCCCACAAACTACAAATAACACCCAACAAATCCAAAAAACTTCACATCAAAAGGGTGGGCTATTTCTCATCGTTGACAGCCACCAATGCCTCTAGACCCACAGAAAGCCAAATCTCAGAATGTTCCCTCACTCTCTCTATCTATATCTCTCCCAACTCCTTTGAATCAGCACCGCCCCACAACCAATATCACCACCAGCACCAACACTAAAACCACTAAACCACCACGTATCCTCTCATTCCTTTTACCAAAAACTCACAAAGATCAAAACTTTGTAATTGCGTATCAACAAAGGCGATCTTTTTATGTTTCACTTTAACAGCAACGAAACAAAACACCTTTACTTTCGTTATTAGAAAGTAAAAGCAGTGAGGTTTCTTTCAACAGACAAAGACAGAACCCAAAAACCAAGAGACCCCACACGTCCCTCAGCGCTACTTTGATCTCTACAAAGGGTCTCTCTCTCCCAATGTAATGCACGCCAATCTGACATGCACAACATTGATGTTTCCCTTATCAAGTACAAAACTGACTCGTAAGACTTTATCTTTTGGTTTTTTAAAGCTTTTTGTTGTATAAATTTTTAAAGCATTTCGTAGTGACAGAGAGTGGGAGCGCGAGAGTTCCAGGAACAGCCCCTTGTTTACGAGAAAACCATCGATTCATCCCCCCTCAGCCGCTGCCTCTGCTCTCGTATTACTTTTTTTTAAATAATCATCCATGCATCTCATTTATTTTCCTTTTAACATTTTAACTTACTTTAAAAAATCTTTATCTCAATAATAAATTTTATTTTTTTAAGTAATTTCTCTTATATTTCAATTAAATTAATAATAATAAAATTAACATTATACATACCAACAATCTAATAAATATCCTGCTGAAAACAACGTCTTTAAATTTTTATTAGGTTGCTGTTATATTATTTTTTATGAAAATTTAATAATTTTCTAAAAAATTAGAAAAAACCTTAAAATTTTTCTTTTTATAATGTTAAAGATTAAGAATTTTTCAAAAAAACATAAACTATGTCTTTTATCTTTTTATATTAAGAAAATAGTAATTATAAATTTATAAAAATAAGGTTAATTAAAAAAAACTCAACTTTCGTCAAGTTTTTTAATATAGCTCAACTTTAAAAAGTAGCAATAAAATATTAAAACTTTCAATTTTATTTCAATTTTATCTTGAACTTAAAAAATAGTAATAAAATATTTAATCTTTCAATTTTTTTCAATTCTATCGTGATGTTCGTATTTATGTTAAATTTGTTAATGTGACTTGTCATGTGTTTTAGAAACCTTAATTATTAATATATGTAAGTCAAAATTAACACAACAAATGAAAATTAACGAAACAGTATCATTTAATTACATAATTAAAACGACGTCGTTATTTAAAAATGACCTAAATCAGATTACGTAGTCCCAATAACTTTACGTTTTGATTTCAATTTTTCTTTTCGTTTTCAGTTTATTCTCTTGATGCCCTCACTCTTTAATTTTCAAATTATGCAGTCTCGATGTCCTCATGTTACGGACATCATGAAAACAAACTAAAGACGAAAAGCTTACTTATGCCGTATGCTGTAACGTGAGAGTATGTTGGGGCCTCAAAAGAATAAATAAAAAATAAAAAGACTGAGATTATCAAGAGAACAACAAATAATGTCAAGCAAGAACTAAAGAAATTTGAAAATTAGAGTATTTTATTACCACTTTTTTAAGTTTGGGCTATAATTAAAAAAATTAAAAGTTTGGACATTTTATTGTTACTTTTTAAAATTCGGATTATAATTGAAAATTTAACTAAAGTTTGAGTTTTTAGTAATTAACCCTAAAAATAAATACTAATCAATTTCTAATAAATTACTTTTAAGTTTTTATGTTTTTAAATTTAAGAAAGAAGCAAAGGCAGCACAAAAAATTGAAAATGTCAGCTCATGGGTTGCTTATAAATAAGCCATATTCGTCCATTTCATTGGCAAAAACATCTTTAATCTTGAAGTAGTGGACAACGCTTTTTTTATTATCCAATCTTATATATATTATATTCCCTTCACCTCACATGCAATTGGTCCAATCCATTGCTATCCCATACATATGCCGTTCTAATATTACATCAGCGGCGTTTTTAATATTTTATAAGCTCTGAGTAAAATAAATTTTTATTTATTTTTACTTATTTCTAGGCTCTCATATAAAATAAAAATAAATAAAATATAGATCTTTTTTTATTATTCTTTATGAAGTAAAAAATATGCCTTATTTTGTTTTGATTTTATTTTTTATAAAGCTAAAAATAGATTTTATTTTATCATTTATAAAGATAGGTCCTAGATAGGTGCCCACCCTACTCTTACTCAGGATCAACCATATATTGCGTACAAGTATTTGGAATTTTGTAACGTCTATAAATTAAATATAACATTTTGTGCAATCAAAATTTAGTAATAATGTTAAGAGTTTATTTATGTCAAAAAGTTAGCAATATTATTAAATGTTTGAATAAGGACTATTTTGTGAAGAAATACCAACATAAGGATTAACTTATAAATGTAAAAAATGTATGGTCTCTTCAAAATAAAAGCAAGACAGAAATTTGGGTCACAATCTTTTGAAAGATCCCTTCCACGAGCATTGGCCGGTCGGGGGCAAGTCATGGTTTTTAATTTTAGATATAGGGGCTTTCAAAGGTCAAAGCATTAATTAAATTATGACACAACCAACATTAGTAACAATTAATGTGTATGTGCTCGTCGAAACTCAGAACCTCCTCCTACGTCGTCGTTAAGTGGGACCTTTCTAAGGTCAACTGTAGCGCCCCCTCACCGCAGGGTACACATCGGAACGTCCGACACGTATCCCACGATGAAGGCGCACTACCAGTACAATTCTACTAAAATCCACATGGCATCACAGTAATTAAATCACAGTATAACAGAAATCAGTACATTAAAATTTCACAATA
>JANZLD010000237.1:6644357-6656026 GCA_026413575.1 Erythroxylum carthagenense | reverse complement strand
TAACAATAAGGAAATTATTATTACTTTTCTTATGAAATTAATAATAATTATAAAAATATTAAAATAAAATAAAATAAAATAAAATAAAATAATAATAATAATAATAATAATAATAAAGAGTGAAAAATGTTATTTTTACCTATTCCACGTTTTGCAAAATAGGAAAAAACATAAGAGATGTATATTTAGCTATTTCCCAAAATGTAGGAATAATTTATCGTAAATAAAATAGCTATTCTACTCAACTAAACAAGCCGTCAGGGTTTTCAATGTCTTTTTCGAAAATTTGAGGGCCTTAGATGTCGTTTTTCGGATAGTCGAGGGCTTCAGATGTCTTTTTAGCAACTCACTAATTACTTGTACGGAAACTAATACTATTGTTAACGAGTAGGTTTAGCCGTTTAAGAAAGGAGATTAGCATCTCTAAAAACAGTTTACCTTATTGCTTATTATTTAGTAAGATTTGGATCTCCTTTACGAACCAGACAAAACATCAGTAAAGAATGAAGATAGAAAATGGACCAACGTTGTCTTTGCATGGTAGTGGAAGTCCGTTCACGAATAGGTTGTCCAGTAAAGAGGAAAAAGTCTTACATAAAAGCTATAAAGCATATGCCCCATAGCGTGTGCATGTCCCCCCCCAATGCTCCAATAACTCTCGGGGAGGTCGGTGGGTGGAACTACTTAGCTGACCCCAACAAAGTTTAAAGTCGAGGGCCAAAAGTGGAAGCAAAACGTTATTCTTATTTTTTTTTATAAAAGAAAATGAGCGGTACAAATTACATGACAAAGCGGGAGAAACAGGTTCTCGAAAGATCCTCTAAAAGGATCAAAGTGACACCCTATGAGTATGGAATCAAAATAAGTAACTCCATCGGCTAGCTGCCCAGCATAATTGGCCATCCAGTCGACGCATCTGTTGCCCTCTTAATAGACAAAGCAATGAACAACAGTCAAGTTCCTCGAAAGCAACAGATGGACGCTGCGGACGATGGGATTATTTTTTCATTAGGTTATTTGAAAGCAGTATGTTTATTGTTGAGTTTCTCGTATTTTTTTTAAAAAAAAGAATATTAACATATAAATCTAGTGAGTTACTTCACCTATTATCAATTGTTTTTAGAATAAAACTCTACTTGAGTTTGTATGTGGTCTTATTTTTTTTCGGGTAAGCTTATAGATCCATTGTAAATTTCATATGATGTCAGAACATGTTTGGTTCGTATTATTAATTTTGTGGTTGTCCGTCTAGATATTCAGTCTTAGCGGATTGATCCGGTTATCACTGTATTTATTTCAAGCGACAACTGAATGTTCAGTCCTATTTGCACTTGAGGGGGAGTATTGATAATACCCATATGTGAGTGTCCTATATTGAAAAAAAGGGAAAAAAAAAAGACTAACATATAAGTTTAGTAGACTACTTTACCTATTGCTAATTGATTTTAAAATGAAATCTCACTTAAATTTATGTGTTACCTAACTTTTCTTCTCATGTAGACCTATTGCAAATTTCACATTTATTAACTTTGTCATATTTAGCATAATTTTTACTAAATTATTATTATTATTGTATATTATTTTAACGAGGTTAAAATTTTTTAAAATTGAATTAAAAAGTTAAATTTAGACTTAAAATTGTAAAAAAATATTAAATACATGTTTTTTAAATTTACAATTATAATAATAGAATTAAAATTTGCTAAATTGTGGAATGTTTTTCAGGTGCATAACATTATTGGAAAGCCCCCACCGCACCAATGAGGTGTTCGACCTATGAATCAATTATTAATACCTAACTTTGAAACTACTACATAAAACTCCAATGAAAGCCAGACTCCATAGATTCATAACAAAAATACTGTGTGGCTTTTCTAACAGCGACGTTCCCACGATCCATTCGTTTTTCCAGATCTTAGTGGAGAAGTCACCGCCAAAATCTATAAAGTCTTCATCTGAGATGGAGATGTGTGGTTGGAGTTTTTAGGATGCCGTGGGCGTGATTGTACAGAATCTCAACTTATCGAAAGCAAGCTTAACGGCACTAGTGATAAAATGTAGAATGCGCCTCGATCTAAACTAAAGCTCATTAACAAAGGATTGGACAGTTAAGGACATGGGGATCGTCATTTGATTTTAGAAGGGAAGGGCAATCTCGTCATTTGGTCCGTAAAGAGACGGCAAAGTAGATTCTCTTTGTACACGTGTCATTCTCGTAAATACAACTAAATATTTGGTAAATAAATAATGGTGGCAAAGTGGAAAATTAATGAATAAGGAAATGCGGCTGATGACGTCAGCAAATCGGAGCATCCAGATCTTGCAGCGGAAAGAAGCTTCAAGTCTTGCTTTACGGACCAAGTGTTAAATCTGTCTCTTTCTCTCTCTTTCCCAGAAAATTTTCTGGGAGAAAGAAAATCCAGAGACAGAGATATGAATTTAGTGAACTCGGAAGAAGTGAAGAACAAGAACTCATCATGAACTCCCATCATCGTTACCATTTTGTTTTCTTTCCGATTCTGTTGCTACTACCGTTGACGATCTCTTGTTTGGAAGACCAGAGGTTCACTACAATTCAGAGAAGAATTCTACACCAACCGTTGTTTCCTGCCACCTCCGCCCCACCACCCGGCGCCGACGAGTCCTTAACCCCACCCCCACCTCCACCGCCGGACCCCACCGTGTTCCCCACCCCGGACCAACCATTTTTCCCTGAGGTCCCAGCCGCACCAAATTCCGACCAGACTCAACCGCCGCCAACAGCAGCAAGCACCACCAATGGGACCGCGATACCAATCCCAACCGCAACACAACCTGCGAAACCTGCGAAGAAAGTGGCAATCGCTGTCTCTGTCGGTATCGTCACTCTCGGAATGTTATCTGCTCTTGCTTTCTTTCTGTATCGCCACAGAGTTAAGCATCCAAGAGAGACTCAAAAGCTTGTTGGACCAAATTCTCAGACGTTCCCTGACGAATCACGAGTGCCCGCCTCGAGTTTCTTGTACATTGGCACTGTGGAGCCCAGCACAACGTCGGTGGGTGAAGTTAACGGAGCAGCGAATACGTCACCGTATCGCAAACTGAACTCTATCAAGAGATCTGATCGATATAGGCCTAGTCCTGAGTTGCAACCACTGCCGCCATTGCCTAAACCTCCTTCTCACGATAATTCTCCGTCGTCAATGTCGTCCTCCGACGAGGAGAGTCGTGAGACGTCGTTTTATACCCCACAGGGCTCGTCGGTGAGCAATGATGTTGACGGGTACTACATGCCTGTTTCGGTGAGGTCTGTTAATGGTAGTAGAAATGATGCTCATGCTCATACTAATAGTTCGTTTCCTAACTCTCGAAGAACGTCTCCGAGGTCGAGATTTCCGGCAGTATCATCGCCGGAAATGAAGCATGTGATTATACCACCAATGAAGCAACCGTCTCCGCCGTCTCCGCCTTTCTCACCGCCCCCTGTGACTTCACGGCAGGACAAAGTTCATGATACTATGCCAACTAGTTCTTATGTTCACAGTAGGCCAAAATTCTCAGGGCCGCCACCACCGCCTAATGTGGCTCTTCTCCGATCAATAAACAGCCAACAATCAAGTAGAATTCCGACACCTCCACCGCCGCCTCCGCCTCCAGCTCCTCCTCCTCCGCCTATACCGCCTGCATTATCAACGCCGAGGAAGGTTGGATCTTTCGAAACATCTGAATCAAGTGTGTCGTCGATGCCAAGTAAGGTACTTGGGAAGTCGCAGTCTTGGACTCCTACCCCCAAAGTCGGTTCCACGACTGAAACTAAAAGCCCTGTTGAACAACTTAGTAATGAAGCAAGTTCATCGGAGAGGAATGATCCCGATGACAATGACGGAATCAAGCCCAGGTTAAAGCCTCTGCATTGGGACAAAGTGAGGGCAACATCTGACAGAGCCACAGTGTGGGACCAGTTCAAATCCAGCTCCTTTCAGTGAGTAACATGAAACTTGTATCCCTAGTTAATAAGTTTGATTCTTGGAGGGATTTAGAGTCATAGTAATTGAAGTTATTGATTATGGATGGTTATTAAATTCTTGGCAGATTAAACGAGGACATGATGGAGAGTCTTTTTGGATGCAATTCTGCAAATTCAGTCCCGAAAGAACCTATGAGAAGATCGGTTCTACCTCCTGTTGAGCAGGAGAACAGAGTATTGGATCCGAAAAAGTCACAGAACATAGCAATTTTGTTAAGAGCACTGAATGTGACGCGAGATGAAGTCTCTGAAGCTCTGTTAGATGGTATGTAGTATTACTATTTTCTGTTCAGATCATCTATTAAGCTTTATAATCATAACCTGCTAACCTGTCTAAAGAAAGTAGGATAAAAGCAAAACTAATAGAATCGTACTTCATGTCTTCCTTGGAAAAGTATGGCTAACCCATAAATTCAGGGGAGTTGATGCCTCTATTACTCCGTGAATTATGCACGAGAGACTAGGCAGTGCAAATGACTATGATAACAAATAGACTGTACAGTTCATGTCCCCCAATCCCGTGGACTACTGTGCTGGCTTTTTATACAAGTAAATCGTATTGTATAAGCAAAGTTGTAGTAGACTACAATATGATTACATGTATCTTGGAATTAATACCTAAAATTTGGAAGAAAATACACCTGTTGGAAAACAGTAATTATAGTCAAACAGATTAAATTAGAAGTTATCATCATTACAGTCTCAAACAGAAGAAAATGCAGTTTAACATAATCATATGACATAAATGATGGTTTTGTTCCTTCAAAGGCAACTCTGCCAGAACGAAGTAGAAGTGGAAACTGGTAATGTCACAGGAAGAAGTTAGAAGTAGTGATTGCTTCGGAAAACAGATTTTTAGTCAGGTGAATGTTATATCTAAGGTTAACATATAGGTCAGATTCAATAGGTTACCATCTGATATTCTTCTTCCTTGAAATGTGACACTACTCGAATGGGGCAGAATGGCTGAAAGAGAAAACAATGAATAACACTCAAACACTCTTGAAGATTATGTTAATCTATTTGATTTCATACTCAGCGTTCAAAGATCAGTGGGGCACTAAAAGTACAGTAGTATGAATAGATCGGATATGATCGAATCTGTAGTCTTTATGAAAATTTGAAGCTTCTGGTTCTGATTCAAATGAAGTGTTTTCACCATATTCACATTGCAATGAAAAATTATTTCATCCCTCTGACTTAAGGAACTGAATGATCCTGGTGACATATACCACTTGTAGCCTATTTATGCTTAGTTGCAAGATTGAAGCTTTCGTTTTTTTCATCTGTTACAACTAGTAATTGCGACGAGAGTGTCACCTAAGGCTTGGGCCAGAGGAAACTCCCTTGTTCAAGTGAAAGACCACATTAGTACCATTATGATTTCCAAATATGGAATATAGTTCTGCTGTCAGTTCCTAAGTTTTCTCTTTTTTGTGGTGTTTATTAATTAATTATGATTTTCTGCACAACAGGCAACCCGGAGAGCCTGGGAGCTGAGCTTTTGGAGACTCTGGTAAAAATGGCACCAACGAAGGAGGAAGAAATAAAACTTCGAGACTACAAAGGTGATGTTTCCAAATTAGGGACTGCAGAACGATTCCTAAAGACAGTGCTTGATATTCCATTTGCCTTCAAAAGAGTTGAAGTCATGCTATACAGAGCCAATTTTGATACAGAAGTCAGATATTTGAGGAAATCTTTTCAAACCCTAGAGGTAATTGAGCTATAATCTATTACTGCTGACACGGATTATGTCTTTTATCTTGATTCCTAAAAGCATTCCAAAAAACAAAACAACCTAGGCGTTAATCATCGTATCTCCATCTCTATCAGGAAGCAAGTGGGGAACTGAAGAACAGCAGGTTATTCCTCAAACTGTTGGAAGCTGTTCTTCGGACAGGAAACAGGATGAATGTTGGCACCAATCGTGGTGATGCAAAAGCATTTAAGCTTGATACACTTCTAAAACTTGTTGATATTAAAGGAACAGATGGGAAAACTACGTTGCTGCACTTCGTGGTCCAGGAAATCATTAGATCAGAAGGTGCGTGTACTGATTCTAAGAACGAGAATTTTCCGGAAAATAAGCAGTCCACATTGAAGGACGAAGATTTCAGGAAGAAAGGATTGCACATTGTGTCTGGACTTGGCAGAGATCTCAGCAATGTCAAAAAGGCAGCAGGAATGGACTCTGATGTTCTAAGCAGCTATGTTTCAAAGCTAGAAATGGGGCTTGAAAAAGTCAGGTTAGTTTTGCAGTATGAGAAGCCTGATTTACAGGGAAAGTTTTTTGATTCGATGAAGGACTTTCTGAGAAAGGCTGACGAGGAAATTACTAGGATCAAAGCTGATGAAAGGAAGGCATTATCACTTGTAAAAGAGGTAACAGAATATTTTCATGGAGATGCAGGAAAGGAGGAGGCCCATCCTTTAAGGATTTTTATGATTGTAAGAGATTTCTTAACCACATTGGACCATGTATGCAAGGAAGTGGGCAGCATGCAAGATAGAACAGTGATGGGTTCTGCTAGATCTTTCCGAATTTCTGCAACTGCTGCTCTACCAGTTCTTAGCAGATACAATGTGGGACAAGATAGAAGTTCAGATGAGGAAAGTTCTTCTCCTTGAAAGAAATGTCTGAATGAAGTAATGATCCTTTCAGGAATATAACCAAACTATAGCTGATACTTCCATGGTTACGAACTCAGTTTCAATCGATGTAGTAACAGGGCATACCTGGGTTTTCCTTTCAAAGATTTCAGCCCACAACATATGGAGAGACGGCTAGTAGTTTTACAGACGAGAACAAGAAGACACATTTTGTCGGATAGTCATCAAATGTCAGTCAAAAACTACCAACCAATGACAAGAAAGAGGAAATTCATCGAAAATTTTTCCCAAGCAAAAGGACGCTGGCATTTGAACGCCAGAAGACACCGAAGAAGACAGGTGAACTACAGATTTTTCATTTTTAGAAGAAAGCGTGAAGATTTCCCTACTACTTCAGCAGAGTTGCCATAGCTCGAATACGTTATTACATTTGGACATGATTCTAATACCATTTTAAGAAAGCAGAATGGTTTGTGGTTACTTGCATTGTATTATTTGGGCATTTATTCGACATTTACTAATAAATTATAGTTAGCATTTCTTGGTCCTAAGTTCTTCTCATGTTGCTTCAAGCTCATACAAAAGCAGAGATGGAAGTTTCAAGCACCTTACCGGCAAATCTGAAGTTTGTCTATCTGGGTATGTACAGAAAGAATCAATATAATGTGTGTCTAAATACAAGTAAACAGAGCAAAAACTGAACCCTGTTCAAGTAAAGAGTAGGAATTGAATAAGAAACGAACCTAGGAAAGTTAAAAAGCTTCCACTTTGATGCTCTCTTTCCTGTTCTGCCATTGCCCGTTTGAACAAAAAGCTTGAAGCTTGAAGCTTGAAATGACACGACCTTCTCTTGGAAGAAGATGCCGAATCGTTGAACTTGGTCAACAAGTTATGACCCAGACGTAGAAAAGGCCTATGAAAGAAGAGCTATCAACGTCAAATTTCAATCAAAACTTTGAAACAGGCCCACAGTCAAATCAAACACGTTTCACATCTGTGAACAAACAATTGTCGGCGTTCTCTGATTATTGAGTACCGATATTTCTTGAAGCATGTGTCAACGAAGGGACTCTTTTCCTTTCTTTGCCTCTTCTTTTTAACTCTCTGTTAAGAAATCGTACTTTTGATTTACATTATAATTTGGGATCGCACCAAAACGAATTGCACACAAAAAAGTTGAGATGAGAAGATCTTGCATCCTTATGCTCAGATTTATGCTTATAGCAGCTTTCCAACACGTGAGAGCACAGAGATTCTAAAAAGAATCTATTTTGTTATTAATGGCTTCTCTCAAGAAACCAGCTGAATGCATTATCTCCTACTTCTAGGAAGATAATTACAAGAAAAAATATACAATTGAATGCCTTTTTACTTTCTTTTATCAAGTAGTCAAGGCATCTGAAGAAAAAAAAGGTGATCCTCCAATGCGCTTAGTTTTGAGTATGTTCTTAACCAGTATTCTCCACCTCATCTCGTCCTTCTTGCTCTGTTTCACAGTCCTCTCCTTGAAGTTCCTGAATAGAGACAATTTGCACTAGGAATGTTAGCGTTATGATCATGTTCTCTTGATGAAACAGAGCAGAAGAACGTACATTACCTGCACAAAGGAACTCTGCAAGTATCTGAATCAGAACAAAGACGGGAATGAAGTTCCAATAGTTGCCACATCCTCCTGCAATGGCTGCACCCGCCAGGTATCCTCAACTTGCAACTAGCGAAGTGTCGAACCAGCAATTCTAGTCCTTTACAGGCAGAATAATTGCACGGTGGTTGGTTCTCGGAGAATTCCTTGTCGTGAGGACCAATCGTCCGGCAACCATCCCTGCATATATGAACAAGAGCCTCCATCGCCTCGTACAGCTGCAAGTATATCTTCCTCTCGTTCGACTTTTTGATCCTCTGCTTTTGCCTCTGGAAAGTTACAAGGTTTTACGTCAGAACACCAACACAGAGTCAAGAGAAAGGGAGATTCATATATATACATAGATTTTCTTACGTTGTCTTCGTTGATCTTGGATTCAAGAAGCTGTTTCTCGAGAACCGGATGGCTCTTCTTCATTACTTCCCATCCTTCCGTTGCGGAAATTTCTTTCAAGTTCTTCAAAATCATTCGGTGACAAATGAGGCTGAGTCGAGGAGCATCACACAACAAGGCAAGCTGGAAGATGTCTACTACGTTCTCTGCGTTAAGAAACCCCTGTTCCAGATGCCAAACGCATACTTGCTTCAATTGTGGGACAGCAAACACATGGGAGAGAACCAACAAATGCAGTACAAATTCCTTCATTTCATCTTCCTCGTAGCTATACGTACAAGAACATACGATCTTTAAGACTTGGTTCATTGAGTTCTATTAAATACAATGAGATTCTAATCTTCCTGAAGGTTGACTGTTGAGACATACCAGGCAGAGTACAAGAACCGGATAAAAACTCGAACAGCGTCATGCGAAACACCGTGAATTGATATTGTTCGCCGTCGGCCACGACCTTTTGCTTGTTTTAACATGCCTCTCAATACCGGAGAAGCCATTCCCTGTAAAAGAAAGCAACTAAGTTGATAAATTGATGATCTGATCTGACAAACCTCAAGTTTTTCTGTTTCTTTAAATGCTAATTACGATCCAGTGGTAGAGAATCCTCACCAGAATACTGGCGTGAGCAAAGATGGAGCCACTATTGTCGGTATTAACAGTAACATCCGTTCTATATCCTTCATCGAAAAGACGATCCCACATATATGTTGATCGAGTAGAGGCAACGTTGTATCCTCTTAAACCTGAGCCATCCTTGCCCGATCTCTTCTTCTTGTTGCTAGCTCTCGATGGATCAGGTAATGGAGGTGGCACTGGAGACCGTTGTTCGGAAAATTTAAGAGAATCCTCCCGGATGTTTTCCAATTTTCCCATCTTTCGAATACCCTCTGTCAAAAATTGAGAAATGAAGAAACCCAATTCAGAAATCTTCTATAAAACCCAGAGAAGAACAAGATACGAGGTATCGGGCTTCATTGTCAGAGGCTCAAAGCCGCATTCCTACACTATAACGTTAAACAATTCCTTTCATGTTTCATTCCATTTTCCATTTTCAGAAAGACAGAAACTCATCTTCCCAACTTATGCTTCCCAGCTTCAGGTTCAACTACCGAATGATCATACATTGACAGAAAAATAGAAAGACGAATCCTAAACCAAACCCGCAACAGAATCATGCATGACCAGCTCAAAAAAACCAACTTCATTGAACACAAACGAGAAGATCAATCACGTACCTCTTGCAATTGGCTTAAATGAGGAATAACGAAATAAGTTCCCGAAAACCCTTAACAGGATCGACACCTCAGCTTCTATAAAACCAAACCACGACCACAAACTTCTGAAACACCAGAACAGAAACCAGAGAGAGAGAGAGAGGCAGAGAAGGAGAAGAACAACACAAAGACGAACTCCTATACAAACAAACAAAACTCTATCTTCTATATATATATATATATATATAATTATAAGAGATAAAGGTTAAAATTTACTGGGAAACCAAACTCTTTCTCTCCTATGCCTCCCCCTCTGTTTCTATGTTGAGAGTAAAACTTGAATCCCAGTACTTATCGTTGGTGACAAACCTGCCCCTCTCCATCCGACCTGTCAACGTGAGCCGTAATTTTGATTTTCCAAACGTGTCTGATTAAATGAATTACCTTATTTAGCCTTGAAATGGACGGCGACGGTGACTCAGACATACGTAGGAACCGTTCATGTCCTTATCCACATCTATTTATCCACGCCGTGTATTACATAGATATTTTTGGTCATTTCACTTGTCTATTACAGAGTACCACGTTCCAGCTAATCTGTGTCTGGCAAGATTTGTTTGTTACTAGATTTTTTCCTCCTGCTCTGCGGTCGATATGCAATCTCACTCCCATTCAGCTTGTCTTGCAATTATCATCCTCAGCCTTTCATATCCACTTGCATATCAATGATCGATAAGTAAATTTAGTTCAAATAATCAATCATTAAAAAACGTCATTGTTGTTCAGTTTTACGAGCCAAGCTTTGGAGCGTTTTAGAGGGAATGAAACCTGTGGCTGCTATGGTTATCACTCACCTTATCATTGAATGCGATAATAAGATATGATATTGGGTCATTACTCGATGGATGTTACATGCACTGCACTTATCTGGAGTATCTGTAGCTTGTTACATCGATTTGAGGTTACACGTCTGTACCACTTACATCGTAAGGGTAACTTTGTGGCCGATTTTCTTTCTCGTCATCTTGTTAATTTTGATGTTGGTACCTATGTTCTTCATGATCCGCCAGAAGATGTTAGACCCTGGCTGATGCATGATTTAGTTGGTGTTTGTTATCTCTGTTAATTTGATAATTTCGAAGCATTGCCCCCTTTATTTATTAAAAAAAAAAAGTTAGTTGTTTTTTTAACCGCAAAATTTTTAAACTGAACTAATTTATTAATTAATAATCAATTTTTATAAATTATTAAGTTCTTATAAATTAATTAATTTTTATTTAAATATTTCTTGTTTAATTAAATTTCAAATGTTCCAATACTCCTTTCAATGAAATTATTTAATTTTATTTAATTTTTAATTAAATTTATGATGTACTAATACCTAAACCTTTTAAACCTTAATCTGTATGGTTTGAGGGTTAATAATGGAATGGGATGAAACGTAACACACTTCCATCGTTTGCTTGAATGTTTTATAATGGAATGAAATGGACTGGGATAGAAGCGGAGGTTTTCATGTTACGTTCCATTCCATTTTAAACAGTGAAAATAAAAAATCTACGATTCAGGGAGTTTAGGATGGAACATAAACTAATAAATACATACTACCTAATATACCCTCAATAATTCTTCTTAATATCAACTCTGACAAAATCTTAATATTAATATGTTAAATAGAATATAGTAATATTTAATATAATAAATGTAATTAAATAGTTGATAATAATATTTTTATATTATTAATAATAAATTATATATATTTAATAATAAAATATAAAAATTTATATTTAAAATTTATTTA
>JANZLD010000237.1:6630379-6644257 GCA_026413575.1 Erythroxylum carthagenense | reverse complement strand
ACATTACATTCCATTCCATCCATCTTCCAAACAATATTTCACTACATTACATTATGAACCCTTCCATCCTTCCCAAACAACTTTTAACTATATTATATTTCATTCCATTATAAACCATTCAATTCCCTTCTATTCTTTTACATTAATTAACATCCAACCAAACATGGCCTAAATTTCTTGTCTTTCTAGTCCAATTTTTAAAACATTGTAAATATGTAATTAATGGAATTAGTGTCTATAAAATACAATTCTTTCATTATCTCATAATCAATAATTAAAAAGTCGATTCATTCATAAAAACTTTAAATCGATTTATTTTTTGATTCAATATATTTTAATAACTCTTATTATTAAAGATCAATCGGTATATTAATTAATCAGATAATTTTTGTAAACTAATTGATTTTTATAAATTATAATAAATTAGTTAATTTTTATTTAATAATTTTTTAGTTAAACTTAACTTTTCAATAAATAAAGACAATATATTTCTTTAATTATATTTTAAATTTTAATATTAATTGAATCTTTTAAACCTTACATTTCTTATATTAATTGAATATTTTGTGGTCATCAAGAATTAAAATATAGTTATTATTATTATAAATAATAGAAAAATATAAAAATATTATTCTTTAAAATTTAAGTAAATATAAGAATAAATAAGTGAATCATCGTTCACCGATTTTTAATTTTGAGCTTGTGGTATTAGTACAGCAACCGAATCGTGGTCTTGTCTCAGGTTTATGGGCCCCCAATTCTTAATGAACTGGGCCTAAAACCAATGGCTCAAAAAGCTTTTAGCTAATTTAGCTACAAGACATACACTTAACTCAACACCATCGGACGAACTTTGGTAATGGTAACTGAGTTTAGGAATATTTAGGGATTTTTTGTTTCAGGGTAATGAGAAAAAAAAAAAAGAGTAGAGAGTATAAAATAAAATTTCATATTTAGTATTAATAGAGGTAACATTTTTATTTATCTATTTTTAACAATACTTTATTTCTCTGATAATTTAGAAGAATGGGATTCATCGTTGGCTATACTCTATTTTTATTTTTTATTATATTCATTTATATTCTTGTTCTTATTATCTTACGTGAAATAAGCGTTCTTTTAATTATTCAAAAAATAAAATATATAAAAATAAGTATAAATTAATAAAATCAAGTTTTATCCATATTTTTGAATCCCGCGGAAGAAGGTGCAGAGATTGAAAGGAAGACACGTAAGTCCCAACGTCGGCGTCGGGAACGAATCAGTAGATGGAAATATTCCACAATTCATGGAGACTTGGACATAGACATCACATTGTGAAGACAGGGAGGAGAGTCAGAGTCAGGATTGGGTACTCTGGATCACATTGTGGATGACAGTGGAACCCATTATTTTGTCCACCTAGCCTGTGATCTGCATGCGTATTAACAATATGATATTTAGCAACCACCGTACACGCTCCCTCTCACTCTCACACATGGATACAGTCAAAGCTGCAGAGCTCCTTGGGCTTTAGCGGGTCAAATCAATGGCACTATAACCCACGTAACCAAGAAGTGA
The DNA here is from genome assembly GCA_026413575.1 of Erythroxylum carthagenense. Lineage (NCBI taxonomy): Eukaryota > Viridiplantae > Streptophyta > Magnoliopsida > Malpighiales > Erythroxylaceae > Erythroxylum > Erythroxylum carthagenense. Next base: position 6,642,697 of record JANZLD010000237.1, on the reverse strand, counting down.
CAATCTTTTCGACTTGTGTAGACGTGAGATGTAATGTTTTGTTGCCTTATTTTTATTTTTTATTAAATTTTATTCACATATTTATATATAAATTTAATATAAATATATGGATGAGGTTTAATATAACAAAATTAGAATAAAATGATTGAAACAAAAAATTTGAAAAATAAATGAGGTAGGATTATATCTTTTTGTTCCGATTAAAGTATTCATATCATATTTCATTAAATCTTGTCCACATATTTATATAAATTCTATATAAATATGTATGTGACATTTAATAAAACATAGTTATCTTTTTGCTCCGGTTAAAATGTTGATATCATATTTTATTAAATTTTATCCACATATTTATATAAATAGCATTTAATAAATAAGAAGTTAGAATAGAGTAATTGGAATAAATGAAACAAAAGATTTAATTTAATAACTAATTTTCTAAATTTCATATACATTAAGTTTAAATATTTTTTTGAGATATGCTAATTGATAGGTATTTATATAATATTTATTGAACATGTTATATTAATAAAACTAAAGTTTTAATTTAATTTATACAAACTTTTAAAATAATTATTAGATTTATAAGATTTAAAATGCGTCTAATTATATTATCCCTTAAAACAAATCGAATGATTATTATTTAGGAATTAATCATTAAAAATATTTGATTTTATAAAATAATATTTTCGTTATAATAATATTTCGTGATAGAGAATTATTAGATATGAGTAATTATAAATAAAATTAAAATTTTTTATTTAATAATAATCATCATTATTAAAAACTACTAAATAGTCATCATGTAATTAATTTTAAATTGGATAGAGGAGGAGCGTCTGGTTTCTTTTTAACAATATATATATATATATCCTGGTGCTGGGACTGGGAGTGAGTATTGACTACTGAGTGGTCCAGCCTTTTCACACGTGAAGACGCTCCCGGCCTGCAAATAATATAATTTAAAGTCACGTGTGATCTCACCACCACCATCAATTCTTTCTTGGACCATTGGACCCCCACAAGTAGGCCTTCCGCTTTTTACCCCCTCCCTCCGAAATCTCTCACTCAACATTTTTTGCTACAATCGATATTTTAAAAATAGGATAATAATTAAATCAATAAAATAAAACTTAAGGTTTAAAAAATTAAAATAATTAAGAAAATTGAAAAGTTAAAAATCATATCGAAAAGTTTGACTATTCAAAATTTTTACGATTGAACCGAATTTTCAATCATAATTATTAACAATTTCTAAAATGTTTAACTTATTTTTTATTATTTATAATATTAAATTTTAAATTACAAAATTAACAGTTTTAATATATAAATCATAAATTTAATTTATATTACATTACAATTAGATAATTTAAACTTATCAAATCTTAAAAATATTTTTAAAATGATTCTCATTATGCAATGTATTTACATAAACAATAACATTATGATTAAATTTGATAGCTAATTCACCAAAAAAGTCATAATATTAAATACAATTGTCAATTAATTAATTAATTAATTATATGATTATTGGAGCTAAATTATACCGCTAAATCAAGCAAATCTTAGATTCTATAATCTTAATTGGATTCATTTAATTCGTGCTCATCTTGATTGGATTCAAAATTTTGGTTTAATAATAATTATTATTAAAAGTCGATTAATTTATTAATTAATTAGCTAACTTTTATAAACTAATTAATTTTTATAAATCAAAATAAACCAATTAATTTGTATTTAACATTATATTATTTTTAACTTTAATTTTTAATATTTTCTAATTATTTATCAAAATTTTTAATTTTATTTAATATTTAATTTAATTCAATGAATATTTTTACATCTTAAATCTTTTGTCAAATAAAAAAGATTAAGTTTCTATAGGCTAATGGTATTCTAACCGAAAGATACTATCATTGTACAAAACATTGAAGATATGTGAGGATTAGGAAGAGAATCTAACTTTTATTTGGCATTTAAACTTTAATTCTACCCAATTAAAAAAAACATCATCCTTAAAAGAAAAAAGAGTTTCAAGCTCCGGCTCCCTAACATTTGGACTTTGGAGACAATTTTGGCTATGTTCTAGACCGTGTGTGTTGTACCTTCGACTGAATACTGTATGTATGTACGCGGGAAGTAACCGCTTAATAGCGCCTCTTTATATCTCTTCCTCTAATTTTGGCGGCACCAAAACCGCCACTCTCCATTACTCACTCACCCTGATTCTACTCTCTATCCCCTCCTCTTTAGATTTGCTCAATCTGGGCAACGTGGATTAGGCAGTTTAATCCTACAGAATGTCAAATACCCATGTTCCAGTTTGAGCTGTTGAGGTTATAGTTATTATAGTGTCCATGGGAGGCTTTGAAAGTGGTGTGCATCTTACTGGTCTGTTGTGTGAAGAAAATGAAGCTTCTTGTTACAGTGAAAACGGGAATGGTGACGGTACTTGTAGCTTTGATGACCACGAAACTTGTGTTGTTTTGGGAAGTGAGGAAATCGAGTACGTGGAGAATCTAATTCAGAGAGAGACCAGTTTTGGATTCGGATGTTGCGTCTCTTCTGGTGGTTGCTCGAGAAACAGCAGTGGATGGTTAAAGTCTGCTCGCTTGGATGCCATTGAGTGGATTTTTCATGTTCGTAAATGATTCTTTTACTGTATTATGAAACATTTCCCATTTTTTCAGGTCTGTTTCTTGAGTCTAAAACCTTGTGTGTTGTCTTGTTCACAGACTCGGGCAGTCTTTGGATTCCAATTGCTCACAGCTTATCTTTCTGTGACTTACTTCGACCGGCTGCTTTCGAAAAGATCGATAGATGTAACTAACAAGTTCTGTGTTGGCCTTAATGGCTTATCACGTTTGGTCTTTGGCAATGATAATGGTTTCATGTTGTTTTTTTGCAGGAGGGGAAGTTGTGGGCCGTTCAGTTGTTGTCCGTGGCGTGTTTGTCAATAGCAGCGAAGATGGTGGAGTGTAGAGTACCAGTCTTATCAGAGTTCCCAGTTAAAGATTATTGCTTCGAGAACAAGTCGATTCAGAGAATGGAGTTATTTGTGTTAACCACCTTGGAGTGGAAAATGAGTACAATCACTCCTTTGATCTATCTACGATACTTTGTTGCTAAAATTTGTGGTGAATCTAAAACAAAAGAACTAATATCTAAAGCTGCAGAACTCATAATGGCAATGGTGAAAGGTAAGCTTTTAAAAGTCGAACTTGACCCTTTTTTAAGTCCAAGTTCTTTGCCAAACTTGAATCTTTTTCTCTGCCCAGATGAGAATTCGTTGGATCATCGACCATCTGCTATTGCAGCAGCCGCAGTATTAGCTGCATATAATAGCCAGTTCACAAGGAAAGAACTGGAGCTCAAGATGAATATGATTTCCCTGTGGAATTCTCAGGAAAATGTTAGTTTCTTCTTATTAAAACGCAGTTCATTTTCTCAACTTACGGACATAACATCTTGTATCAATTCTTTTCTCCTTCAGCAGGAACACATATTGTCCTGTTTTATTGCAATGCAGTGTAAGGAAATGGAAAAGTTGAAGACACCCGAGCCTGTGATTACCCCTGTCTCATCCTCAATTCTTTCGAACTCAATAGATGTTAAAGAGAACTCTCTGTGCGCCTTAGGAGCTGGCATTAAAAGAAGATTGACATATGAAGATTGTGATCAAAACTCCCCTGGGAGGAAAATTTCTCGTTACTATCAAGATAAATTGATACCCTTTAAGGAGTAATTGGCTTCATTGGTTGTTTAAACAGCAAATACCTTTCCCAGAGAACAGCAGTCATTATTTGCAAAAGGTTGGTTTTACAGGATAAGTTAGTGTTCTGTGCCATTTTATGGTGTGGTTTGAGTGGATGATTGGGGAGTTCAGTTTTCCGGAACCAAGTAAGGACTTAGCTAATTTCACAGCTGGAGCATGTGATATAGAAAAGGGAAGATATATGTATAAAGTATAGGTTTAACATACTTTAACATGTAAGACTCTGACTCAAAAAAGTCCAAAAGCCAAATAAGGTGGAAGAGGGACATGGAGAGAGCCAGAGGGCCATTGAAGACCTGTTTAATAGCATTCATTGTACTGTTTGCTTTTTCATGAACCCTACTACTGGTCACCAAACTTTTAGTTTGTTTCTATCCCCTTTTCACTTATTTATCAGTTTTACTTTTATGTATTTGGAGAAGAGAATTATGTACATCACTTAAGTCTTTTGATGGTTCTTGGGATGCTTCCTATGTCTTTCAAAAGGCCGAAAGCCATGAGGAATGAAGCATTGTTTTTGTTTGATTTGATACATTTGTGCTGCATTTGGGCCATCGAAAAAGTTTATGAACTGTGACAAGATTTGCCTGGAATGTTGGGGCTCTCAGTGGTGAGTGGGATGTTTCCTTTTTTCGTTAAAGAGTACAGTGTTTGCTAGGTATGGAGTTACCAGAAGTTGATAGTTGATTCTTATCCTCTTTAATGCTAATCAGAAATTTGTCACCAAGAAAGTTTATTTACTCTCATAGGTAAGTAGAGTACTTATTTGAAGAATGGTCACTTTGAATAGGTTGAGATTAGAGAGCACCCTTTCTCAAAGTTGGCACCCGAGGTCCCATAAGGTCATAGTTTTCACCAATACATGTGAATGCTAATATTGCTTCCTTTGATGGTGGTTGTAGGACCCAACTCATCATCATGAAGTTAGAGACCTTTGTTTCTGGGGTGTATTGGGAGAGTTAGGGGTATAAGTTTAATGCAAAATGATGTCAGAGGCTCCACCTCTCTCATATGACTCCACAGGTTTCCTAGGATATTCCAGTCTGGCAGACAGTTTGCCGCTAATAGTACATATGGTCCTGTTCAAGTCCATGCTCATGTGCCCACTGTACTACAACGTCTTGGCTGATCTCCTAGTTAAAACAATAAGGACATTAAAGCTATGTTTTCTTATCTATGATTTGTGAAGAAACAATCAGACATACATGTAAGTTTTTGGGCCCAAGCCTGTAAGTGTCTAGTATTCCAGTTGTAGGATCCTATTGTCCAACATTTCTATCTTGTTCAAAGCCTAGGAGGTGAGTTCTTTGAGTGTTTCTGGCATTTGAGGTGCTGGTTAGTAATTTATTGGCTGTAGATTCTCTCGTTACCAAAAGATAACAACGTTTCTTGTTCAAGTTGGTGTTATTTGAATTGAATGAGAAGTAAATCTGCATGGAAGATCAACAAGTGATGCTGTACCTGTGAGAGAACCTACAAGTCTGCAACTTCAAGTTCTGTTCTTTCGTCGAGTTTTCCATTTACAGGATATTTGAAATAGTATGAATTGAATTTAATTCAAGTGTTTGGAAACAGAAAAAATAAATGAGGTTAATTCCATTCATCCTAAAAAAGTATCGAAATTGAATTACGAATTGAGACTTCAATTCTTCTTTTGAACGTTGAAATTATCATTCCAATAATACCCATCTAATCCTACCATATATCTCTTCACCTCAAGTAACCTCTCTTACCTCAAACAGCCCTTCTTACCAAGAAGCAGAACAACAACACCTTTTTTACGAATCAGCATCTCTCACCATATCCAAGTTTTCTCTTTTCCTTGTTTATGGGTATCTTTTTTTTTGTTTTTTTTGTCTATGATTATCGTTCTCTTTTAAATCCATAGTTCGATTTAATTTCTCCTTTCATTTTTCCATCCTGTCTATATTCTTTTGCAATCATTTTTTTTCATTTTAATAATAATTTTTTTGATGATATCACTATAATAAAATTGATGTTTATAAATTGTTTTATGTAAGTGTGAATGTTTATTATTTAATAAGATTCTTTTTAAGTTAAGGGTAAAAATGTAATGAAATAATTGAATTTATTTTGATTGTGATCTATACAGTGTAATTGAATTCAATTATGATATTACTGAGTTTGTTCCAAACAGTATAAATTGAATTCAATTCAATTTTACTAATGTATTCAATTCGAATATTTCCAAACGACTCGTTAAGCTCTTGGTGCGTACAGATGTTAGTGGTTCGCATCAAAGTCCACACCAAATGGTAACAAAGAGGTTACTTTGTGACAAGTAGGAGTGACCTAAATTGTTTCAGCCTCTCAGTTAAGGCTCTTCTTTCCAGGAGGTCTTGAGTTCGAGTTACGCTAAAGGAAGAGAAGTAGGAAATATTTCTGTTGATGATCCTCTAGCCTCCTAAGCAAAGTTCCTTGATCGGATAAATAACGGACGTCTTGCTTCCAGCTGTAGAGTGGGAGTTGGAGTTATTAGGGAACCTGAGAGCTGATGGAAATCTGATGCTGAGCAGGAGGAGGTCAGTGATCAATCATCAGCTGGATAATCAAATATGTGAAAACTCTTTGTGCGCAAAAATATACAGGCTATATAAGAACATGAGAGATCTTGGAACTCCAGGTTTACATCCTCTAGGACTCTTGAGATAGGATCTTAGGAGCTTAAGATTAGTCCGAATAAGCTGGGATACTAAAAAAGAAAAAAAGAAGGTTACTTTGTTTGCATCCACTCGCACTCCCCACCTACCATACGAAGGCACAGAGACCCCTGCAACAACACGAGCGTACAGATCTGCAGATTTTCATAGATTGTATTCTTTTGGGCTATTTCTATTTGTCGGTTAGTTGTCCTTTCCTCACAGCCCAAATAATCATAGCATTCCCAACATAATAGGCCCGAAGCCTAAACGAAATAAAGAAAAAGGAAAAGTTTAAAGAAATTGAAAACCAACCAACTCCCTCTGTTTCCCTCCGAAACCAACAATTTGAAATGGAGAAGAAACTCCGGTACTCTCTCCGTTCCTCCTCGGCGGAGGAATTCCTCTCAGCCGCCGTGAAACTGGGCCTGAATTCCTCCACCAAATCCACTCTCAAGTCCCTAATCCACTCTATACCTCCATCTTCTCCGCTCTCCACCTCTCTTCCTCTCTCCCTCCGCAACTCCATCTCCACCGCCCTCCTGTCCTTCCACAACCTTCCAGAACATTCCCCGCCCTCCAAACGCCTCCGTCACCGAGATGATCACTCCAGAGAGGATGCGTCCCGGTTTCTCTCCGAGCTCCAAGTTCTCGCTCATGTTACTTTCCTGTGCGTGTCTCATCCCAAGAAGCCGTTTTCGTCCTCCGATTTGCTGTCCGCGGCTCAGTTACTGCACGATAACTTGGTTCTTTTCGATCCGAATTCGAGCTTGTCGTCAGAGGTTGCGAGTTTGTGTGAGAATTGCTGGAAATTGGATTTTGACGGACGAGAGACCCTGATTTCTCAATCTTTGCCGTTTCTGGTTTCGAGATCGCTGACGTTGAAGAAGAAAGTCGACGTGCATAGGGTTTATGCGCTGCGTGAGGCCTTCACTTTGCTTGATTTTGAAGATGAAAGTATAGAGGACTTGAAGTTGCTGTTAATTCGTTGCGTGATTGCTCCTCTGTATTTGAAGACCGAGGAAGGGCGGCGGTTTTTAGCGTTCGTGTTTGGATTGAGTGCCCAGTTGTTGAAGGAAGCATTGGCTATGATCAAGTCGCAGATTGCTTTCGGAAGGAAGTCGATTTTGGAGGCCTATGGAGAAATATTATTTAGGGCGTGGAAAGATGTGGATGGGGACTTGAAGAATGAGTTCGAAAATGGATTTTTGCAGAGTTTGACTGAGGGTGCTATATACGCGAGCTCACGGGGGCTTTCAGCTTCGATTAGGAGAGTATTGGGTGGGTTTATCACCCAAAGGGTTACTGATGGGGTAGAGAAATTGCTCTTCCGGCTGGCTGAGCCTGTGATATTCAGATCATTGCAAGTAAGACATTTGTTGTCAAAAGTTAATCGTTGAAATAGTATTTGCGTGGGTTGTTTTTGGCTATGATCAATCACGTTGACATAATACTAAATCATTTTCATTTGTTGCATGTTGTTGAGTTATTTCAAAATGCCATTGTTGGAGACAGACCTTCCCTAGGTAAACTAGCACATCAACGTAATAATTGTACTGATGTTCTCAGTGAAATTCCTAACTGATTACTGTTTTCAAAATTAGGCGAATAAGATAAAAAATTTGGAAAATTTTGACATTTACCTGATCTAGGTCTTCTAGGGTCCAATTTTTGACGTGGGATAATGACAGTGTTGTTATATTCTTATTTTACTGGGATACTTGCTAGTATTTGTATATGAGCATCTACTGTGTATATTTTGACAGGTGGCAAATTCAAACGTCCGGCTTAATGCTTTGCACTTACTTCTAGATTTGTTCCCTCTTGAAGATCCTGATGCAACAAAGGAAGATAAAGATATAGTTCTTGATAAAGAGTTCTTTTTACTGGAAAAGCTGCTCATGGATGATTGCCCAGATGTGAGAGTTGTTGCGGTGGAAGGTTGTTGCCGGGTACTTCATTTATTCTGGGAGATTATTCCTTCATCAACCATTACAAAAATACTTACAAAAATTTTCGATGACATGTCGAATGATATATGCAATGAGGTCAGACTTTCCACATTGAACGGCATTGTTTATTTGCTTGGAAATCCAGTATCTCATGGAGTACTTATAGTGCTTTTACCAAGACTTGGCCATTTAATCTTGGATAATGTTCATTCAATTCGTGTTGCTGTTTTGGAGCTCCTCCTCCTTATAAGGGATATAAGAACATTCCAGTTTAACAAGGTATAGATAACTCTCCAAAATGCTGCTTTATTATGTAACTGTTTTCAAAAAATGTTCTAGAGGTGTTTCTTTGTGTTTTCTGATTGTCTTTGCATGATGTCACACCAGGTGGTTACTTTAGAAGTGTTACTATCCACCCTTGCAAATGATCAACCTCAGGTTGCTCAGAAGGTAACAAAACTGCTTATACCATCCTATTTTCCCTCAAAGTTATCCATTGAACAAGCATGCGACCGTTGTATCACTATCATAAAACGATCCCCCATGGCGGGTGCAAGATTTTGTGAATACTTGGCGTCAGAAGGGGCTTCTCTTAAGTCCCTCATGGAACTACTTAAATTGCTAATCAGTTTAGTTTTATCACATGCTGAACTAGAAGAAAATCAGATTGAGGGTTTACTTGCTGCTGCTGCCCACCTCTGCAATAATCTATTGAGTGAACCATGTTTTAAGAGTGCCCTCAAAGAGTTCCTAGTTGGCGGAAAAGTAAAGTGCTTGTTTGCTGCTGCACCTACTTTGCGTGCTCAATCAGCTGTACTTGACATGTGTTCTGCTGTCTCTCCAGATGATGCAGCTGAACTTGTTGAAGAGTGTATGGGTCTAGTTACTAATTGTACCGGATTACCAGACAATGTTGACATGCAAAATGAAGTCAGGTGTGCCCACAAATTACTTATGTCCTGTGACTACTTTGATCAAATGTTGGAGGCTCAGACAGCACTTTTACAGAAGACAGCATATCGTTGCCATGTTAAATTTGGAACTGAGATACCAAAGCAAAGAGTTTCTCCAGGAAAAAGGAAAAAATGCAAGCCCTCTGTCAAAGTTGCGGCTAAGTGGAAACATGTAAAAGGAAAGAGAGTTTCCACTCTTGAAGAGGATTATTCAGTTGCTGTTGGGATAGCCTGGCAAATAAAAGATTTGCTAGCATGTGAGGACACTAGGAGGCAAGTCTTAAGTTCTCTAACTCCAGAACTACCATTAGATGCTTTGAAAATTATTTCAGAGGTCAGCGTTGTGCAGTGTATCAACTACATGTACATGGATATATCTCCTATCTTGGCATATACTGCCCTCGCCTTACACATGACTCTACAAAATATAAATACAAGCACAAATGTTCGTGGTTCCGAGGAAATTCATTCGGCATCCATTCAGAAGCAAGTACTGTAACTTCTCTGTCACTTATTGTTCATTCTTGTTTTGTTTGAATTGTTTGTGACATGTCATTGCACATTAAATTTAGCTTTATCTACAATTTTCGAACATGGCTACCTCCTTTTTTTTTTTTTTCTCTCATCGTACCTTTTCCTCGGTTCTGGAAGCTAGAAGAGAAGTTTGTTGGTTGTGTTTTTGGGTCACAAAGTGAAGCGACTTTCATATAGACCAACAACTTTTCATCGTGATAATATCCTTGACGAAACAAAATAACCAAGAAAACAAAAGCTCATACGTGCAATTCATGCTGCTAAACTTGATAATAAACATCAAGGCGCAAACTGAAACTTCAATTGCCCTTAGACGAGTCTTAGTTGAGGCTTGAAAAGTTTTATCTGTAGAGAGTCAGTTTCCTAAGAATTGTATGCTTGTAACTTGACCGCCACAAGAACATGTCACATTGTGAATTAAATGCAGCTAACCATCCTTAACCTATACAAAATTTCCAATTTCAGATATTTTCCGTTGTCATTATATTTATGTCGTCAATATTAATATTATGATCTTTGGTCAACAAAATTAATTGTTGATTGTAGTTTGAGGTCAAGAGCTCTCTTATTGTTAAAGTAGAAATTATTGTCGATGATCCATTTTCAGTTTTATCCAAAATTTTCCATTTCAGCTGACTGTGCTGGATTCGGCAGCAGATCACCTGGTTAACTGTGCAGAGAAGTTGTTGGGAACAGGTGAGGCTGGAGAATCTTTGACAGTTAAAATGAACACCCATCTTACTGGAGAAAAACATAAATCTCAAGCAGATTCTTTTTGCTCAAATGATGCTGGTAAGGCATCTACAATTGTCAAGGAGCCATGATTTTCACACAGCTAATTTTTGTATTATGATAGTGGTTTCTGAAAAAAAAAATGATTAGTTTCAATAACCAAGTTATTTATTAATTAATGTGTCAGATTTTAATTTGCTTTAAAATATTTTTCTAACAGTTTGTGAACTTTCATCAGGATCTCATTATACCTCAGAATGGAGAATGCGCAATATGGTGAAGATGCTAACTGCAATTCTCAAATTCATTGTTGAGTCTCGATCAATGGGCTTTCTTTCTCGGATTCATGGAAGGTGCCTAAACTTTTCATCAGCATACATAAAATGTATAATCTTGGCTTTTGCGCAACAATGTAGAGGAAACTTGAACTTGAAGGAGGATGAGTTGAAAGAAATTGTTGCGTGTCTGAGGAGCTCCTTCAGTTATGCAGCGAAGTTACTCAATCTGATCCTTAGAGACACAAGTGAAGCTTTACCACCTCCACCAGAAGCTTTTGCTCTTGTCAATGATATGCTTGATCTAATTGTCTTGACTGAAAAGTATCAGGGCTCTAGTGTTGCAGGACGTCTTACTGCCCCAGCTAAGTTTTGGCTGCCTGATTTAGTTCTAGCTTTGGGATCTTGGTGCGTGCTTAAGCAGACTGATAAAGAAAGCACTCATTTGACCGTCTTCAACAGAATGAAACTGAATTTCCCATCATGGACTTCAACTTTGGCAAAGAATGAGCTCAATGAAATGGATGAAGTCAGCCCACAGGAGGACGATGTTTCTGAATCACAAGAATTTCGTGTATTTAAGAGGTTTGTGGAAATGATAATTTCGCTTTCGAAAGGCAACTCCAACATTTTGGATGCGATAGGGGTGATTTTCTTAACTGGCTCTATTCTTGGCCTGGAAAGAAAGGACTTGGAATTGGTATTGGGACTCCTACACTTCGTCTGTGCAAAGCTAGTCGGTCCAGAAGACAGAGAATGGAGTAAACTTGATATGATGTTGACATTATTGCCGGACATATACCCAGTAATTGAAAGACAAATAGAGGAATCAAATCCTGGAGACGAATGTCAGAAACTGCAGAGAGCCAGGGCACTGCTTGAACCTGTTTGGTTGTATCACCTTTACGAAACCGGGAGGTTTTCTTCAATGGAAGAATAGACTGTTATGTCATGCTATCCTTTTAACACTTCAGGTCTACAGATATTCCAGGCATCTAAGTCTCATACCTGAACCGGAATACATCCCCTTTTTTTCATTAACTGGAAAGCAAAACAAACTAGAATATATTCCTTGTCGTTGATGTATTCATTAAATAATGAGCTCGATTTTGTATATAATGTTGATGTTATTGGATCATAAATTTGACCCTACGGTTGTCAACCTTATTATTACCCTTTTGACAGTTATAATATTTAGCCATTATTATTCCCCAACGTTTATTTCTCCTATTGTGAAAGTATACATTTTCTTTTCGTTTATAATTAAAATATTGTAATTAATTAATTAATTATAATATAATTAATTAAAATAATTGAAATAATTAATATTAATTAATTAATATAATTAATTGAAATAATTAAATAATTATAATAAATAAATAAATAAAATTAATTGAAATATTTAAATAATTAATTTATCACAATATAATTAATTAA
>JANZLD010000237.1:6603996-6615404 GCA_026413575.1 Erythroxylum carthagenense | reverse complement strand
AATCAAATTTTATTTGAAATTTATAATTTGAATATATTTAAATTAATTATATTTATTAATTATTATTAAATTGAAGTTATTTAATTTAATTATAAAAATTAAATTAAATTATTAAGTTAAATTAAATTAATCATAATTTAATTAATATTTTTATTTTAATTAATTAAATATATAGTATTAAATTAGTTTATGATTACTAGTGATATTACGATGAAGACGATGATTATATATATATATATTTTTTTTTTTCCTTATGTGAATTATTTAAAAACAGTCTCTCTTATTTAGGTGTAATATTGCATACTACTGTAGATCTCGACTTGCGTTCCTATCCGTTGCCACTCTCTCTCTCCCCTTCACCACAACAACTGCTCTCCGCCACCATGACCAACGGCCCGGGACTCTTCTCAGATGTCGGCAAGAAACCCAGAGGTTCTTCCTTCACACCTGTGTGTATAATTGATTCGTATATGACGTGAGGTAGTTGTTTTGATTTTCAAAGATGGAAGCTTTGAATGTTTCCTTGACTCGTATTTGTAGATCTCTTGACTAGAGACTACAGCTCGGATCACAAATTCAGCGTCTACACGTTCAGCAGTGCCGGTGTGGTACGTCACGTCTAATGCTGTATATGCATGGTCAATTCAATTAGTTCAAACCGAAGCTTTTACTTTTAATTTCAGTTTTTCTTGATTAGCGTGAACTGGCATTGGAGTTTGGACGAATTAAGTGAATGAACATGCGGTGAATTATAAAGATTCGCGTGTCTGGTTTCTGTGATCTTGTTTAATTTGAGATTCATGGTGACTCATGACTGCCTTCCCATTTTGTGATGGTGCTGCATATGACTGAATTTCTTGATTGGGTCAGTTGTCTAGTTTTCTTATTGAAATGTTCTGCAGTATACTGGATTTACTATTTCTGGTGGGGTTTTCTTTTCAGTGTTGGGAATTGTTATGGTTCTTATTCATCCTCCATGTGTAAATGGGTTTCCTTTTATTTTTCTCCCCTCCTTATTGTAATTGTTCTATCTGAAATTAATCTTGCCTGTGATTTCTTTCGACATGCGCACAAAGACCAAAAGGTATGCCAAGAATAGTAAAGTATAGCTTCTGTTAAATGAAATTTTAGTGGATTCTGCTGTCATAGTGATATCCATTTCTACCCTAAGGTTTATGTTGATGTCTGAAAAATTATCGACTTTGATCGGTTTTGAGTTTGTCCAAAGGCGGATGTTCTTTTAAACAACTTGATCATCTTCTATCTACTCTTTTGGTTATTATTCAAGCTTCCACTCTTTCAGTTTATCAAAAAGCTAATGTTCTTCAAAAGAACTGTATCATCTCATTTTTACTCCTTTCTACATGATTTTTCAGGCCCTCACATCAACAGCTGTGAAGAAAGGAAATCTTTCCACTGGGGATGTGGCAGCAGTTTACCAGTACAATAAATCTTTTTTCAGTGTTAAAGTTGATACGGAATCTAATGTATGTTGTTTCTTTTCTTTTGTTTGTATGGTCGCCCGCAATCGGCTTCAGAAGGTTAGGATTTGACATTCATCGTCCCTGCAGATCTCGACAACCATAACTTTTACTGATCTCCTACCATCTGCAAATGCCATTGCCTCTTTCAAAGTACCTGATTATAACTCAGGGAAGGTAAGAAGTCCTCGTTCCTATTAGGCTAGAATTTTGCAGTAAAGCAATTTCATAAGAGATGCTAATTTAGGTACTTGATAAATAACTATTACTTTTGCTGATGTTAAGTGATCCTAAAGTATAAGACAGTCTTGGTGGCTTCAACGAATCGCTTAGGTGGAGCTGACAAGAGCTTTGCGATCGTGTTGCTAAAGTAATCGTGTGTGTGTGACGGAAACATTGGTTTCGAGTCTTGACAATCTGTTTTTGCAGTTGGAAATCCAGTACTTCCATGACCATGCAACATTCACTGCTGCTGCTGCTCTATCTCGGTCACCTGGAATTGATTTTACTGCTACTCTAGGTACTCCTGCAATAGCTTTTGGTGCCGAGGCAGGTTACGATACTTCTTCTGGTGATTTCTCAAAATACACTGCAGGAATTAGTGTGACAAAACCAGATGCTTACCGCTTCAGTTATTCTGTAAGTCGTCAAATCTATTCCCAAATCTTCTCTTTTAGTCGAATTAACAAAACGAGAAAGTAATAGTTTTGTGTTCATCTGTTTTCATACGTTGTTTTCCCTAGGAGTGACAAAGGAGACACCATACAGGGATCATACATTCATTATTTAGATGAGTTGAAAAAGAGTGCTGCTGTGGCAGACATCACTAGGAGGTTTTCAACAAACGAGAACACGTTTACTGTTGGGGGTTCCTATGCTATTGATCCTTTGACAACGGTGAAAGCAAAATTAAATAATCATGGGAAACTGGGGGCTTTGCTACAACATGAGGTTATACCCAAGTCCCTAGTAACCATCTCTGGTGAGGTGGACATCCAAGCTTTGGACAAAACACCAAGGTTTGGGCTAGCAGTAGCCCTCAAACCTTGATTGCTATCAGCCAATTATTTGAAGCACTGTTTGAAATGAATTGTAATTTTTTTCTCAGCTCTCTGTGGCAGTTAAAAGGGGTGCTAGTAAGTAGTTGCCCAACAGTGCAGGTTACTCAGATTTGCAGTCACCGTGGATGGATATATTTCCTGCCAAGACCTTGCCATTGTATTTTTATGGGTTTTGTTTTTACTTATCGACCACTTCCCAATTTGCATGCTTCTCTACTCACCTTATATTAAGAATTGTTCTATACTGCACTAATAAACACATCAAATGAAAGATTGTCCTTCTGCAATACGCGGAATTAGCTTGACTAAATGACTGCAGAAGGACATAAAACAAGTTGACAGGCATGTAGTAAGTGACATCATAGGTGGGTTTTAACGTCGTTTACCACAGAGTGATGAGAGGTCTCCATATAGTGCCTTGTGCATCCCATCCGATTAATCAGAACCACAGAAGGTAGATTCAAAAGCGTAGCAGAAGATAAACTTATAAGAAAATAACCATGACTGGTACATTTTTAATAGCCAATTTGTAAAATTTCAATTCTCTGATCACCATTAGTAACACCATAAAACTTTCTCCAATTTGGAAAAGTACATGTCTCTAGGTGGCTGCAAAGTTAATCATAATTCACTGCTATCATTCACAAGGAGGCATTTTTCAACGTCCTCCTCACAACATGAAGTCTCACATATCCAGTGATCTGGAGGCATGTAGTTTGGTACTTAGATCTAGGTATCAGGAAAATACTAACAATTGATAAGAGAAAATTTGTCAGCCCTTCCTTTCACCGCTATAAAAATTGTATGTACAAAAAATGACCAAAAATTACAGCACAAGCAACATGCACAATGAAATTCTTATCCCTATCTACCTTGATTCGAGTAATTAAGATCCAAAAGGACTAAGACAAACAAGAAAGGTCAAACAAAATTAAGAACACTCTGCATAACGAAGAAAGACAAGGTAACTCATCACTATAAAATGTGCAAGTGCAAGTGATTATAATAAAACACCAACTCGAATGTCTATAGGAATAAGGATACATTGCAAGTGCTATTTGCCTATCTCATTTAGAACCATTAATAAAAAAGGTCAATACTCTAACTGGAAATCTGTGATAAAGTATTAGAATACTAGAGGGTTTGTTTCTTGCTAGTTGCGTAAAAACATCTCTACAAGTAAAGAACACAATTGCATAATCTTCCACAACATATCATATGTACAAATTTCTAAGAAGCGAAAAAAGAACTAAGATTTGAGGAACATCGTTCCTCCACACCTGCGGAGAGCGAATGAATCTAATACAAATTCTAGCTCATGCATGATCCTGATAAATTAGCATTTGGTTTACATTAAATAAGCAAATTATACACAGAAAGTATACATGACAAGAGTATGCACACATCTAAATCTCTAAGAACGCGCTATTTGTTCACACAGAAATTAGAGGTCCAGTCCAAAGTCCAGAAGGGACTATGACAAATTAAACTACAAGACAAGCCGAAAAGAACTTCATTTCACAAGCTCACAGATAAGGATTTGGATAGACAACCAAAATCGAATGTGGATACGAAGCATAAACAACGGAAATTATTAGGCAAAAATCGGAAAAGATATGAGATTTAACCATAACAAAAAATAAGTTCATATGAAGATTCTTAAGTACTCCACAGATCCAAAATGTCAATCTCATACGACACAAAAACAGCCTATCATTAAACTCGAACATATATGAGCAAAGGTCTTCCCTTTCATCAGTCAACGTTCTGCATGATATCCTCAGCAGTGAACTTAGTGCCCTTATCCTTATCAGCGGCGGCGCGTCCCTTGGCCTTGCGATCGAGAAGCGACTTGCGGTCCTTGTCCAGGCGGAGCTTGGTGATGACCACCTTGGAGGGGTTGATGCCGACGTTGACGGTGGAGCCGTTAACCTTCTCCCTCGTAATGCGCTCAATGTGGATCACCCACTTGCGTCGGTACACCTGCACGACTTTACCTTCTCGGCCTTTGTAGGTCCCGCGCACCACAAGGACCTCGTCGTCCTTGCGCACCGGCATGGATCGGACGTTGTACTTCTGGCGGAGATCGCCGGAGAGCGGTGCGCTCATCAAGATACGGCGGACAGACGACGGGGCCGTAAAGTGAGCCTTCCGATTCTTACGGCGGGAGGAGGAAACCCTAGGATTGTACTTCATTGTTGTGTGTGTGTGTGTGTGCTGCCGGTGGCTAGCTTTTAGGAGAAGAGAGCTACCGCGGAAATGAGCAAGCGGAAGGTAGGGCACTTCGATTTTGTAGGTTATAAATATGGTGAAGGATTAGGGTTTTATGTGGGCTTTGGTTTTCTGGGCATAGACCTTCATGCTCTGCGTTTTGGGCTCTAATCTTATCCTCTCTCTTTTTTAAAAAACTTTATTAGATCTGAAAAAAGGAATTATTTGAAAAAATAACATCAAATAACAGCATTATCGAATTTTTTTCAAAATAATTTTATAAAAAGGTTTTATTAAAAAGTTAGAAAATATTGAGAATTTATGGAATTATACTTAAAGAATAGGAGAAGAAAATATAAAAATAGTCTTAATTAATTGAACAGGATCAAGATAACAACATCATATTTTAGCTAAGTCAATGGTCAATTCTAATTCGATCTAAAATTTAGTTAATTCATGTTTGAAACATTGATTAATCTAAGGTCAAGCTAAATTATCATCTCTAAGAAGATAGACCTCTTTTATGATGGTGAGAAAGATGATACAAGAAGAATCGATAACAACAATTTTCTTAATCTCCTAAAAGTTCCGTCTTATAGAATTCTTATCAATGTTTTTATGTAATTTAGGGTTACATGCAAGAAGTTTAAGTACAGTGAAATGTTTTCTCATAAAATTCTAAGATCACATAAATTCTATTTCTATATATAAAACTTTATTTTCAAGTGTCTTCATGAATTATGTTATAAGTTTAATATCTATCTCACACTTGACACCGTCACTAGTTTGCTTCTAATTTGGAAATTTCTCTAACTAATACAAAACTGGTACTAAGAATCCCAAGATCGCTAAAATTATATTTTTACATATGTCTAATGATACTAAAAAGTTATTTCCTCGTATCCTCGAAAATTATTTCACAATTTTAGCATATGAAACTTTGACATTGTCGTCTATTTGCTTCTAACTTAGAAATCTCTCTAACTAATATGAGACCAGGATTGATCCCATATCCTTATCTAAATTTGATTTAAAATTTCATTATTTATCAATAATATATGGTTATTTTATAATTCTCTACCTTGACTTGAATTCTCTAATGTCTAACCACTAGTCATTTTATATAATACCTACCCCTAATAGCTTCAAGCTATGTGAGAATTCTTCAAATCCGAGTTATTATTAAGTTTTTTTAAAGACAACGAGTTTATAAACATGTTAGTTGCATCTATTGAAGTGTGAACCTTTTTTAATAAGAGCTGACCATATACAATTAATTTCTTGATCTCGTAAAACATTATGTCCTTCACTATATTCATCATCTGTCTATCTTTCTAACTTTCTTTAGTTCCAGCAAAGATAATTGTAGCCTCATCATTGATGGTAAGAGTATATATCACTAAGCATATCTCCTTAGCTGCCTAACGATCCAGCTCGTTTTATACTTAGTTATACTTGTTGAGAATTTTTAGAATAGAAGTTCCTATAAATCAAGGGTATACATTGGTTCAGAATATTTGGAAGATTAGTACCATATATTATGTAATTATCCCTTCCTATTTAGTCTCTCTAATCGTTAGCATGTATAGGCTATATAATTCTTGTATTGTATCTCTGGAAAAAGTGTAAATGAAATAGAAACATTAACACTTATACTGTTGAATTCTTCGTGGTATCAGAGCTAGGTTCAGATCCATTGAAGGCCATAACAAAGAAACAAAAATAATGGAATCCAACAGTGAAGTCAAATCGGTGGTGATTTAATCCGAAGAAACCTTCAACGCTGCAATCATACTTGATGAAAAGAACTACGATGAATGATCTCAAATTGTTGAGATGCACATAGCTGAAAGGGAGAAACTCTCATTCATCTGGGGCAAGTCTCAACAATCTACAAAGACATATAATGGCTATGAAAAATGTTATGCTAACAACTAAAAAGTAAAAAGGTGACTTTTGATCTCCATGAAGAAGGAGATCATGAAAAGATACCTGAGACTACCAACAGCACGGATGATTTGGGATGTGCTAGCTATTGCCTTCTATGATGGAAGTGATGAACTACAAACATTCATCCTGCACTAAAGAGCATTCAGAGCCAAACTGAGAGAAAGTTCACTCTTGTTCCTGAGAACCTTTTCTTTGGTGTCTAAAATCTGCACTGGAAGCTCTTCATAACTCAAGTCACCACTCAACTGAACTTCATCAGCTTGAATGACATGAGAAGGATCAGATCGGTATCTCCCCAACATAGAAACATGAAAGACATCATGAATCTGTGATAACTCCGGAGGCAATGCTAACTTGTACGCAAACGGATCAATCCGCTCTAAGATCTCATAAGGCCCCACATACCTCGGACTCAGCTTACCCTTCTTTCCAAATCTCAGGATCCCTTTCCAAGGAGAAGTCTTAAGAAACACCTTCTCGTCGACTTCATACTCCATCTCTTTCCTATGAGCATCTTCATAACTTTTCATCCTGTCCTGAGCTGCTTTCAGCCTGTGCTTTATCAAGTTGACCTTATCAACGATCATCTGAATAAACTCTGGACCCAAATCAACGGTCTTCCTGTCTCATGTGAGCATCTTCATAACTCTGGACCCAAAGCCTGAGCTGCTTTCCAAATCAACGGTCTTCCTGTCTCCTTCTGCATCCCAACACACTGGAGTCCGACGTCTCCTCCCATACAGAGCCTCATAAGGAGCCATCTGAATGCTCGAATGATACAAATTATTATATGCAAATTCGATCAATGGCAAGTGTTCATCCCATGCTCCTCTAAAATCTATTACACATGCCTTGAGCATTCCCTCAAGGGGCCGAATGGTCCTCTAAGATTGACCTCAGGTCTGACTACCATCAACTCAGGATTAAGGAGTCTGATGTGAGCAAGACAGCCTTCAGAACATGGTATGAGCATTATGAATTCTTGGTTATGCCTTTTGGACTGACCAATGCTCCTGCTGATTTTATGGATTTGATGAATAGGGTTGTTAAGGAGTTTTTGGATCAGTTTGTTATCGTGTTCATTGATGACATTCTGGTCTATTCCACGAAAATGTGAATTTTGGCTGCATGAAGTGGTCTTCTTGGGTCACTTTATTTCTGAGAGTGGGGTGCATGTGGAGCCAAAGAAGATTGAGGCAGCGGTGAACTGGCATGCTTCGACGTCAGTGACTGAAGTGAGGAGCTTTCTGGGTTTAGCAGGTTATTACAGGAGATTCGTGGAGGGTTTCTCGATGATTGCCGCTCCTTTGACTAAAATGCTGAGAAAGAACCAGAAGTTTGTCTGGAGTGATGAGTGCCAGCAGAGCTTTGAAGAGCTCAAGCACAGATTGACTAGTGCTCCATTTCTGAATTTACTCACAGAAGAGGGAGGTTATACTGTGTATACTAATGCTTCCAGAAAGGGGTTGGGATGTGTACTTATGCAGGGAGATAGGGTGATCGCATATGCCTCATGGCAGCTTAAGCCTTATGAGGTGAACTATCTGACCCATGATCTGGAGTTAGCAGTTGTGATCTTTGCCTTGAAGATCTGGAGGCATTATCTGTATGGAGTGCACACCAGGATCTTTACAGATCACAAGAGTCTTAAATACTTGTTGAGTCAGAAGGAGCTGAATTTGAGACAGAGGAGGTGGATTGAGCTGCTCAAGGATTCTGACCTATTGATTGAGTATCATCCAGGTAAGGCCAATGTGGTTGCAGATGCCTTGAGCAGGAAGTCTTCCATAGCATATGTGCAGACAGTCTATCTGCCGCGGAGCCATCAAGCTCACCCCCCATTTCCCCTCCATAGGTATTGAGTGAGAAACCAAGTCACTACATTGGGATTGAGGCACGACTCCGATACATTTTGCCTTTGAAGTCATGTTTTGAGAAAATAAAGCTTTAGCTAGCATTTTTGGACATTTGGTGGTCTTTGTACTTTCATTTTTACCATTTTGGATGTAATTAGGCTAGAACGTCCTCTGAAGATTTGTATTAACTTATTTCCATGTAAATATAAGGGTTTTGAAGTTTAAAATGCATCTTGTATATGTTTTCTAAGAATGTATGGATGTATGGTTGAAATTGATAAAAGCAAGAATGAGATTATATTTCTTTAGGTTTTGAAATGGATAGATGCCTAAGAGTGTGTTACTGCCATTGGAAATTGGGATAATTGGATTAGATTGTGTTGTGGAAGATTGGATATTAAGTTTTCTTAATGCAGGTAATGGAGTTAGATGAGAAGCTTGAAGTTTTGGCTAGAGCACTTTTAGGGGAAGTGCTGTCCAATTTTTCCTAAAATAGACAGAAACTTGTTTTGAGTTTTGGAACATTTTAGACCTTGAATTTAAGTGAGATGCCTTCTTGAAGATTGTAGTACTTGTTGAGTGCTTTCCAATGATATAAAATTTGTCACATTTGGACTTAGGATGAAAAAGTTATAAGAGATGAAAGATTTTAGTTACTGTTGATAGAAGTTAGAATTGTGCAATACCTTTGGATGGATTTTTCACCCTCTTAGAGACTGATCTGATTTTTGCTTCCTGCATAGAAAATGTAGGTTATCTTTTCCTCTTTCTATTGATGTATAATATGAAATTATTGGAGTTAGGAATAAAAAGTTATGAGGTTGAGAAGATGACACTTACTGTTCATTTGGTAAGGTTTACTGTTCCATTGGTGAATATATAGGCAGTAGCTTTAGGAGTGTTTTTACTCTTTTAAATGATTGAACTGATTTTTGCTCCCTTCATGAAACTTATAGATCATTTTTTTATCTTTCCAATGAGGTAAAATGTGCCAGATTTGGACTTTTGTGTGAGAAGATATGAATTTTCAAACTTTTGGTATTGTGTAGGGAAAATCTGAGTTTGGGCTGAAACTTTGAAGTAATTTTTGATCTCCTTAATGGCCAAATTAGTTCTTAAATCCTTCTAGGAAATTGTAGAGCTTCTTTTTGCCTTTTTATTGATACCAAAATTATGAATTTTGAACTTCGGGAGCAAAAGTTATGAATTTTGGAGCAAATCTGGGTTATATATATGTATTTTTTAAAAAAAATTTGAATTTAGTCCGCAGGCGCCCTCGCGAGGGCGAGCCGCTCGTCCTACGAGCGCCCTAGCGAGGGTGAGCGCCTCACCCCGTGAGCATTCTCGCTAGGGCAAGCGCTCGCGCGCGCGCGCGCCTACGACTCCGTATAGGCAATTTTCTAAATTTTTTTATTTTTCTTTTTTGTTTTCCAATTTTCTTTTTCTCCCCCTCTTTTGCTCGTAATTTCTTCGTAGGACCTCCAATTCACTCGGTTTTTGAAGCGTTAGTTTCCAAAAAAAATTTTCTACCATCTCATACAAATCTTAAAATTGTTGGGAGTAAGTTGGATTTTGTCGGATTTTAGCAAAGAGAGACAATTAGTCGGATATATTGAACACGCTTCCGTATTTCGGTGATTTCTTGATCTCGGGAGCTCCGATTGAAGTGATTTTTATTTCAAATTATTATAGAGACATGGAATTTCATTTTATCTTAAGAATCAGAATTAATTATGGGCCCTAACTAGATAAATTGTTTGTTAGTGGATTACTAGGATGAATTTCTCGTGAATTGGTTCGGATGACATTAAAAATAAGTTTGATTGAATTAATTTTTGTGGTGAGGAATTCCTCCCTCGTGAGATGCGCGTCCAGACGTCAAGTAGGATGTCAGACGCGTGTCTCTCCGGGGAGGGGTTCCAACAGGATATCTGGTTATGGCACAGACGTATAAGGCATGCATCATTTGGATATTTTAAAAAAATTGTTTCCTAGTTTGTTTAAGAAAGTTGAAATTTCAAAATTGTAATGTGAGACTTATGCACTAGCTAAAAGTCACAGGATTTCGTTTCCTTTAAATTCGAATAAAAGTTCGTCTATGCCTTTTATGATTATTCATTTGGATGTTTGGGGAGCTTCTAAGATTCCAACATTAGGGTGATCACATTGGTTTGTTACATTTATTGATGATTATAATAGGATGACACGGTTATGGATGATAAAATCTAAGGAGGAAGTCTCAGGACTGTTCCAAAAGTTCTGTAAAATGATTACAACTCAGTACAATGCACAAGTCAGAGTATTGAGAAGTGACAATGGTGGCGAGTATAGTTCAATAGAACTAAAGAAGTTCATGGAATCATTCATCAGACAACATGCCTTTACACACCCCAGCAGAATGGAGTGGCAGAGAGAAAAAATAGGCACTTACTAGAAATAGTGAGGGCAGCCTTGATTGGAGCTAACATGCCACTTAAATATTGGGGGGAAGCTCTCATATATGTTGTGCACTTTATTAACAGATCACCCTCACGAAACTTGGAGTACCAAACTCCTTTGAAATGTCTAACACAGCACAACTGTAGCGCCCCCTCATCGTAGGGTGCACATCGGGACGCCCGAAGATCATTCCAACACGTATCTCACTTGCTCTCCAAGATCAAGGTTAGTGCTAGCACACTCTTTACCTTGTTCTAGCTATTTCCGGGCCAAAAGGGTTTGTCCCGGTTAGGTTTTCTGACCTCTGCGTGGATACCGTTAGAGACGGTCTCTTTTGGTCGTTATAGTTTGACTAGTTATACATACACTTGGATCCTGGCTTTCGGGAATGTCTCGGGACTCAAAATTTT
>JANZLD010000237.1:6549170-6603896 GCA_026413575.1 Erythroxylum carthagenense | reverse complement strand
ATGGATAAATGCATATGCAATAAACCTGTTCCTCTATAATTAGAGGCCAGTAACATGTTTAGTCAATGAATGCAGTGCAATCCTGTCAATCTGCCTAAATTACCATAATACCCTTGCTGACAGTAACGGGATGTTACAACAACATTAGTCCAAGGAGTTAGGAATTGATCGCGAGGATATTTAGATATGTAGCATATGTACACTTGCATGAGCATCAAAGAACCAAGCTGACTGCAAGGTCCGCAAAGTGTGTGTTTGTTGGTTATATTCCTCACCAAAAGGGATATCGATGTTATCATCCCCCAACAAAATGGATGTATGCGTTTATGGATGTAACATT
Source organism: Erythroxylum carthagenense (assembly GCA_026413575.1). NCBI lineage: Eukaryota > Viridiplantae > Streptophyta > Magnoliopsida > Malpighiales > Erythroxylaceae > Erythroxylum > Erythroxylum carthagenense. The sequence goes on along the minus strand of JANZLD010000237.1, from coordinate 6,603,556 downwards.
CCATGAATCCCTGATGTATTTCGACAATACGTCTAAACTTCAGGAGAAGAATATGGAGGAAATTCAGACGTTGAGTGTTGAAGAAAATGAGGTAATAAGTTTGAAATCACTAAGCTAAGTACACTGACAGAAAATGTGCATGAGCTTGGAACTGATCATATGCATGAACATAGCACTGAGGCAGAACAAGAAACTGAGAATGAGGAGCAGGAAATGGAAACTGAGAATGAGGTGTAGGAAATTGAAACTTGTGATCAAGCTGATCAGGCACTGGCTGAGGAGGATACTAGCATGTCAAGAAGGGTATTACCTCATCGTAGCACTAGAGGAATTCCTAAAAGTTCATATGAACCTGAACTTAGCAATAAAGTCAAGTATCCCATGAGTAATTTTGTGTCAAACCATAAGTTATCAGCATCAAATGTTGCATTTGTGAATCAATTATGTAGTGTATCTATTCCTAACAGTGTGCAGGAAGTTTTGGCAGACCCTCGGTGGAGAGAGGCTATGAATGAAGAAATAAAATCTCTACAGAAGAATGGAACCTCGGAGATTATCCAGTGGCCTGTAGGGAAGAAACCTGTTGGATGCAAATGGGTGTTCACTATCAAGTACAATGCAAATGGATATGTGGAAAGACTTAAAGCTAGACTTGTTGCAAAGAGGTATACTCAGGCATATGGAGTTGACTATACTAAAACATTTGCTCTTGTTGCAAAGATCAACACAGTAAGAGTTCTCCCATCACTAACAGCAAGCTTATACTGGACCTTAAAGCAATTCAATGTGAAAAATGCATTCTTGAATGGCGAATTGATTGAAAAGATATACGTAGAAGTCCCAGAAGGATGTAGCACCAAGAATGCAATGGAGAATCAAGTGTGCAAATTGAAGAAGTCATAATACGGACTTAAACAATCTCCAAGAGCATGGTTCGGGAAGTTTACCAAAGTTATGAAAGACTTTGGCTACAAGGCAAGTAATCATGATCATACAATGTTCTTCTAGAGGAATGGTGAGAAGATCGCAATTCTAATTGTGTATGTTGATGACAAGATTGTAACTGGAAATGATCCAGATGGAATCAGGGCACTGCAAGAATACTTATCAGGAAAGTTCGAGATGAAAGATCTCATAAATCTCAAGTATTTTATGGGAATTGAGATATCCAGGTCAAAAAGTGGGATTTTTTTGTCTTAACGAAAGTATATGTTGGACCTATTACGAGAAATAGGAATGACAGCATGTAAACCCAAAAGTACACCCCTTGAACTTGGTGTGAAACTGAGCATTGAAGCCGATCAAATTATCGTAGATAAAGGTAGATACCAAAGGCTAGTTGGAAGGCTAATGTACCTAACTCGTACTAGACTATATTTAGCCTACCCTCTGAGTATAATCAACCAGTTCATACATAACCCTGGGGAGAAACACATGAATGCAGTTATGAGGATCTTACGTTACTTGAAATCAACTTTTACAAAGGGAATTCTGTTCAGGAAAGCCAACAACTACAATGCAATGGAACTATATACTGATGCTGATTGGGTAGGATCATTGGAAAATAAAAGATCCACCTCAGGCTATTTTACATTTGTTGGTGGAAACCTTATGATGTAGAGAAGCAAGAAGCAGGATGTAGTAACTAGGTCTAGTGCTGAATCTGAACTAAGGGGCATGGTGCTAGGTCTATGTGAAGGTTTGTGGATAAATTGATCTTGCAAGACTTAGGATTGAGTTCTGACATTGCTATAGTATTACATTGTGACAATAAGGCTGCTAGGGACACCTATAATCCAGTGAAACATGACAGAATGAAACATGTAGATATTCACAAATTCTTTATAAAGGAGAAGTTGGATGACGGTACCCTGAAGCTTCCGGAAATCAGAATTGACAATCAAGTTGTAGATATTCTAACTAAGGTTGTTGCACTAGACGTGCTCTTAAAGTTTCTTTGTAAGCTGGGAATACATGACATACATTCACCAACATAAAGGGAAGTGTTGAGAATTCTTATAATAGAAGTTCCTATAAATCAGGGATATACATTGGTTCAGAATATTTGGAAGATCAGTACCATATATTATGTAATTATCCCTTCTTATTTGGTCTCTCTAATCGTTAGCATGTATAGGCTATATAATCCCTGTATTTGTATCTCTGGAAAAAGTGTGAATGGAATAGAAACATTAACACATATACTCTTGAATTCTTCAATACTGTGGTTATACTTTCTTCCTAATATTGTTCTATCTCCTAAACTAGAAATTTCAACTCTCTTATGTTCATCGTTGTTACCATTTGTGCCACCTTTAAGCTAGTATTGCTCATTGTTGACCCTGGTTCATCTTTTTTATATATTTGTCTTAGCATATGTCACTCTCCAAACACTACATTTTTTAAGGTTACATTAAACTTTTTACCAAAGGCATGAAACTTATAAAAGTCTATCTTCTCGTGTTTGTCATCCTTCAATAAGCTCCCCCCATCAATTTTTAGTATCTCTTACTCATTAAGATAACTTACGTGTTTCCGTACTATAATTTTATCGTCCTTTTACTCAAAAGATTAAGAAACATTCATGAATCTCATTGTTGTCTTTCTTAAAATATAGATGCTACCTAATAATTTTTCTTTAATCACAATCAATGCACCCTTTACCATTTTAAGAAAACTTTTACCCTTAAATATCAAAAGTTCCCATAGAAATCATATTTTCTGAAGCTTAAGAATATAACAAATATTAAATGTTCTAACAGTTATATTATGCATTTTGATCTCTATTGAACCACTGTCTTTGATAGTACACTTTCCATCATCACCAAATCTAAAACTACTATTCCATTCTTTTTTTAATTATAAAGGGAAAAAATTAACATTAGCGCAGTGTTCTGCAGTATAAAGCGCCTTGCGCATCTGGGTGGAGTAGCTCTATAACGACCATCGGAGGCTCCTGTAGGGTATGCAAACTAGGACTTAATAAGACTGTTAGAAACGTCAGGTTATCAGCACATTGGTTCCCTTCTCTATATCCATACTGAATTTGCACCTCCTATGCTTGTTGTACTATTCCATTCTTTAAAAGAACATAAATAATCTTTACCAAAAGTCATATGATAAAACAAGTTGTCGTCTATCACCCACCATTTTATATAATCAAAATTATTCATGGTCAAAACATCACTACTTCTTCCATCATCTTCATTTGAACTCTCCTAAACTATAACTTACTTTTCCATCTATTTCCCTTTTCTTGTTTTCATTTTTCCGTTGTGGAAAATCACTCTTAAAATACCTTTTTTTACAGTTCAAGCATTGAATAACTCTTGCTTATGATTTGAATCATAACTTACTCCTAATTCTAATATTCTTTTCTTTCTTCCTTCCTCTACTAACTACCAAACTAATATCTTATCTACCTTCACATATGTTGAAGATATTTTTCTTCAATCCTCAGGCTATCCTTCACATTAATTATATAAATAGTCTCTTTACCACACAACATGGTATCATCAACATTTTTAAATAAATTTGATAAGGAACACAAAAAAGATTATAACTCGATTACCATCCTTAATTTTAACTCTAATACTTTGTATATTCTAGATGATTTGATTAAATTTATCAATGTGATGTTTTAATTGTGTATTTTATGTTATCCTTAAGGTATATATACACCGCTTTTGATATAAATTATTCGTAAGTGATTTTTTTTAATACTTACTTTTAAGTTGTTTTCATAATAAAGTGGCAGTTGTTGTCATTAACTACCTCTCTCACAACGTCATCACAAAAATTTAATAATACTGCATTGTGCAATTTTTGACAGAATCTCTTCCTTTTTTATGGCCCCAAATTCTCATCAAAATTTCTTCTCTTTCCAACATCGCTATCCATCCCTTGTGAACAAGAACCGCCCACATGTTCATCTTTTACAAACTAAAATCATCATAACTATTGAATTTCTCAATATCAAATTTGTGAAGAGACATCTTAACAACAAAACATATGCTCCAATACTAACTGTTGCAATGCGAATTGCTCTTATAACAATTATCTTGCAAATGGAAGCAACATATAAAGAAAATAAACAAAGTGAAAACACAAGAATTTACGTGGCTTCACTAGTTATGTGACCTTCATCCATGAGCAATGAGATAGACTTCTTTTATTTATGTAAGAAAGATGATAGAAGGAGAATAGATAATGATAACTTTCTCAATCTCCCAAAGGTTCTTCCTTGCCAGACCTTTGTCAAGATATTTATAGTATAGAGTTATATACAATAAGTTTAAGTATGATGAAGTTTTAATTTTGTCATTAAAACTCTAATTCTATAAATTATATCACGAGTTTGGTACTTGTCCCACACTTGACATGGACGCTATTTTGCTTATGACCTAAACTTCTCTTTGATTAGTACAAGACTAATAATTATCCCATATCCCTGTTTGACATTGGTTAGTTATTGAAATTTCACTATTAACCTAAAATTTAAGATATATCTCACAAATACGAATAAAATAAACTCTCAACTATAAGAAATAGCTTGTAAAATTTTAAATATAAGTTAATTATTTGATAAATCAATAATTCAAAGTTAAATAATAAATTAAATTTAAATAACTATTTAAGAATTTAAATAAAAAATAAAAGTTGATAGTTATGTTTAAATTACTTAATTCTCATTAAGCATCTTGACATCTTTACTTATTAAAGTGCTTTACACTTTTATAGGCTAATTTATGAAGTTTTAAAATAAATAACTTTTTTTTATCAAAATTATAGTTTGTACTATAAACTTGTAAGGAATATTACTTCTATCCTCTCTCTTTTTTTTATAAGAATTAAACTCATGAAATTGTCATAGAAATCAAACTCATCTAAATATCCACTTAGTATAATATATATCTCATAGTTCATACTTCATACCCCACCAAACACACCAGACCTTGAACCTCTTAGGACCTTCACCTTACCATCATATTAACTCAGGGTTGGCTCGTGGCTGTCCTAGGTATAAATATAATGACCTTGTCGATTAGTTAAAAACAAGTATATGTACTGAACAAGGCAAGTATTTGCTACACTTGGCAACTGTTTAGTCTACGCTTCTTGCACCAAATTTGACCTATTGCCGTCCTTGCCGCAAAACAAATTCGGGGCTAACATTTAGATGCTGGAATTGTCTAAAATCTAAAGATTTACCCAAGTTAGAACACATGGCCAAAGCTAACTAGTCAGTGCCAGTTGTTTAAGGTTGTTTAGAATCTAAGTAATCTTGTTTTAAATACAAATTAACAAGTTAAATATATACTAAATCGCTTTTACTTTGACTTCTTTTATTTTAATACAGAATACTCAGTGCACAAGACTTTTCGTTTAGCAAAAACCTAGAAAAGGTTATCGATGTACGTAGTCTTTTTCTTGAATTTTTTATAAAGAGATTGCTTTTGTTTTTATTTTAATACCTGTATTTTAAAAATTATTACTTGTTATACAACTTTGTTATGTCGTATTTTGATTTTTCTATCTATTTTTAACTAAAATGACTTTAAAATTTTAAATTATAATATCACAAAATAAAAATAAACTTAAATAGAAGCTCAAAAGGTCTAATATATTAAGCCTGGAATTAAAAAGGGGAATGAACCTGAAGACGCAAGTGAGTTGGTAAGGTGCTCTTCTGGCTTAACTGAGGTAACTAGTTCAAATCATCCTTATATATACAGTCATTTAAAATTTGAAGTCAGAGCTTTATCTTCCACAAAAAATCTACCCGGTTCGAATGAAAATTAATCTGAATGTGAATAACTTAAAGGTACCTTTCTATTAAAAAAAAGAAAAGAGGGAAGGCAATGTAAGATATCAATATCAATCCAGCCGAGAGAATTTGGGTCAGAATCCATAAACATAAATGATTCATTTAAGGAGAGGAGTAAATGTATGCATTTATGATTCATCACATGCACACATTAATACCACTTCTTCCTTCATCTCTCCCGCACGGACGTGTCTCTCTTTCCTCTGCAAAACCATCTCCCATCCCAGAGAACTCTTTAATGGCATTAACAACACCATTCAAGAGGCTTTGAAACCGTGAAACCTCTCAACCATCTTTGAGATAGAGAACAAAAGGAAAAAGAAAATAGAAGAAATGAACCCAAAAATGAGTAGCATGTGGAATGATCATCTAGGGGCTGTCGACACCATCTATGAGGAAGAATATGAATACTCTTCTTCTTCTTCATCTCCTTCTCTCTCACCTTCTCCTTCCTCTCCTCCCACACCTCTCCACTCTAGAGTTCAGTCATGGTATAGAGTACAGATCGTGACCTCTCTCTCCCTCTAAATCTCTCTCTGCTTTCAAGAACAATCCAATTTAATGAGTATTTGTTAATTCTTATAGGACGCTGGCTACTGGGAAGAAGACAGACGTCATGATATATGTTCAAGGAACATGTTTTCATCTCCACAAGGTCAGTTTTCTCTCCCGTCCTTACTATTTTGTTATATGTTGTCTTCTCGTCTTGTTCTCGTATTATATTTAATTTGTGATCTCCGAGGTCTCAGAACTTCCTGTTTGTCTCCAACTTCTAGAACGCAACTCAGGATTAGATGTTAGCTTCTCTCTCTTTCTCTTAGAACAAAACATTGATCGAATGATATAAGTATTATTAATCGAACACGGAGTGTCTTAAACTCAAATTATCTTCCTCTCGAGGATACAAACTGGGAAAATGCAGATATTTAATGACCAATGTGGCTTACCAACAGCCCTGGGAAGTAATCAGTAGCATAGCTAATCTGGGATTTTCTTAATCTCCATAAAAACGGATTCATGTAGTTTTAGTTTAAGGGTTAATATCTTCTTAAGGTTGATGGCTTGAATAGTAGGCAATCATCTTATCTTCCTCTCAAGGATACAAACTGGGAAAATGCAGATCTTTAATGACCAATGTGGCTTACCAACAGCACTGGGAAGTAATCATCAGTAGCATAGCAATTTCATAGCTAACCTGGGATTTTCTTAATCTCCATAAAAACAGATTCCTGTAGCTTTAGTTTAAGGGTTAATATCTTCTCAAGGTTGATGGCTTTGCGTGAATAGTAGGCAATCATTTTATATTACTTGCGTTTCTATGGTCTGATAAGAATCTTGTCCCACACAAATTATTGATTTGATCTTTCTAATCATTGTTCTTCTCCTTAAACCAGCATGAGGAAACTTCCCTTAATACTCGACAGTAACATTAATCACTTTTTTCTCGAGAAAAGGGTTTGTCCTAGCCTTGTAGCCACCTACCTTTCGTTAAAATTAATGGCTTTTTCCTGAAAAGTTGGTCCAGTTATTAAAACGGTAACGACTTGAATGCCTAACGGCTTTAACACATTGGGACATGTTAATTGCCACACCATTGCTTCGTTTGTCTCTCTCTTGTGTAGAGAACCAAAAGCCAACAGATGTGAATTGAATGTCTGAACAAAAAAGCGTTATAATCCATAATTGATCTAACCTCATTAAGAGCGCAGATAGAGATGGTCGGTATTGCATGGAATTAGCTATGTTCTGTCAGCTTTGTAGCTGAAGGGTGCTAATCAGGGATCGGATTTTCTGTCCAATTTTATGTTATTTTATTTTGTCCTATAAATTTTAGTCATTCATTTATGCGAGACTCACGTTTATTTATGCGAGACCTATATAAATAAATAACTGAGATTTACTGGACACAACATAACACCATAAAATTGGATAAAAGATCTGGACTAACTAATTGGTGCTTAAATTAGATGACATTTCTTACATTATCATTCTTACATTGTATGGATATAGGAACCGTTGACATCAAGGAGTCTCTATTTCAAGCGTCAACTAACGGAAGTCTCCCAGATTACGCTGCCGTTGAACGTAAGAGCCGACACGTTCTGTCTAATAGCTCAGTATTGCTACGGAGCACACACGGTCATAACGCCGTTCAATGTAGCGGCGCTGATGACGGCTGCCGAGATGCTGGAGATGACGCAGACTAACGGTAGGCGGGACGGGGACTTGAAGCAGATAACCGAGACGTACTTCCGTCGCGTCATCGCAGTCAATCGAGAGCTGGCGTCGGTCGTGTTTCGTTACTGTTTACAACTGCTTCCTGAGTCCGAAACGATGGCGTTTCTCGTCAGCAGATGCCTAGAAGCGTTAGATTTTACGAAGTTGGAGGCGTGCCTCGGCGAGGTTATAGATTTACCCTCCGAGAATTTTCAAATCATCGCCGAGTCTATGCAACGCAGGTTTATTAGCCACGACATGCTCTATAGAGTCATTGACCTCTACATCAAGGTAAGGCTTGAAAAACTACACATCTTTAGTCTTTTTTCCGAATTATATAAACTGGATCTGCTAAGCTGGCCTTCTATTAAGATCGCATCAAAAAATTGACGCTCATATCATATATGTTATATGTTTAAATAATTAATTTTGACATTTTTCGGTAATTGAACTTATAAGATCTTAATTGGATGATAATAACTAACCAATAATTCTCATTTGAGTTAGATTCAAAAAGTTATATGAGATAATCTTCTACTTGTGATAAAATTCTATCTCTAATTGATGTGTATCTTGGTAAGATGTAATGTGGATTACAACATTGTAATTATTGAGGTAGTGCTGAAATTTTGGTGTGGAGTGTTAATTGAGTTTTGAAAAAACAACTGAAAATATGTGTATGTTCTGGGTTGGTAATAAACGATTGATTGATTTTTGGTTGAAACATGTGTGTCTTGTGCCGTATGGAGTGATTGAAAGTTTTTAGTGTTAGAAGCTTGCAATAGAAATAATTGGTGATGCGTGTTGCGAGTTGTTAATTAATCGTGTGAAAGTAAAGCCTTGATATTCACAATTTGGTATTGAGTTGTTGGAGCAACTCATAGTTGGACAGCTTTTGAGTATTACATGTGCTTTTTCTGACTTGGGAGTTTATCAGTTTTGCATTGAATTGTTTGGGAGCTATTTACGATAAACGTTCATCTTCTTAAGTATTTCACAGCTGGGCTATTTGTGAGGATTGGGTGTGTCTTCTATTGTGAACTACTTGTTAACTGAGCAGTTGCGACTTGATTATGAAGTTGAGGTGGATTAGTCTAATAAGTAGACATTTATTCAGATATAATTCGGGAGAATATATAGGGAAATTCTTCTTTTATTTCAAGTGTATTGTTATTATTTTCTTAGTTAGTTGAGGTGGATTAGTCTAATAAGTAGACATTTATTCAGATATAATTCGGACATATAGGGAAATTCTTCTTTTATTTCAAGTGTATTGTTATTATTTTCTTAGTTAATTGACCACTGCTTGAGTTATTTTTATTAATTATCTTTGATTAAGAGTAGTAGAAAAAAAATCCTCTTAAGGTTAATATGAGTCGGTCGTGTTATTGGGTGTGAAAGTCTTTTACGAGAAGTGAGATTGAGAAATAGTATTAAGGATTGAGTGACGTCGGCACAGTAAAGCTTTGTATAAATTTGTTATATTTCGGTAAAAGTGATTAAGTTAAGTGAAAGTTTCACAGTCATAAGCAAAGTACGCCGAATTGTGTTAATAAATCTCTACATTGATTTATTTTTTATTACTTTAATAAATTAATGTGGTGATTTATTTTTTATTCTTATAATTTGTCTAATTTTTTTTTATTTGCTAAATACGAATTGGAATTTTTGCCACAAAAATCATCTCTTCAATTTTTCAGATGCTTTACGGTTTTGTTCTCTCTTACAATTTTTGACGCAGGAACACGGTAGCAAGATTACTGAAGATCAAAGAGCAGAGATATGCAACTTCGTAGATTGCGACAAGCTCTCACAACCCCTTCTCTTGCACGCAGTACAGAACCCTAGACTGCCGCTGAGATTCGTAGTCCGAGCCATGTTGATGGAGCAGCTAAACACCCGCCGTACGATCAGCACAACTGCGGCGAACAGCCACCACGTCCAGAAGCGGAACCACCACCAACTAAACGTATTCGGAGGAGATTCATCAATGACCTTAGGCTCTATCCTCCGACGGGATGCAGCCACGAGAGAAGCTGTTCAACTCAAAGCAGAAATGGAGGCCACAAACTCGCGCATACAGAGCTTGGAGAAGGAGCTAGCTAGCATGAAAAAGCTCTTGCAGAAGTCTGAGAAGGAGAGAATTTTAATGGAGAAGAAGTTGGTCGAGTCGGAGAAGGAAACTAGGGTTTTGGAATGTGGTTTACGAGAGAATGTTATGCGTGAGCTTGAGAGGGAAGGGAGGAGTGTAATGGAGTCGCCTAGGTCTGCAAGTTTCCACTACGGTCCGAGGGAGGCAAAGGTAGAGAGGGGTCAAACCGGGTCTACTTCTTTTGCTAGTACCTTCAGGTTCGGTTTGAAAGGACAAGCTAGCATCGCAGAAGTCTCTACAACGACATCAAAGCCTTCTTGCGATAATAGAGAACATAAAGGATGGATTAGCAGATTAAAGAAAACATTAGGGATGCCAAAATCTTCTTCCAGATTTAGTAAACAGGATGCAAATGGGACGATGAGAAATTTAAATGAAGTCCTTGTTGCTGATTCCACTTCTCAGAACTCGGTTCACTCTTAAGCATGGCGACCCTTTTTCTTTTTAGCTTGATTCTTCTTTTCTATTTTGCATTTCGCTTCATGGGTTTTGATAAGTCTAGCTTGCTTTACTTTGTAATTGAATAAACAGCGATTTTTCTTATTAACGGGGGGAGTGTGGAGAGTTGAAGAACGATCTAATACTATGTAACTAATGCTTTAGCGTATAAGTCGTGTTTGCTCTAGTTATATTAGTACCGGTTATTGTCTTCATTAGATAGGCACAACAGTTTTGAGTTCGTCTAATTTAGTCATTAGTTAGCCCTATCTCTTTTTTGTTATTATTATTAGTTCTATTAATAATTTAGTATTTTTATATATTTAGTTATTTATTTATTTATTATTGTTTATTTTATTTTATTTATTATTATTATTATTAGTTTATTATTTTACTTTTTTTTTCTATAACCTGCATCATTCATATCTTGTCTTATTTGCATGTGGCTCTACTGAAAACAGTATTTTTACTATGTAGGAGTAAGGCTGCATACTATTAAACCTTTTAAGATCCCGCTTCATTGTAGGATTTCAAACTGGGTGATAATGATGATAATGATGATGTTAAGTAAAATGTGATTAATGATTTATATATTATTGTAAAAGTTACATTTTTATTTAAAAATAATTTATAGAAACTTTACTTTAAGGATGATTCATAAATTATTTATATTTCATATAGTCATTTGAGAAATGTATTAATTAATTTAAAATTTTATAATTAATTAAATTTGAATTTGAAAGTAATGCCGTGGCATGTTATAGAGCACTTGATAAGTCCCCTACCTCAGCTCATTCAGGATGGAAGTCATTTCTCAGGAGCTGATCCTTTGGCCCAGGTACTCTGGCCCTACCCTGTGCACAGGGTAGGGCCAGAGTACCTAGGGATCTCATGGCACAGGGTAGGGCCAGAGTACCTAGACTAGAGGATTTCAAGGCCCATTTCCCACCAAGCGTGAGTACAAATCAGATTTCCTAAATTTAATCATATGATGCCCCTCTAAATCAGTCAAAGCATATGTGATTGTGATTAGCCTCAAAGATTAAGAAAGGCGAACAATTACGAAATTGATAATTTTATTAAGAAGTGAAATAAAAATTGATAAATTATTTTTTATTAAATAAAAGTTAATATATTCAGTGCATAAGACTTTTTGCTTTGTGAAGATTTGGAGAAGGTCTATGACCTTATGGTCACAAAAAGAGAACTTTACCGGTTACTCTAATATTTACCTTCAAATTTTATTAATAAAGTTAACTTATTCAATGCATAAGGTTTCTTGCTTTGATGTGATTTAAGAAGAGATATAATATATACAATTTTTCTTTTATATTTTTATAAAGAAATTGTTTATGGTAATAGGACATGTTATAAAAAATAACTTTACCGACTATTTATTACTAGCAAATTTTATTAATAAGTAAAGCAAAATTGAATCAAAACTTGCAAGTATGCACACGTGATTTAAGTTCGACTAATCAATTAGCAATCATTTTGTAACGATTCTAAAGGGAATCCCAAAAAAGTAATATTCTATTCAATATATTTATTTACGCTAAATTTTAAATTTAATATTTAGTCGAGATGGACAAAATATAATTTTATCATGACAATTAATCTTTTTTTTTCTACACCCTAAATGGCATATCGTGCGGCACTCGTGTTACGTGCCAGCGTCTAGTTGTCATTTTCTACACAATCTGGGGATGAGCCGCCCCGGGCCTCATAGTCGTTTCACTGCGCACGGCTTTTTCTTTTGATTGGTCCAAGCTTTTTAGTACACTGCGGTGCCATCACACACTCCAACAGAAAAGCACGCTGTAACGGCAAAGCATGCCCAATAGCTTCGCACTCAACACACGCGCCGATTGTGGATATATAAGGTGGGCTCCACAGGAAAGCCAGTACGGCCTCTTAGTTGAGCTGATATCGCCCGACGCCCGGGATTGAACCACAACGCCACTCTCCAGTTTCGTCTGTGGTCGGAGACGATTTATTAATTCGCTTCCTCTTATAATAAATATGTAGTTGAAAATGACGCAAGTCCACTCTACGCAAAATGTGCTAGTCTGTGTTTTCTTGCTCCCTCTGGCGTGGTTTCGAAACGGTTATCGAAGCGGTTTTCGAAAACGGTTGTTTGCTTGCTTGAATTTATATATTCTCTTATTGGCTATTGCGCGTCGCTTTTCGCGGGATAGTGGAAATGGCAACAAAGCAAGGAACGGTGCCGATGATTTTCGGCTTTCCATCTCCGTCCAGGGAAGGAATTTTCAGATCGACTACGCCGGCGAATTTGAAGTTCTGGCTGGCCAACGCTTTCCTTAACTTGACTTCACGCCGCGATGAGGCTAGTGTGAAATTTTTGTCGCCGATTAAAGCTAAGGAGGAGTCCTCCACGTCTTGTTTTTCAGGTAGAACTTGCTTTAAACTTTTTCAGAATTTATCTTTCTTTAAGAGAGTAGTATATTACCGTTTGACTCTGATTGTCAAGGATTATTCGAGTTCGATGCATGAGTTGTCCTATTCAGTATCTAGTTTAATTAATCCCTTTAGAATGAGTTTATAATCGCAGAAATATTCCATCCAAAGTCATTGTCCTCTACGCTCTAGCGTGAAGGGTATTGCGGAAAAGCCTAACCAATGAGATTTTGACAGAGGGATGAGCCTCCTGTTGTCATCTCGTGTGTTAGGCTCTGCTTATGTTGTACACATGTGCTCTAAAATGTACTGTATTTGTACGTGGCAATATGTAGTTGATTATTGACAGTATTCTCTATATTTTTTTTAATATAATTAATTCAGTGATTTTTGGAAAATATCTGAACTAGAGCTAATATGATTTTAATAGTGTTGTGAACAGGAATAGACATTAGAAGCGTTGTGAAATGGATGTGTTGAGTAGGTGATGGATGTTAAAATGATTGAATCGTAGAAAAGATCTTCGTTTTCGCCATCATTCTTTTGTTGAGTAGGTGATGGATGTTAAAATGATTGAATGTAGAAAAAGATCTTTTGGTTTTCATTATCATTCTTGTCTTCATTTATATGTCTTTTCTTTTATTACAAAACTTGGAAACTAACCTTGTTTATTTTGTTAGATTTAAAAGTAATTTTTATTTCAACATTTTAAATATGTTATTATGAACATTATTACTCCTAATAAAAATATAATAAATAAAAAATGTAAACTATTATGGTTTGTTATAATCAATTTGTTTTCCAAATAAGAAAATTATACTATGAACATGTGATGCGACTACCCTTTATAAGAAAGTTGCCAGTGTTTGATATTAAAAACTATTTCGAAAGTAACAGTCCAATATATACCAAATGACCTAAGGAAGGTGCCTGCAAGTAATTAATTGTCTTTTATATGTATTATTTAGGACATAGAAAAGCATAATATAAGTACATGATTCATGCTCCGAAGGATATCAATATATGATTATCCTCAAAAATCATTGTATGCTTCGAGTAGCAACCACAGCGGAGATTTTTCTCTCCGTCCTTCGGAGGCTATCGGAGTAGATGAGGCAAGGTATATTCATGTCCACTTCCTAGCCTGACTATTGATCCTTTTCATTGTTGTCCAAGATTCATTTTTGGTGTTGTCTCCGGTTTTAAGTTTAATTATTACCTATGAGCAGACAAGAACGGGAATCTGATGGAAGGCACTGGAAAGTCAACAAACATCATTTGGCACAAGTTTTCAGTTGAGAAACTTGACAGGCAGGAGTTGCTCCAGCAGAAAGGTTGTGTCATATGGATCACCGGTCTCAGTGGTTCAGGTTAGTTCTAGCAACCAAGCTTTTCGATTGATTTTGCGCTTGCTTACTAAAAACTCGCCATTTAGGAATTCGAATATATGTGTTTTCATCTAAAGTTGAACTTAAAATTTACTATAAATTCAGGGAAAAGCACTTTGGCTTGTGCACTGAGTCGGGGTTTGCACGTGAGGGGGAAGTTGACTTACATTCTTGACGGTGACAATGTCCGCCATGGTCTGAACCGTAATCTGAGTTTCCAAGCAGAAGATCGGGCGGAAAACATAAGAAGGATTGGTAAATGTTCTTGAATCTTTTGTCTCGTTTTTGGAATTTGATTTTGTGTCCGAATTCTTCTTTCTTGACATCTGCCTGATGATTGAGGATATGGAAATCTCATGATCCACAGGGGAGGTGGCAAAGCTTTTCGCAGATGCTGGTGTCATTTGCATTGTTAGTGTGATTTCTCCTTACCGAAAGGACAGAGATGGGTGTCGAGCTCTATTGCCAGATGGAGATTTCATTGAGGTAGGTGTACTGCTTTTGGCAATCTGACATGTGAAGGATAATTCTGCTTTCCTGGAAGGAGAGCCTTTGAATTAGACAAAACGATGTGTTGCTGATAAAAATTTCTGGATTGGCTTTAATTATAGGTGTTCATGAATATTCCGCTGGAAGTGTGCGAGGGAAGGGATCCGAAAGGCCTGTACAAACTTGCACGAGCAGGAAAGATCAGAGGTAGGCTTCAGATCTATTAATCGTTAGCCTAGATTTACTGCCTATATGTTTGCATCGGGATTGCGATAACAATATTATGAATATTAATTGAATGTTTACTTACATGGCTCTTTGCAGGTTTTACTGGGATTGATGATCCATATGAACCACCACCAAAAAGTGAGGTGTGTGCTTATCTTAACAGAATTTTGTAAATGTCACTGAAGATTCAATTTGCATGTCTTGATATATATAGTGTTAGGCGTTGGTATCCTAAAACAAATGGAAGTTTTCTGATTGCACTCGTAATTCCCAAAATTTGCATAAACAAAATTATTAATGCTTAATAATCTCTCAAATCGTGCCAGCCTTCCATTAATGTTAAGTCCAGTTTTAGCACTAGGGCGTGGCAAACGTGCTTTCTTGTCTTTCAGGCCAGTAACTTGGATCATCTTAACTCATGTTTGACGGGGAAATTCTGTTCTTAGTTGCCAAGCATGGCCATATTCACTTCTGTTCCCATGATTTCTCTTCTTTTCCACTTATTACACCAGTTAGGGTAACAATCTCAATTGTTACATTTTGCAGATAACATTAGCGCATAAGGAAAATGTTTCTCCTGATGATCACGCTGCTGAAGTAATTGCTTACTTGGAAAAGAAAGGTAAACTCCAAGCATGATACCCTCAAATTGAAGGACGTCCATCTCGTAGTCACTGAAGTTTACCTCCACCTAAATAAAGCTAATGAGCGGAAACTTAGTTGTTTCCGAAAACCACGAGTATCTTCTTGTTACACGACTCATTAAGGAAACATCTCGTTTCCTTATTGCCTCGTGTTCATTCTTTCATTATGTTTGGTGGAATTTTACTTTCTGAACAATAATAAAAGCAGCGAATCCCGTAGCAAAGCATCAGCGCATGATCCCTTAACACTGGAAATTTCATGTGCATGTAGAAAACTCATCTGGGTTCTTTCCTGCATCATTGTCTTTGGAAACTTGCAATTACAGATTTGTATGATGACTCGTCACGAAATAAGCTAGATTTCTGTTGATGTACAGTTGAGTTTCTTGTATGGAAGAGAAAATTGTTATTGTCTGTTCACCAGAGCCTGGTTTTATATAGCTTTCAAAGCCATTTGGTATGTTGGTTTTCTTATTTCTGCTGCAAGAGGCCATTGCGTACAGTATATTCAATTACAGAACAAGAACTTCTTACATATACGTTTAATTCTACTCTTACATCAATGAAATGAAAGACCTCAAAGGAGAGAACCCAAGATGTACACTTGCCCTGATGATTAAATTGTAGGATAGACCATTGCAGGGCAAATTAGTTAAAGCAGTAGGCATATCTCCTGTCCTGTGGTATTGGGCAAAGTCTCTGCTAAACATTTTCCCGAACACATGAGCTAAATGCTCTCCATCCACAGGACTTCCAGTTTCCTGGAATATTTCTACTGGTCGTACTCGTACGTAGCTGATACATGCCCATAAATTCCGAAAATCTGTAAAATATTTTACCATGTACTCATAACACATTTGAAATCTAAAAGAATGTAGAGATGCTAGAAGTTGAATACTAAGAAATTTTAGACGACTTCACGATTACATTTACACCGGAGAAGAACAAGGATTGGGTGAAAGCAAGACCTGTTCATGATGACCTCGGGGTCTTCTAATGGAGGAAAAGCAGAAAAGCAATGCATTGGCGACAAACACCACACCAGAGCTCACAGCATCAAAAACTATTGTGAACCGATGCTCCTGAAGGCCCCATAGCGTGCTAACACACCTAAACAAGCCGCCTACTGCTCTTGCCACTATGGTAATTGCCATCTTCCTGGAAGGAAAAACAGAGGTTCAATGGCTTCTTCTTTCTGTTTCCATGAATGAAGTTTGGAGACAAATGAAAGTAATTTGAGATTCCCTATTTTGAGGTCTTGGATTTGAAGAAAAGGCAAGTTGAAGATGCTAAAGAACGTAATATTTGTTGTTTCAAGGTTAAGCAACTTGCAGATATTCATAAAGAAATAGCCCATCACTCCGGCGTTACGTCCATATTTATTCATATTTCCACGAAATCCAACTTCCAAGAGTCAAAAATGACACAGTAACAAAAAAGGAGCACCAAACTTTAAGAAATTGTTAATTTAACCCTGAGTTAGGGAGTGATTCTCCTAACTTAAATGAGGTTACAGGTTTGAATCACTCTTATGTATGTAATTGTTTAAAATTTGAGGTTAGAGTTTTATCTTCCATAAGGGACCTACCTAGTTCAAGCAAAAATTAGCCTAAAAATAAATAGCTTAAAAGTACCTTCACATAGTAAAACTTTCCTGAGACAATTCATGGGATTAAAAAAAAAAAAGGTTAATTTTCGCTAATAAAGTTATCCCTAAAGGCTTACAGTAAAAAGACATTTAAGAAAAAGGCTACTTTTGATACTTTTCAGACGCAGTTTAGGGCAATGATGTGATGTAACATTCCTACCTATAATTTGGGAACCAAATCATCTGTCTCATTTAATTTGTGTGAGTCTAATTATTCCTCTTTTATATAATATAATCATTTTGTTTTACTATGAATCGAAAGTTTAATTCAAAATTTCATTGGATTCGATTACATTTAATTTCTTAAAAATTTTAAAATAATATTTTTTTTCTAAAACAACATCGTTTTGAATGAAAATTTTAAATTTATGATTAGACAACTCAAATTTGAGCCCAACTCAAAACCTAAAATTTCAAAAAAATCCAAGCCGGAATCAACTCGAGTTCAACCTGTTGACTTGAGGCTAGACCGGGTGAGCTGAACTTTTTTCTGCCACAATCAAAATGTTAAGAGCTTGCCGTTTTGAAATAATTATGCTTTTATAGTTGCGGATTTCTACTCCGGATGCAACACTAAAGATTGTAAAAAGACATTTCCAGCAAAATCTTCTTTTGCTGTATCATCTAGTTTAGTTTCAGCCATACCAAAGCAATTCCAATTGTCATAAAAGCTTCCGGCTCAGCTCAACCGACCAGAAAGAAAAAAAGGCAACCTTTATTGTAAGTGAATCAGAAATGAAAAGGATACACGATGATTAAGCCTATGGGAATAAACCAATCTTAATAGTGAATAAAATCAAACCAGAAACAGTGAATCATAGGATCATACGCTGATAATCTACCATGGTACGAAGCAAACAATAGATCTTTCATTCAGCTTTGACCTGCTCCCTGCATTTCCTTAGCAATAGAGGGCAACCATCTTTCCCCCCTGATCTTCTTCAGTTCTGAAACTCGTTCCTCCTCCTTTTTGACCTTTGCTTTCCTCTCTTCCTCTTTAGCTTCTAATCTAGCTAATGCTTTTTGAGACTCGATCCTTGCTGCAGCAATTATGCCCGTGCTGTCCACAGCTATAGATTGGAGTTTTCTTCTAAACTGCAAGACACCATAAAAATTAAACTGATGACAAATGAGCAATGGAATGAAGAGGGAGAAGAAATGCGGACCTTCCTTGAATTCTGATCAATATCTAGTCCAGGAAGGATTCTTGGTCTCTTGGTAGGCCGTTGAATTTCATCTGGTGGCACCAACACAACCTTGAGTATTTAGATACAATGAAGCAGAGGGCAACGCAGAATGCTTTACCAAAGCATTAGGAAGTGTAACCTTTCAACAGTTCATACTGTTTTTATAGTAGACTGTCTATAAATTGAATACTGTGCATCATTGAAATCTTACGCACTTTAATCTGTTCAAAGGACTAAGGCGATTATTATTCATTAATCTGTTCAAGCAAATGATGTTTTGAGATTTTCTTTCGAGGGTTCGAAAGTACAAACTCAATAACATAATCCCATGAAACTAAGCAACTTCCAAGTAAAATCAGACAAGTCCATGAAAAATAGCTTACAGGTCGAAGCAAACTACAGGTTATTTAGCTTTAGAACGTAAATTTGCATATGATCATAACCAGCCATTAAGAAATCAAGAAACAAGTTACCATGCACCTTTGAGTACACTGAACATGATTAATCTGAACCTACTGATAGGAACTTGCTCATCACAAACGAAAAAAACATGAGCAGATGGGGTTACCTTTATGGTCAAACACTATTCCTGCGGAAGAATTCTTGAACAATCGAACACCCTCGTCATTTGTAGCAGCACAAGTAGTAACAGCAGTGTCATCATTGGAATCTTTTACCACCATTAATGTCTTTTCCAAGATCTGGTCCAAAAGCTTTTGTGCCTGTAATTCAGATATGAAAGAACTTGTAAGAGATATTTGAAGCACAAATTCTCATGACAATGAAGTTTAAATTAAAAAGTTTCAAAGACCTCTTTGACAGACTAAAGTTCAAAAACCCAAAATTGGAATCCAAGGATTCACCAACTCTGATCAAAACCAGAAATTTCCGGCCACATAAACCAAGCAAAAATCTCCAAAATCTCAGTTGTTTAAACTCAAAACCAATCCCAAACCATAAAGTAGTGGCCTTTACAAGGAAAATTACTGACCTTGATCTGATAATGCTTAACCTTTTGCGCATTCTGACGGTTATCTCCACCATGTTCAGCCTCCGGAGCTACTGCACCTGACTTAGAGCCATTAGAGACAGTCCCAGAAGCTTGGAGGGCAAAAACAGTTGTAGAGGCTATCGACTCGATTGCTGCTTTCCAGTTCTCATCTTCCTCGCTGCTACTTCCACTGCTCGTCGGACCTCCCATAAAACCCTTGTCACGAGCTCCCCGGGAAATTCGTCTCTAAACCCCGAGAGGTACACTTTGATTGGGCTCCTTCTTGAGCTAATGAGACTCAATTTGGTGTAATTGGGTTGGTCTTAAAAAGTCTTCAGAGGACATCGGCCCAAGAGAGGCTCTTAACCAAAAATCGTCGCCATATCGTCCATCGGCGATTAACCTGCGAGAGTGTCATATCATCGAAAACCCCCATTAAATAGTGCTAAATTTTAGCTCTTAACGAAAAATCGTCATCCTATCATCCATCGGTGATTAACCCGCGAGAGTGTCATATCATCGAAAATCCCCCGCCCCCTTAAATAGTGTAAAATTTTGCCTATCGTGAATTTATTTTATAAGATCTTTAATTGAATAGGACGTAATTTTTCTAAAAGATGATTCATGAAAGAGTTAAAAATGAAGGAAATGCGAAATACCTGATTTTGATTTCATCTTGACTTTTGAAGCAGTTATTGTGGTTAAAACAAGCTCCAATTTTTCGGGATCTTTACGGAAAACGTTCACTGGCACGTGATTAACGCCTTTCTATAGTTTTCTCAATATATAAGCGCTCTTAACGGGTCAAAGGATCTGTATGTTTACGAATAATATGAACAACTATAAAAGATCTTAACCTTTGTATATATATAGCTTCTATATCGGACTTCCCCATCACAAAGTCCGATATTGGTTCGGTCTATACTAATCGGGATCTATTTTCCTCCTAGACTTTGACTCATTGATTTAAATCATTTATTGGACCACTTTATTACCCTTATCTAGATCAAATTATGTAACTTAACCGAAAAGTTATTAACAAAATGAAGCATATAATTAATAGTTATAAAACATAATAAGACATAACAAAATTGTACAATATTATCCCCCTTGGACAATCATTAATTGCAGTTTTGGCTCAAGTTTTAAAATTAGTTTGAAAACTCGGTTAAGTCATGCTACTGTATTGGTACCAAATTTAAAAAATAAAAACATTTAATCTAAAGGTAACGAAAGTCCAACATTCTATTTTGCAAGGCTTTTGATACAGAAAAATATCAAACACATGTATCATGTGAAACACAAATTCAATACAATTACGAATATTTAATACCTTACTAACATGAATGGAAAAATGGAGTATGACAAACTAAGATGATACCTGTATGATCCAACATACGTATCATATTCATTTGTAGGTTTCGATTTCTCTAACTTTATGCTAATTGCATGTGTTAAACTGCAGCTGAGAAATCCTATTTTTCTCTTACCAAATACTAAACAACATTAAAAAAACTATGTTTTCTTTCAACGGATGCTAAATAGCATTAAAAAAATCTTTATGTTCTCTAACTAAATGCTAAACTGCATTAGAGAACCTTAATGAGATTATACCTTATATCCCCCTATGTTATGTCAAAATTATATATATATGTACTAAACTGTATGTGTCTAGCTAGCATAGGCTCAAGGTCAATCTTTATTTATGCCCAATGACCTTTAAAATGCTTAAGATCAACACAAATCTTAAGACTTTCATATATATTATGACTATACACAAGAACAATTATTACTGAGGATAATAAGATGATCATCTATATTAATAAACAACCATAAAGTCATAATACATTAAAATGTACAAATATTTAGGAGCAAATACAATCATCCCTAACTATTGCTATTTAAGGACTTTAACACACCCATACTGGATACATGTTTAAAAAATACTAGTGGGCGAAATCCTTTAGTCAATGAATCAGCTAACATCTCCTCAGTCCTGATATGCTCCACTTCGACGACATCTTTTTGAATCAATTCCTTTATGGTCAAGTATTTTTCATCTAAATGCTTAGACCCTATGATATTTTTGTTGTTATTACTGAACAACACTGCAGCAAGATTATCACAATATAACTGAATGAGTCTAGCTATTGAATCTACCACAGACAACTCATAAATTAAATTTATGAGCCAAATCACCCATGTAGCAGCTCCATAACATGCAACAAACTCTGCATGCATGATCAAGAAAGTTAACAATGCCTACTTGACACTCTTCCACGATACTGCACCATTTGCCAATATAAAAATGTACCCTGAAGTGGATTTACAATAATCTGGATACATAGCAAAATTAGAGTCTATATACCCTGTGAGGTTTAAAATATTGACTTTTATATATGGCAACGTATAATCCTTGATATCCTTTAAGTATCTCAATGCTCATTTAACTGTATTCCAATGTTCTACACCTGGGTTAGCCAGATATCGACCTAGCAGTCAAACAACAAATGCAATGCTCGATCTAATGCATACCTAGGCATACATCATGCTACCAACTGCACTAGAGCACAGGACATTCTTCATAGCCTCTCTTAACTTCATTCTTTGAATACTGTGCCAAAGATAATCTTTCATTATAAGAGATACGTGCTACAATAGATTTACATTCAGCCATATTAAACCTTTGTAGCACTCGCTCAATATATGCTCTTTGTGAGAGGCTTAATGAGTGTTGAGATCTATCCCGATGAATTTGTATATCGAGGACAAAAGAGGTTTCACCTAAATCCTTCATGTCAAAATGTTTGGCAAAAAGTTGCTTTACCTTATGCAACATGGTCAAATCATTTGACGCGAGCAAGATATCATCCATATATAGTAATTGAAAGATAACTTTGCTCCCCTTGGCCTTATAGTATAAGCATCTTTCAACTTTGTTTTCTATAAAATCGAACGAGGTCAAAACCTCATCAAACTTTAGATACCATTATCTGGAAGCTTGTTTCAAACTGCATTAGGTGCCATTTAGTCAACTTACAAACTTTGTCAATTGCATCTTGATCCTGACATCTTTCAGGTTACTTCATATAGACCTCCTCATAAAGGTCACCATTCAGGAAAACAATTTTAACGTCCATTTGATGTAGCTCCATGTCATAATGAGCTACTGTTGCCATAATCACTCTAAATGCATCCTTTGATGATACATAAGAGAAGGTAGCATTAAAGTCAACTCCTTCTCTTTTAGTGAATCCCCTGGCAACCAAATGCACCTTAAGCTACTCAATTTAACCTAGTGTGCCCTTCTTGGTCTTAAATGGCCATTTGTAATGGACAAACCTGCATGTTGAGGTAAATCAACAAGCTCTCATATCTTATTATGCCTTATAGATTGCATCTCATCTTTCATTTCTTCCCACCACAAGTCCGCATGAGGTCCAGAAATAGCTTCTGTAAAAATAACTGTATCCACAATATTTCTTATGCCATAGTCTTGCTCACCCAAATAGACCATGTAATCTGATAAGATAGTAGGTAGCCTCTCTTTGGTAGATATGCATAACTGCATAGGTTTTTGTACCTCAAAAACCTCTTCCTGAAAAAGTATAGGTCCCTGTGCCTGCATAGGCATAGTACTTAGACCTTCATCCACCAGACCTGACTGTATAAGAGGCAGATATGAAATAATTGTAGTATTCATCCTGCTATCTCCTGTAGGATGTGATGATCCTCCCCCGTCATGAACATCATATTCTAGAAACTTAGTCATCTGTGATTCCACTATTCCGATCCTTCCTTCTCTACAGTAAAATTTGTAGCCCTTAAAGTGGTCGGGATAGCCTACTAAATAGCAACGAGAGAACAGGGTTGCAATTTGCTCTTATAAGGATTATATAACCTTACCTTAACAAGGTAACCCTATACATGAATGTGTGCAAGGCTTGACTTCCACCCTTTCCAGAGTTAAAAACGTGTCTTGGATATTGACTTACTTAGGACTCTATTTAAGATATATAATGTCGTTTTGATGGCTTTGCCTCAAAGGTATTCGGGTAGATTAGTCTTGCTTTGCATTGACCTCATCATATCTTTTAGGGTGCAATTGCGCCTTTTGATCACACTATTTTGCTCAGGACTACCTGGCATAGTGAACTGAATTATTATTCCAACTGATTCCAAATAATTGACAAACGGACCCTTGTCTTGTCCCGCAACCCCATGTCTACCATAATATTCCCCTCCCCTATCAGATTTGACTATCTTTATTGATTTTTCCAACTAATTCTCAATCTCAATCTTAAAGATCTTGAACTTATCAAGAACTTCAAACTTTTATTTAAGCAAGAACACATAGCCATAACAAGAATAATCATTTATAAATGTCAGAAAATATCTAGCATTGCATAATGTGGCTGCATAGGGACCATTAACATTTGTATGAGGTCCAATAAACCAGAAGCACAAGTTGACCCCTTTTTCTTTATCTTAGTCAACTTACCTCTACAATAATCTATATATGCTTCTAGATCACTGAAGTCAAGAGTTGAGAGAATGTTATCCTTTATCAATCTCTCAACCTCTCCCTGGAAATGTGGCCAAAACTTTTATGTCACAACATGTACAATGTTTCCTTTATGAAGGCCCTCTTTTGAGTAACAGGTTCGACAACATAAGAAGAGGCATACATTTTGTTAGGAGTAAGACGCATTTTTTATAATCCGTAGGATAAGAACGCAATTTCGCTATGTCATACATTGATAGAAATGTTTACAATCGAAGTATCAAATACAAAACGATAACTTTCTTTATTCAAAACTGATACAAAGATCAAGTTACGTCTAAAAGACGATATATAAAATGTGTCTCGTAAAACTAATATAAACTCCATATCAAGGTTCAAGCCTACATCTCCTAAAAACAAAGCGTCAACCTCTTTATTGTTGCCGACCATCAGCTTCTCCTCTCCTTTAATCGACCTTCTCCTAGATCTGAACCCTTGCATTGTGGAAGCGACATGTTTAGAAGTTTCACTATTTAACCACCAAGAACTTGACGTGATTATAGCTACATTGGATTTATGAATCATATAGGCTGAGGAGTTACCTGACAGTTCCTACTTAACCTTCCACAACTTGTACTTCAGGCAATTGGCCTTCCTATGTCCCTTCTTCTTACACAAGAAGCACCTCATATCCTTTATGTCACATGGGCCCTTAGCAATCCTACATTGTCTAATCTGAACCTGTGGAGAGGGTTTAGGTTTCTTACCCTAACCCTTAGGCTGTTGGGACTTCACCTTTCCCTTACCTTTGACAACTGCATACACTGAGAAATCAAGGTATTGATGTTCCAGGCCTCATCCTAAAAGATGTAGGACGTCGCCAACATCTCAAACTCTTGTGGGAGAGTATTAAGTGCCTGATGCACTATGAGCGTGTCAAGAATAGGTACATCAAGTGCCTTCAGCTTACTCTGAAGGTGAACTATCCTGATAATGTACTCTCTAACGCCTCTTTCTCTTATATATCTTATGTAGAACAACTCTTTAATCAAGGTTCTATGCTCCACATGAGAAGACCATTTGTACCTCTAGGAATGCTATCCATTAACTCCTTTGCTATGATCTTATCCGGTAATCCACTTAGCAGATAATTAGGGATCGACCTTTTGATGGTCAAATAGCACATCCTATTTGACTGCTCCCAAATTGTCATAGCTGCTTTATCAGCTTCTGAACTGATATCAGTAGAAGGTCTCTCGAAATGCATCGCCATGTTGACGTCAGCCATCTCAGGGAAAATTCAACATCCTTCTTCCATTTCTTAAAATTGAAACTATTTAAGGTCTCAATCGTAACAACATTGTTGTTTACAGAAAATGTGATTGCAAGATAGAAAAGACAATGTAAAGATTAGTATAACTGTAGGATAACAATGATACTTGAAGCATTAAAGCAACATCTGTATAGAAATCTAATCACACATATTATGAAACACCTGTGGACTAAATGCATAATATATGCAATTAGACCTCTACACGAAAACAATCAGAGCACAAACCGTCAACTCTTATGATACTACCACCTGTGAGTGAGTATGCTATTCAAGCAACAACTTTCTTCCATCTAATGCCTTTATGTACATATCAAAATCTCATATAAGGTCAACACTGTGGACAAAATAACTAAACATGAGACCAGAGACCAGAGACATCCCCCAACATGCAAACAATATAATCTAAATACTGACTTGAAAGGCCACTGTGGTGACTACACTTACCAGTACTCAAAAAGGCCACAAAACACAAGGGATACATCTTTATGTTAACCTCACATTCTATATGAGCATAATTTATGTGAAAATAAGTTATAAATGCAAAAACCAAATGCACAGTCAAATAATCACATACTAGAACTGAAAATATTGTCTTTAAACTTTATTTAAAAAATTCACAATAAAAGTGACTTTCGTACTTTCCCGAATACCGAAACTACTACACGAGATACGAAACCTTAAGTGTCTCCCTTATGGGTAATTCGGAGCATGAAAATGCACTCAAAATTAGCTTTAAAAAGCTTTAAAACCTTTTTTCTGAATCCAATTACCAGCGTAATAAATGCAGAAAAAGTGAAAAAAAATAAAAATTCCCCTGATCTGAAAACTGACCCAAAAGGACCCCGGGGCATCTTTATGGTAATTTTGAAATTTTTCCTCCTTTTTTTAATTTATAGTGCTGACGTAATAGCACTGTAGCGCTGATGTCAACACAACACTGTGCGCTGGCGTCAATAGACGCCACGTCTGAGCATGGCAAGGGGCGCAAATGCGAGTCATGGCGCATATTAGATGCGTCTAGCGAGTTTGTTGCATGCACCTGCCATGCCCATATGCGCTTTCACTGTATAGCGTGTGCGTTGCAAGCGCCACCACGTGTTCAAATCGCTACCATTTGTGTGTTGAGATAGATGGCGGGCGCTTGCGATGCACGTGTTCGCTGTCTGTGCCTGTGGGAGAACAAGCTGCTTGAGGCGCGTGCCTTGTGGGAGGATGTGATTTGCACGCGTCAACCAAACTGTCTTATGGCAGTTACTGTAGTATAGTCGGGCATGTACGGTGCACGCACCTAACAATGCAATCACCCTCCGATAGGGAGGGTGATTTTCGATGATCTTAGGTTTCGATGATCTCGGGATCCTTTTTTTCACACTTTTTGGCCCGTTTTCAATTCGTTTTTTGAAGCTAGGCTTGTGTATACTATTTTTACGTAATCATATGCGTTAAAAAACCAAAATACGAATAAAAAAAATGATGAAAACCATAATGGATGAAAACTGAAAAATCTTCGTTTCCGGCAACCCAATCACGTAACCACTCTTATACCACATGTAACACGTAACATAGACCTTAATACGTGTCCTGGATTGTTCATGAAAGGGTTAAAAATGAAGGAAATGCAAAATACCTAATTTCGATTCCATCTTGATTTCTGAAGCGATTTTTGTGGCCAAAATGAGCTCCAATTTTCCAAGACTTTCACAGAAAATGTTCACCGACATGTGGTTAATACCTTTATACAATTTTTTCAATACGTAAGCGTTTTAACCGGTCAGAGAATCCGTATATTTAGGAATGATATGAACAACTGCAAGAGACCTTAATCTTTATATATATATTTCATATCGAACTTTTTTATCATAAACCCGATATGAGTCCCCTCTACACTAATCAGAAACTATTTTTTTCTTAAATTTTGACCTATTGATTTAAATCATTTATTAACTACTTTATTAGCCTTATTTGAATCAAATTATATAATTTAATTGATAAATTATTGAAAAATTGAAAATTATAATTAACATTTGTCTAATATAATAACAAAGGACAAATTGTCCGACGAAGCAGCACAGCAAGGATCGGATGTTTGGAACGAAGAAGAAGTAGATCTTTATAGTGTAATTTGATTCGCTTGTACTTTTAGTTTTGGCTTTTTGAGTTTCGAAACCTGTGTGCAGAAGCATCAGTATTGAGTGTTGGGGAACATCTGTTACTGGAGAAGCTCTTTCAGAGCCGCGGGATCTTTTTCCACGCACTTTCCACAATAATCATGAAGGTTTGTAGCTAATGACTTCTGAATGCTTGCTTTCTTTTGAATTTTGTGTTTGTCAAACATCTGCAGTCAATACCGTATTGCCATTGGCATTTCGTTGTGGTTGGGAAATTCTCTCTAATGACTGATTTCTCTCGAGTAGTTCGATGATGTGGGTTTTTTGATGCCTAGTTCACTTTGTGCTATGTGTTCCTTGTGTGCAAATTCATCTTAACCCTTGTAAACTATGTACACATTCTTAATCTTTGAGAGAATGAGATTCATCACTATCATGTTCAGAATAGCTAGGATGTCATAAGAAGATGCCATTCATTTAATCTCAAAACCTGGCGTGGAGACACATAAGAACTTTTGAATAGAGATGGACATGGAAAGGAGATTTAAATCCAGATCCTTAGGTGTTTGTATCTTCCGAATTTGGCATGCAGGAGAGAATCACTTACCAGTTCTAAACAAATATTTTTTTACTGAATTTACTTGTAATTGTTGCTGTAAAGACCATGGTATATGTATTCTGTTTTTAGTTGTTTTGCTCTGTTTTGATATAGCAACCATTAGCTTAATTGCTTGTCCATCTTTTTTATTTCCTTGTGCAATGTCTTTAGGCAGTTAAAGAATTAAACATCAAGACCAAGAATTGAGAGAAGCTCTAAGCACATTCTATAGAAGATCTGGTAACTATCCTGGTAACTGTGGCTGTGATCAGGTGATGGATTGGACATTTATAAAGCATGTGGTTATGATTGCAGATTCCCAATGCACTTGACAGCAAAGTTACTCTGAATTTTGACCATGTAAAACAAGGTCTAAAAGTTTATGAAGGTAAGCTGTATCTTTGTTTGACATTGTTTCTTGAAGCTAATTTATCCTGTTTTTCTTCTGTATTATGGTCATAATTGATCATTTTCTTTCTTCTGGACCTAAAGAAAATAGATTCAGTTCCAACTAACATTAGTAAATCCGAAGACATCAAGCAGATGCTAGAGGAGCTTGGAATTGAGAAATAAAAATAAACTGCACTTCATGGAGGAGTTGGTGAGGAGGAACAAAATCAAAGGGCTGCTACCCTAGCTGCAATTTTGGCTGCTAGGTCACAAATTAAAGAGAATGCAAATAAGATTCAAATGTAGAAACCAAAGCTCCTTGAGGTTTTAAGATTGTAAATGCTGTATCTGCTTCATTACATGGAAGAAGTGCTGTGGCAACAAAAACTGCATTGAGTGATAAAACAACTGCCTGGATACTCATGCATATGGCTGGCGAGTAAATGAAAAATTTGTCAGTTTTTTCACTTTGAATGTTTATTTCACACAAAATCAAATAACATAACCCATCAATGATCACTTTGGAGCATGAAATTGAAGATTCTGGGGGATTAATAATCTGTTGTTCTAATTTCTTGGCCTTAGTTTCTTATCTGGCACTTTCTAGTTAACTTAATTGCATTGGTTTCTCCACCATGATGTGCACTTCCAGTGTTAGTCAGGACCTGAACAGTTTTGTTTTGATGTGCTGTTATTTTTTTTTCCCAGAAAGGTTATGCTCAGCTGCTTACAACACATGGTGATGTTAACATTGAGCTGACTGAGATATAACCCCAATAACATGTAAGAATTTTATCGCCTTTTTGGATGTGGATACTATGATGAACTACCTTCGGGTAGACTTAATATGATATTTTTTTGGTATTTGAGATGCTCTTAGAACATGTATGTTGAATAGGTCATATCCACTTTGTGCAGGAATTTGATGATTCAAGGTGGTCATCCCTGCTGGGACTGAGAGGCAAGGTGAATCTATATGGGGTGATATGGTAATTTCTTCGCATTTGGGATACTCTTGGAACATGCATGTTGAATTGTCACATCCACTTTGTGCAGGAATTTTATCATTCTAGGTGGCGACTCTACTGGGACTGGGAGAAGAGGCAAATCTATTTGGTTGAGAAGTTGATGGCTTGACTGCATTAGCTGCAAGGTGAAAGTTCCTATTGATTGTTGCTTGCACAGCTAACCGTAAACATTACACGTATTATTTCCTGGTCAAAAGTATATATTTAGTTTTCTAGCCATACTTTATGAATCTTCAGTCTTCTTATTATTGTTGAGAAGTTTAGTACTGTGTACTCAATCCTTACGCAAAACCTGAATAGGAAGAAGAGCAGGACAAGGTCAAACACGAGCAAGGTGCTTAGTAGGAGGAAAATGTCATTTATACACCCTTTCATTTTCGCTGCTGTCATTTAAGTTGGTTGACTTTAACGAGAATCACATTACTGTGGAGGTTGGCTTGTGTTAGATCAATCTGGATACATTACAATTGAATCTGGAAATGATGGTGATGGTGGGAAACATTTGAAAACAACGAATTCTCCCACTGAAGCTGCAGCCAGCCATTGAAACCGGTTGAGCTATGATTGCTCTGGCAAAGAAATGAATATTCAGACTTCTCTGGAGTGGTGAGAATCCCTGCATCTTGCATTGGTGGGGGAATATTAGTCAGTATTGTATCAGTTGAACTGTAAAATATTCTTGACAAGTGGTGAAACTTGAAATGTAAAATTTTGAGACAGCATTTGTTTAGCATAGGGAATTGTTTTTGAAGTTTGCATGTACAATAAGGTCATAGATTAGTTCTGAGCAATTGCAGAATTGTGTTAGAAAGTGCTTGTGCCTCTGCCACAAGTATGTGCCAAAGTGACCATGTGCAAAGTGAAAGGTAAGCTAAAGTGCCAACTTCCTTTTGCTTACTGCAGCCTTTGAACATAAAGACATTATTGAGTGTGAATTGTCATAATCTCCTGGTGGAATCTCTGGACCATTATAGTTGCTGCTTTCTCACCACTTACATCTCTGCTTTCAATATAATAAGACACTCTATTTATTTTCATATCAATTTCTAACTTTTACCACCACAAACCTTTGGTGATTATTTAAATTTAAATTAAAAAATTATTAAATAAAAGCTAATTGGGTTATTCTAGTTTATGAAAACATATTAATTTATAAAAATTAGTTCATTAATTAATAAATAAGTTGTTTTTTAATAATAATAATTACTAAGATAAATCAAACTTAAAAATTGATCGATTCAAAGTTTTAGAGAATAAATCGGTTATATTTGTTTATTTTTTAATTATTAAAGTTTTCGTTTTAGAGAATAAACCGGTTATATTTGTTTATTTTTTAATTATTAAAGTTTTCGTCTTTTATAGAAGATAAGTATATAAAAAATTCTAATTTCTCACTTTTTATAAAGCAAAAAAGAAAAATGTACTCAGGTAGCTTGTTCTTTACTCATCAATGTCCTTTTCTTCAAAAGCATTTTAGGAGACTGCAACCATTTCTTGCTGTTTAAGTTATATTCTGATTTGATGCTGTAAATTCTGCGTGTCAATTCACCGCAAATTGAACGCATAATGTTGAACTCGGTATGAATTTTGCTGATTTAAGAATCTAAGAATGTATTGTCTTTTTTCTTTTTAAACTGAGGAACTCATAGATGCTATTCTTTGGATGCATGTTGAGTAAATTTTTAGATTGACTCAATAGCTTATAAATCACACTAATCGGATACTTCACGCTAGATAAGTCTTATATAATAGGCTCAATCAAAAAAGTATAAATAGAAGGAATTAAACACATGACTGTTTAATCACATGCCTCTCTACTTTACCAACTCGACTACTCCTAAAAAACGTACTGTCTAAATATAACAATTTGATAAATATATATTTAAAAAGTATTCATAAATTATATAATTTAATATATTAATAATTTTAAGTTAAATGACTTTGGATTGAATGGAATTGTTTCGATTAATTTGTTAAACTTAGCTCGATTTAAAATTTAATAAATTTACATTTAAAATATTTATTTCAAACTAAAGCTTTAATCTTGATAACAAACAATTTCCAATTACAAGCAGAATAGGAAACATATATGTCAAGAAAAACAAGTTTTAAGGATTAGAAAATGGTTTTGTTTGTGAAATTTATGGAAGCTGATTGGCACAAACTTTGGAGAATCTTTGGTCACTGAAATGAAAACACGAAAAATGCTTTTAACTGACAGCTAAATGACAAATGCAAATCTCCCCCCAAAAACTCCTCTTATCTTCCAACCAAACTGAAGAATGACATCATAATATAACCATACCTCCATTTCTTTTTATTTTAAAAACAGAGGTATAATTACTTAAGAATGGTAATAAGAATTATAATTAACGTAGTAGTAATGACTTTCATTACCTACTATATTGAAAAGTACAAAGTATTCTTTCAAAAAGAGATATACAAATATTGTTTATTCAATTATAATATATTACCAACTATTTTTTTTCATTTCTTTTTTTCTATACCAACTAATCAAATCCTCCCTTAGTGTTTTTGGTGTTAGAATTTAATTTCATTGTAGGTATTTAAAGAGGTATTTAAATAACTAAGTTCAATTTATACGGTAAAACACATAAAAACTTTCTGTAGTTTAAGAAATATTAAAAACTGATATTTAAAATTTTCAGAAAAATATTTCTAATTATTATTTAAAAAAAACTCCGTTTTTAGATATCAAATAAAAAATAATGATAAAATGGATAAAATTAAACGCGAAATAATTAAATGTTATCTATTTGATAATTCATCTTTAATTCTTAAACTTTATCGAACTAATTAAATCTAAATTAAACGAATAATTTATTATAATAATCTTATATTATTTATTCAAGTTAATTTTAACTTATTTAGATCAAATTTAAAAACTAAGTTGAGTCATCATATTCTGAGCATTTGAAGTCTAAGAAAGGCTTCTTTTTTTTTCCAAAACGCTTTATGTCAAATCGAGTTTTAAACTGGATCTTGACTTATAATTCAATTGAATCTATTAACTTTAAACTGTATTAAGCCTACCAAATTTGAACCGGACTAAGTATATTGACTTGACTTGAACTTGGCTTATAATTCAGTTGAATCTATTAACTTTAAACTGGATTAAGCCTCTTAAATTTGAACCGGACTAAGCATAATGACTTTGAATTGGGTCGACTTAAACCCTAACCCTACCCTATTAGCGTCAGTCGACCTCACAAAACTTCTGGTCAAAGAACGTGTTGACCGAGTCCTTTAGTTTCTTACATGGCACGGCAAGTCAGAAATTGAACTCAGCTTACGTAGCAAAACAGGAACCTTCGCAATTTCGACTTGATTAGTTATTCAACCAAACCGTCCAAAGAGATAATGTAAGAAGACAGCAACGTTGTCATTAGCAAACCCAACAAAGAAAAAGATTTGGATTGTAGTTGAGGCAGTGACGTTCCATCTACAATCTAATTTTTTTTTAAATTATGATATATAAAAAGATCACAATAATTTAGGTCATACAACACTCTTTGACTCTTCATGTTTTGTTTACGTGCACAACATTTTTTAATATCATCATCATATCTAGTTCGAAGTCGTGCAATAAAGCAAGATCTGGAGAGGTCTGATAATATACAACTTTACCCTTACATACTTACTACAAAATTGGATTTTTTAAGACAAGATTAGTATTTATATGAAATTTCATTTGATTCTAATTAGAGGAACTAACAAATTAATAAAAACGTACCGAATTGTCGTGAAAACATGAGAATTGAAGAAGTTTTGTAATATACAGCCTTATTAAAAGATATAGAATTAGTCTATCTTTGGGGGGAGCATTTGGTAGAATTGGGAAATTGGGAACTTACCTACTCCTCCTCATTCGTCTCCTCCAAAGTTCAATGATGGTGTCCAATAAACAAGAGTTCCTTAAAACGTTTCTCTAGACATAAGAGAACAAAAACTTATCTACACGTTGAGTTCACTTAATGATTAATTCAGGAACCCAAGGACAAGCAGGAGGAGCAGGCAAAACACTTGTTTCCCTGGTGAAAAAAGAAAAGAAAAGAAAAGAAGAGATCTTGTTGATCTAATATTGCTATGTAGTAGACACGCCCTACTCTCTAAACCTGGACCACATAACCCAAAATATGTTTAGGATCTCTCCATCTTGAGTTCAAAGAAGCTGAAACAATCACATAACAGAAAAAGGCTATATACGTAAGTAGCACGTATACACAAAAATGAATGGACATCTGTAGATATGTAGGGCAGTCAAATACGAATATGCTGATATTGTTTCTGGAGAGAATTAAGGTTTAGGGTAAGGACAAAGAAGGTAGAGACAACAAAAGACCAAGTTGTATATAATGTGGTTGGAGATGCAATGATCATTGAACAGAGTTGGAGTTGGGGGTATGTCAAATGAGCTGAGAGATAGATTGTGTTATGAGATGGAGCTAAATATGGTTTTGGATTTCATTGAGAAATGTATATTATACTGAAAAAAGTGCACAAGCATGCATGTATCATATCTTTTATAAATAAAATATATAATTATTATATTTTAGAAGCCAGTTATATAAAATTTTGATATATATATATATAACAATCTATAAATTTAAATTAAGTTATCATCATCACATTCAGTCTGAAGTTCCGTAATAAAGTAGAATCTGAAGAGGTCTAATAATACGCAGCCTTATCCTTACATATTAGAGAGACTGTTAGATTAACTATATATCGTTTTTTAAAATAATTTGAACCACTCTTTTGAAGGCCATGCAGGGCCTAGATTTTGGAGAAAGGATATGGGAATTAGTAGTAGAATATGGCATAAAATAGGTAGTGGTGTATGGTATGTGGAGGGGTTAATGTTAGAGTATAGAAAAAGGGAAAAGAAGTTGGGAAAGGTAAAGGGTTCTGGCAGAGTTTGGAGATGGATTAGGAGGCAAAGGAATGTGTTGGGAGAGTGGTTTTGATGATGATATGCACGCCGGCAGCTTTAGCCAACACTCTGTCTTTCTATCTCTCCAAACCCTATTGGCACGCCTGCACCTCCTCACTCACTCACTATCCACTAAAAAAAAAAAAAAAACCCTATGCGTTCAAAACACTTTCCATGTCTTTCTCTCCATGTTAGGCATGAATAAAGCTAACCCACTAACCAATCTGTGATCTCTTACGTACCCTATTGTTGTCTTTGTTTCCCTTTTCTTCGTTTTCCTCTCATCTTTTGTCAGACAACACTTACCTATTTTCTATACATTAACCATTCCATACCCACCTTCTATGTCTTTTTAAAGAGTAACCTATATTAGTCTATACGATATGCTATGTTTTGTGTATTAAAGATAGGAATACTGAACTATTCTCATCGGTTACACAAAAAGAAAAGTAGATTTATATTCTTATAGATTCCTCTACCCTTTATCAGCAGCAGCTCTCTCTGTATCTGTACCTCTTCTATTCTACTCTTAAATTATCTTAAGTTTATAGGGTTGCAGCCAAAAAGAGAGAGAGAGAGAAAATCCAACTCGAAAGATCCTAACTTTAATCATTTCTCTGCCCCAATTCCACAGTTAAAAACGCAAACACCCATCCCTCTCTTCACTCTCCAACAAAAGATCATCAACCCAAGTTTTTATATTTGATGTGGGTCTTGTATATGTTAAATGGATACCTTGTTCAGGCTAGTCAATCTCCAGCAATCTGATCAATCTTTCAATTCTACCAGCAGGACCTCCAGTAGCTCCAGATCCTCAAGACAAAACCATAGCAGTAACCATTATCAGTACCAGCAAGAAGACGAAGAATGCTTCAATTTTTTCATGGATGAAGAAGACTTCTCTTCGTCTTCTTCTAAGCATTACTATCCTTATCACCATCAACAACAACATCAACAACACACTCCATCCTCTACCACTACTACTAACACCAGCACCCAAACAACTACTCATCCTCCACTTGACTCCACCGACTTCTCCTTCCCTCTTTCTCGTGACCTCAACTTTGATTTCTCCAGCAATTGGTCCACGGACATCCTACTCGAAGCTGCTCGGGCCATCGCCGATAAGAACAGCGATCGTGTTCAACAGCTGATATGGATGCTTAACGAACTAGGCTCTCCTTATGGTGACACCGAACAAAAGCTTGCTTCTTACTTCCTCCAAGCTTTGTTCAGTCGCATGACTGATTCTGGAGAAAGATGCTACCGTACTTTAGCTTCAGCTTCGGATAAAACATGCTCTTTTGAGTCCACAAGGAAAATGGTATTGAAGTTTCAGGAGGTGAGTCCTTGGACTACTTTTGGTCATGTTTCGTGTAATGGTGCAATCATGGAAGCTTTTGAAGGTGAAAATAAACTGCATATTATTGATATAAGCAACACATACTGCACCCAATGGCCTACTTTGCTCGAAGCTCTCGCAACACGCACCGACGAGACACCCCACTTGAGGTTAACCACTGTCGTGACAGCCAAAACCAGTGCAGTTAGTTCAAGCAATGGAGGATTAGCTGCAGTTCAAAGATTAATGAAAGAAATAGGAAACAGAATGGAAAAATTTGCAAGGCTTATGGGTGTTCCATTTAAATTCAATGTCATACACCACGCAGGCGATCTATATGACCTAAACTTCGCTGATTTAGACATTAAAGATGATGAAGCTTTGGCCATCAACTGCGTTGGTGCTTTACACTCGATCAGTTCAGTGTCCAATCGCAGAGACTACGTCATCTCATGTTTCAGAAGATTACAGCCGAGAATCATCACTGTGGTCGAAGAGGAAGCTGATCTCGAGGTGGGCATTGATGGGTTAGAGTTCTTAAAAGGTTTTCAAGAATGCCTACGATGGTTTAGGGTTTACTTCGAATCATTAGATGAGAGCTTCCCAAGAACAAGCAATGAAAGATTGATGCTTGAAAGAGCAGCAGGGAGGGCCATCGTTGACTTGATAGCATGTCCACCGTCTGATTCCGTTGAACGGAGGGAGACGGCGTCGCGGTGGTCGGGACGGTTGCATGCCTGCGGGTTCACTCCGGTGACTTTCAGCGACGAGCTGTGCGACGACGTACGCGCCTTGTTGAGGAGATATAGGGAGGGTTGGTCAATGACACAGTGCGGGGATGGTGGTATGTTCCTGTCTTGGAAGGACCATCCTGTTGTGTGGGCTTGTGCATGGAGACCCTTCTGATTGATTGATCAGCGTGATGGTTTCATCTCTTTTCCCGGTTTTTTAGATTTTTTTGGGTGGAAGTTTAGTGGAGTGGATGGCACGTGTGATGGGTTCTTTTGACACGTGCATGAAAGTGAAGAGAGAAAGGTTTGGGTAGGGAATTTGCTTTGATTTGAAAAGAAATGAAGTAAACTATTTACTTTTCATCAACCTTTGTTTGATTACATAATATTACTTTTTACGGATTGATTAAATATGATTTTTAATTTGAAGTATATATAGATTTCTTCCATTTTGGCATTTTCATATATTTAAATTTCAAATAAAATTTTAGAACCTAAAAAGATAAAGTCCACTCTTTATCTATAATTTTCTTGTAAAATTATGAACACTAATTAATAAACATTTTTATTAAAATTTTCTCAAATCCTGTAAAATCTCATACTAGCATAATTTTTATTAGAGTGTTATTGTTATCGTTTTTTTATTATATTTAATCACCAGCAAATCGCATTTTTAATTTGAATAGGTTGGTTAGATATGGTATTGCCAAAAGACGTGCAATTAATTAAGAGCTAATAAAAAGATACAAAGTTTAAGATTCATGTCTTGATTTATTTATTTATTCTTTAATCTACATCACTTCTTTATTGTCACATTTGTATGTAAATTTATTAAAAATAGCTTCTTTATTATGTAAAAATAAGGCTGCGTATTATTAGATTTTTCCAAATCCTACCTTATTGCAAAAATTCAGCCTGTTTTATTGCAAAAATTCAAATTGAATGTGACAATGTTAGGATCCAACATTTGACTTATAATGCTGTGTCATCTGCTGTCTCTGGAATTAAGCAGCCAATTGAGACAAAAAAAGTCATATTTTCTTAACTTGAATGGTTTGGTTCTATTCCTTTTAAAATTTGGTGTTTTCTCTTTGTTTTTTCCAAGTTTCGAAATGGGTTTGGTATTTGGTGATATCAACGAATACGATTGATGTACTTAATCACATGTAATAACTAATCAAAAGTTGTTAGAATCTTACACCACGACCAC
The DNA here is from genome assembly GCA_026413575.1 of Erythroxylum carthagenense. Taxonomy (NCBI): domain Eukaryota; kingdom Viridiplantae; phylum Streptophyta; class Magnoliopsida; order Malpighiales; family Erythroxylaceae; genus Erythroxylum; species Erythroxylum carthagenense. The sequence continues at coordinate 6,565,731 of JANZLD010000237.1, read as the reverse complement.
AAAAGTTATTAGGATTGGTTAACTCTTTAATAAAACCCCTTCCTTAAATGAATGTAATATTATAAAAATTAGGCCAGAAATTAAATAAGTAAAACAAAAAATTTAAGATTTAAAAGGTTTAATCAGTATTAAATCGTTATAAACTTGGCTAAAGATTAAATAAAATTAAAGAATTTGAAATATGATTAGAAGAGGTTATCTTTATCTATCGAAAAATTTGAAGTTTAATAAAAAAGAGATTATTAAATAAAAAGTAATTGATTTATTTTAATTCATAAAAACTTAATAATTGATAAAAATTAATCGATTAATTAATAAATTAGTTGTTTTAAATAACAAGAGTTATTAAAACAATTTGAACTAAAAAGTTAAAAATTGAACCAAAAAATTAAACGATTCAAAATTTTTGTTGTTAAATCGATCAAATCAGTTGAATTTTCATTTTTTATAATTTTACCACCAAATGAGTAAAAGTTTTTATAAAAAATCGAATTAGGAAAGACTTTCAAAGTTCTCGTAATAAGTCTAATGATGGGTTAGAACTAAAAAAAAGTTATGTTTTTTCTTATAAAATAATTTCTATTTAAATAAAAATTTAAGTATTCATAATAATGTGTAAATTATTTATTTATTAAGTTACTTATAGAATTAAGGATAATTTAAAAAATCAAAATTTACTTAATTTTATAATACTAACCCAAATTTTAAAAATAGTATTAAATTGTTTAAAATTTTAATTTTTAACTAAATTTAAAGTTAGGATCATTTAAATATTTTAAATAATTACTTGAATTTCAACTCAAAATTAAGAAATGTCTTCTTTGTAACTTATAATTTACCAACTTTCAGAGAGATTTCTCAACCAAAAAAAAAGGTCTTACAATTTACACTCTAGATTTGACTTTGGCAACAATGAGAATACAAAATCATTACTTTTAATCACTCAAACTAACCTGTGGTGGCCAGCATATTCTTGTGCATATAAGGGTGTTTCTCAATATCTTGTTTTGATGCCTAATCCTCCATCTTCCACACCAGCTCTATAGCCATTGATAAACCAAAGGATCCCACCACCAACTCTCTTATCTAAAGAGGTGGCCCCTCAAGCAATTTCGATTCCCTTCATGGTGGGAGACTGGGAGTGGCAAGGAGGCTTAAGAAGCTTGGTACTTTTTTGGCCTTTTGAAATAGACCAAATGAAAGTTCCTATTAGTGGGAGCTTCTTTTTAGGCTTCCTCTTCACATCTCAATCGTTTTGATGAGACTTGCCTGCTTCTTCCAGCTTAACATTGCCCCACTCCTTTTGTTCACTTTCTTTTTTCATTGTATCACTTTTCTTTCTCCATTCACTCAAAGTCTTTTAATTTCCTTTCTGGTGTTCTACACCAATAAAAGTAGCTGCTTTATGTTCATGACCATAACCAATGCAAAATAATGTTACCAATTGATAAAATTAGAGCCAAATTACAAACATACTATTTTAATAATAAAATCGTGAATGGGTTTATTACGATTCATAAAAATCGTTTACTCGAGACGGTCCTTTTATTGATAGATACAATATTAAAACCGTATATTACTTAATAGTAAATTTAAATTTAAGAGGGTTGAAAATAAGGCTTAATATGCTTTAAACCCAATTTCAGAGCGCAGGTGGGTTAGTAAGGGACTCTTCTGGCTTAAGTGAGGTCGCGGATTCGAACCGTTCTCATGTATGCAGCTGTTTAAAACTTGAGACTAGAACTTTACCTTCCACAAAGATCCTACTCGACTCAAGCAGGGATTAGTCTAGAAGAGGATAACTTAAAGATATCTTCTCATAATTCGAATCCTCTTAAAACACTTCGTAGGCAATCAAAAGGAAAAAATGCTTTAAACCCTAATTCAAGGGTTGTTCCTAAATCACCCTATACTTTTCATGTGATAATTTTCCTCTTTCAAAAAGATACATAGGCCCATGTATCTTCTTTAATGGGGTTAAACGCTTTAAGTCGTTTGATTTCTTTTCACCATTGACCAAGACCTGGTAGCTGTTGAAGCTTTTGCTTAAATGGGACCAAGTTGTGAGGTAAAAAGAGTGAGGAAGGAGTGGTGGTTTCTGATCTGGCTTTAGAAGCTTAACTTCCGTGCAATGGCTTTCGGCTTTGTGGCCTTGGAGCACATGCTATGTGTACTTTAGCTTCTGGTATTATTGGCAAACCAAAACTTCTTTTTTCCTTCATTATTTCTAGTGGGTGACTCATAAGCTGCACCATCTCCCCCACACTCGAACAAAAGAAGATACAAGAGGTTGCATACCTTTTTTTAAATATCTAGACTTTAACATCCTAGTAAGACGATATAGTCATCAGACAAGAGAACAAAGCACTCTAATTAAGTTTAAGCAAAAGATATTAGTGAGAAAATAAAAAACTTAATAAAGAAACAAATACAGAGATTTACGTGAAAAACCCTACAGAATAGAAAAAATCACAAGCATAAGTAACCACGTACTTCCTAACGTCACTTAAATTGTAGACTTACATGATTACACAGAAAGATATACGGTCATCACACATGGTCTTGTATATCATCCATACGAGTGTGTATACGATAGTATATGTTTTTACTCTTCACATAGTTACAAAGACTTACACAATTGGTCTACATAGTTGTGTAAATCAAGGACACGAACCTGTAACTTCTTATATGACCTTGTATTTCTCCGAAAGAACTTTTTGTATCTTATATTTACTTGTTCCTCATTCTCATAAATATAGTTATCATAATCGACGTTAAAAATATGCTCTTTTATAATGTTATTTGATTGTTGGTCCAAATTTAATTTGATTTTGGATTACATAAAAATATAATATAGAACCAATATTTAAGCTTTTTTTAGATCTTAAATTTTTGGTTCAAAAATTTTAACTTTTTTAAGAAATTAATTTTGAATTTCATGTAAATTTTAATCAATTGGCTTTTATTTTTTACTTTAAATTAAATAAACTCTATTTACAATGAAAGAATTGTTTGCATAGTTTTGAGATATGTTGAAATTAGAAAAGAGTATTTATTAGATGCTTCAGAGACTTTATACTTATCTTGTTATTAAAAATTTCTCAATTTACGCATATTTTCCACCTTACAAGAATCCTGTATTATGAATTATGAAGGGTATAGAAAGGGGACTACCGTTTTCTCTTTATATTTTTACAAAAAAATTATTTCCGTGACTTGAACCTGTTCACAAAGGAGCAACATTACCGATTGCTTTAAAGCACATCTTCTTAATAATGCATATTGATATATACAAAATTAATACTTATAATTAAATAATAAATTTGGCTCAACTGGTATTGACGTTGTTAGGTGGATCACTAGAACTCACAACCTGTCTTCTTGTGCCACTTCTGGTTTAATATGTGATTGACCCAATAAAAGAGCCCAATTCCTGACCAGTCTTGCTTACCCATTTGGGCTATTAAACCTTTGCACAACCTGTGTCAAGTCAGCAAAACATAGTTGAACATTCTCCACTTGAGTAAAAGACATAGGACTGTAGTTTTTTATTTTAAAAAAAGGATTTTTTTATTTTCAATTATTTTGAAATTTAAACAAAATAATGGCAAAATGCACATGATAATGATTCGGATCTTCAATTAATTTCACCTAAGCTTCTTTCAAGTAATGGATAGTCCACCCGAATTTGGGTCCATAAGTAGTAACAATTGTGTTGTAAAGACTTGTTTTTGCTATGGCTTCAATGGGTTCCTTCAACCAAGCCATTATCTATAAGTTACTGACTCATTTTTCAACAGGATCAAATGTCAATCCATCTTTTTCCTTGGTCATTTGCAACCTGTACTATTACTGAAATGACCATGTTACTTACTGTTATTAAGCCAAGTATTTGAAAATGCAGAGAGTTCATCACATATCCATAAAAAGGTATGCACTTCTTCAAAGCTAATAGTAACATCACCTTAACAAACAGATTTTTGGGTTATGAGTAAATGCCTTTGAAGAGTAGTGAAACCAGCTAAAAAATAAGCAGATAGCATTAACATTATTATACACTAAAGTTTGTAGTAATCGTGCTATTTACTACACTCAACCAGAAGGAAGTCTCCACTTCTTATGCCAGTAGATTGACACTCTTGGCCAAGCTGGGAATCCAAAATTGTAATCAAGCGGTCGATCGGCAGGTCCCCCAACTATCAAAGGTAACCACACATATCGTGAGTCCCTCAAATCGGCCGGATTCCATCGATCTGCCATGAAAATGAATGAACCAGGCAATCCTGGTAAAGGTATGACAAATGTGCTTTGTGCAAAAAAAGTTGTCAGTCGAAATATCTTGTTCCCTCCAACACAAGGGTTTCCCATGGTCTCCCATGGACCCATAACCAACTCAGCAGCATGCGCTAAGGCCTCATTTGGTGCCCAGCCAGTGCATCCTGATGTGATCATGTAGTAAGTCCCTTCATGCTTAAAGAGAGCCGGGGCTTCCCGGTGCTGTCCGACAAGAATTTTTCTCACGACGTCTGTGACATCAAGATAATCTTTAGTAAGAGGACCAATGTGGAGTTCACTGTTGTCCTCGGAGGAATATATGAGATATGCCACACCATCATCATCTTTGAATACTGTCATATCCCTGCTTTCACACCCATGTGGTCGTTTGCTGTATAGGTAATCAAAAGGACCCGTAGGGTAATCGCTAACCGCAACACCGACACCAGCTTTCGTGTAGTTGACATCATCAATATGCATCCACATTACATATTTCCCTGTATATCCATTGTATATAACTTTTGGCCTCTCAAGCACGTTGGATTTGTGAAGATCATGAGTTTCATTTGTCTCTTCTGCCGCCAGCACTATACCTTCGTTTTTCCAGCTCCATAGGTCCTTGGAGGAGTAGCAACCAACTCCAATAATGTCAACCTAAACCAAAGTGCATAAAAAGATCATATCAACTTAAATAAGTGGCTATATTCAAAAGACTAAACGTTTTAATCAAGATTAATGAGCACAAGACAATATATTAAGAACATTATGAGGTGCTAGACATTTTCTAGCAGTTCACATCGAACTCCATGAGCATATGTAAAACATTAGGCCTGAGACTTCATTTTGATTTGATCCATATAAGGAACAAAATAAAATAATCATCATAAAATCTTCGAACATGACTAATGTCAAACAATCCAGAACTACTATTTCAGAGAAAGTAAATCAAATCCCTGTGCATGTTAAAATTATAGTTTGAAAGCACTAGAAAAGCTTCCCTGCGCTTAGCAAATACTTCGATACAACAATTTTGAGGGATTAAGTTGTATTTCTCCTGCTCACTAGCACACTACACTGCTGTTTCTATGTCTACCATAGATGGGAAAGAGTTCTGAAACCGAAGACTAATCAATTCAGCTGATTTCTGAGGCTTTGGACTGGACTGGTGCAACTTAATCCAGTCAAATGAAATTATGCAAGAACTAGTTTCTTAAGAGAGAAATGGACAATGATCGAAAGTTGTACCAGAAAATGGGAAGATGGAAGAATATAACCTAAGGAATCGTATTGCAAGAGAAAACTATTTTTCAATAGAGCTCCTAGCAACTATATAAGGAAATAAGGCCCTCAAGTACCTTTTAAAAGCATATACTATTTTATCTAAAAGATCTTGCAAAACATACGGAAACAGAGATGGAGCTGAACCACAATATATAAGACCTTGAACAGACATGTTGACTTAACACCACCTTTGTTATCCAAACATCAGTTTCATATACTTGACCATCCCACCAGATTCAATTTCCCTCAATATGTATTAACTACCATAAACAAATCCAAAGATCAATCTGTGAACCACACAATTGAATGCCAGAAACTTCAAGTGAAACCTCATATCATCACCAGCTCAACTACCCAGGCAAAAGAATGTTATGTAGATTTTGCAATTCCAACACGTGGAAGCTAAGACCAACCAAGAGAAAATGATTACTCTATATATCAAACCTACATCAGAATGATTGATAGTATAAATCAGATCAGTACCAAGTTACAATTGGCATTTAATTATAACAACTCAAAATGGAAACAGAGCTCATACCACTGACTACTAAAGTTGATATTTACTTGGTGATCATTGAACAAATGAATCCAGTATAGGGGTCAAACAGAATCCACTTTCAATATTTGATGGAATCACTTAGAAGTTAAGTTTTCCACTGGTTTGGAACAAAAAACAATTTCTCCCAAAAGGTGAATTCGATAATACAGAAAACATGTTGCCGAAGTAGAGTATTATGAACCAGAATCGAGTATACTATTTCGGCAAATTAAAAGAAGACAACACAATGAATTTTCTTTACAATATTTTTATAGAGGAATAAGGACTGTCAAGAAGCTGGTGATAGAATATGGTCAAATGAATATCTCCCACTTACCCGCGCGGCTGCTTTCTTGTGAGCATGAAATGTTGGTCCATCTTTGTACTCTCCGTACCAATAGTATGTCCTAGATTTCTCATCATACAGAATGCCCCCTCCATGAGCTTGAATAGGATTCCCGTCTGTATCCAACCAAATCCTCCCAGGGTAATAGTAAGAACTATCATTGCTATCACTATTAGTCGGACCTATGGCAGTTTTCATACCAGGAAAGAATATGTGCCTAAGTTGCGAACTTTCATCAAGAAATTCATCGATCAGTGTGATTGGCTTTTGAGGCCGTCGTTTTGCTGCACGTGGTGATCTTTTCCTAGGTGGGGGAATTTGAATATTCTCATGTTCAACTTCTTCAAGTTCACGAATGACAGGGTTATGACTCATAACAAATTGGGCCACTCCACCTTTAGCACCATAGTGGTTCACAAGGGAGTATAAATGAAGAAATAGTAGAAATCCCACCAAACTCCAAACCACTGTAGACAATGAACATCTGCTCCCTGCAATGTAATTGAAAGAGGTTGGTTTCCTGTATTTGTTCCTCATCCTCATTTTCTTTCCTCTTTTACCTCCAATGTAACACTGCAATTAAAAGAATGGAACATGTAGAGATCGAAGTAACCGGACCACATGAGCAATGGCGAAACTGTTTTATATTAGTTATTGAAATGATAAGAACACTCAAAACTCCAGAGCAAAAAAATAATTGCACATATGAACTCAGAGATGGTTCTTTGCTAAACATCGAATGACAACAATTGGTAAAAATCTCCCATAAAAACGAAATGGATAGCACAATCAGCAGAACAATTGTTCTACGTAATCAATTATCGAAAGCTATTCCATCATTTCTGCATCGTTCAATGCGTTTAAAAATATTAAAAAGAAGTTCTGTCCCAAATAGCAGATCAACTAAGAATCCCAATTTGAAAGGACTGATCTTTTCACCCTCTCTTTCCTCGAGCCAGTTTCGTATTAAATTCAATTTTAGAAAATGCATAAGAAGAAATGAAGTCCAACACAAAAGAAGAAGAACAAACACATAGAGCCAACACTTGAGGACCAAAGTCAAACACCTTACCTGCCAAGAACCTAACCACGAAAGGAGCCAAATTTCCAGACATGGGTTTCAAAGGTGGAAGCTTTTTAGAATTCAAGCAACAAACAGACTCAACAAAGCAAACAATTCACATCCAACTTCACTGTACCATCCAACACGAACCATAAAGCTCTCTCCTGACACAGTTACAGCAATTTACAGTGAGGTCAAGACCAGAGGAAAGGGAGAAATGCTGAATTTGTGTATGCTTGATTGTTATGGTTCAATATGGATCTAAGGCGGTTGATGACAGGTTACGATGACTTAAGACCAAAGATGCTGTCTTTGTTCCTTTCTCTCTCTCTCTCTCCCTCTCCCTTATCTCTGTAAGACCAAAGATGTTTGTTGGGAGATGATGTGTTGGGTCTCTCAACTCCCAATTCCCCTCTCTCAGTGGGATTCGTATGTCCTGTAGTGACACTTTCCTCTGTTCATTTACATTTTCTTTATCTCGCACTTCTTCGTATTACTCCAAAATGATTAATATTTAGAAAGCATATTAATTATCAATGATTTAGGAGTTTAGAGAATCCAATTATACATGGACTGTTAATCATGATCAGGAAGAAAGATAATTAATCATGTTAGATTGACTTGATAAAATAAATTATTAAGTCACAAAAGTGAATCTAAATTTTAAATTTGTTATACCTACTCCTTCCTTTTTAGGTAATTTTATTTTCACTACTTTCTTTTTTTCCCTTCTATCATAAATTTATTTTATTTTATGTTGAATAATAAAAGAAATTAATGTAATGATTCTTCAAATCTATGAATGATAGGTTTGGTAGTGATTAAGTAATAATACTATAATAGTTTAGTAGTTTGTTTTGTCGTGATACTCAAGTAACTTATTTGTTTAATCTTTAAATTACAAATCTCTAAATTATTGATAAATATATATTAAAATTAATGTTTTAAAAATTGACCGGTTACGTCGATTTTACATTAAAAAAATTCGAACTTATCAAATTTTCAAATCGGTTTTTAACTTTATGATTACATTCAATTTAACAATCTTTGTTGTTAATAACCGATCAATTTCGTAAAATAATTATTTTTATAAACTAAAATAATTTGATTAATTTGTATTTAGTAGTATATTTTTATTGAACTTTAATTTTTTGATAAATATTTTAATTGTTTTTAAAATTCATTAATTTTATTTCATATTTAACCAGTTTTATAACAGAGTAATATTACTTGAACTTGTTTTACTTTTTCAACTTTCCATCTAATTTTTAAAATTAAAAAGCTTAACAAATTCATTAAATAATTAAAAAGCTTAACAAATTCATTAAATATTAAGTTTCTATCTCCATCACAAGCATTGCCAATTAAAGTAAGAGGTAGGTGTAGTCCTTGTGGAAACTTAAAAGAAGGTGCTTGTGCTTATTAGGAAGTTTGACCTTTCTTTTATTTCGATCCCTGTACACGATATTCTCCTCCTCCCATCCAGAAGCTATGCAATCATGATAATTGCAGATGCTTCTTGAGAGTTTACGAATCTCAAAATCCAATTCCTTTGTACCTCATTCACTCATTTTGATCTCGCATATGCAATCTCTGCGATGCAGGAAATGGAAATGGAGTGATGGAACATCTAGATAAGCTCCTATCCCTTTCTTGATAAGCATTGGTCACCCAGGTTAGTACTAAAACCACCATCAAGATCGAAATGACTAACATTGATGCCCGTAACAGTCGGACCAAACCCCGAAATGGCTTGCGTCGGTGCTTATCAATGTCTTCTTCACGACCAGGAACTTTTGTCAGGCTCCGTACCTCGGGGAATTTATCAAACGTGTCCTGGAAGATCAGCCATAAGCCCAAGCCACGACGTGGAGGGACCGAGCTCTCTGTTTATCTCTGTAGCTCATCTGTTTGCTTTGTCCACCGCTAGTTCGATTGGGCATCTCCCCCCTCCGGATGCCTTACGTCTACTCACGATTAAATCTCAGTGATTTCCCAGTTTGCTTGTCTGCACCTGCTCTGTATTCTCTTTGCCAGTATCATCCATCGTTGTTTTCTAAGTGGGAGTAGCAGCTAAAACACCAGATGAGTCAACCGTCCTTCTTAATCAAAAGATCGTTTTTTTTTTAATCTAAGAAAGTCTCTAAATCTGATCTATCACTGTTACTACTGGTTCTACTAATATGAACAATCTTAAGGTAGTACTCAAATAGGTTTTTTCCTCCGATTTCTCCAAGTATGGACCTTCATCCATCATTGTTGTTGTCGTTACGGGTTTTACTGGCATCACTATGAATGATCTTGAGGCACTACTCAAACATGTTATCCCTTCCAATTCTTCTACTGTTATGTATGCCACCATGGTTAATTCTTATTAACTTTATAATTCTATATGTTGTAATCATATGACTACTAATGTCAAAGTCTTGTCTTCTCTAAAACCTTTTTCTTTCTTACCATCAATCATATAGCAAAAGGTACTAAAATAAGCATCACCCATACTAGTTATGCATCCACCGCTATTGTTAGTCTTTTTGACACTTCCTAACTTAACTCTTGGTCTTATTTCTGTTGGTTAGTTATGTGAAGCAAACTAAATATCAACTTTTTTCCTTCTAGCTATCTGGTACAAGATTCAAAAAAAGGATAGATTCTTGCAAAGGTCATAAGATGGGTTGATTGTTTGAGTTTACCTTTCTTCGTCTTCCATCAAAATCAATTCCTACAACTACAATTATCAATTCCTCCATTCATGTATTTGTGTCTTGGTCATGCTTAGCTAATAAAATTTCGTCTTTAATTTCTGTATGCTTTTAAGTTCTACAAAGTTTGAAGGTATGTTTGGTTCACTTGGAAGAATGGTAATAAGAATTATAATGATTATAGTGAGGGATGGAAATGAATATGACTTCCATTCCTCACTTTATTGGGAGTTATAGATTATTGCCCCCAAAAGGGGATATAAAAATACTATTAATCTAATCGTAATATATTACCAACTATCTTTTTTTTTTCATTCATTACTCATTCCTTTCTTCTCATACCAACTAACAAAGCACCCTTTCGTCATTTAAATGTTTAGATTGTCAACTTGCAAAACAATATGCCTTGTCTTTTAATATTGATGTTTATATTTCTGATAGTCCATTTGACTTGATTTATTATGACATTTGAGGTCCTTCTCTTATTACTTCTGTCAATAGATTTCATTACGTTGTACTATTTATTGATGAATATTCTAGATTCACCCAGATATACTTCTACAACATTGTTTTGAGTTATCACAAATTTATATCACATTTGCCACTATAATTAAAACTCAATTTTCTCGTACTATTAAAATTATTCACACAAACAATGCTATAGAGTATCAAGATTTTTTTTTTACTTTAATTTCTTAGTCAATAAGGCTTGTTGTTCAATGTTTATGTCCCCATTCTTCCTAACATAATGGACAAGCTGAACAAAAATATGGTCACATTTTTGATCCTATTTAAGCTCTTTTTCTTTTTTTCCCTTATATTTAAAAAAATTTAGGGAGAAGCAATTCTTACTATTGTGTATACCCTAAATCGAATTCCCACTTTGGTTCTTCATAATTTATCTCCTTTTGAAAAATTGTTCAGTAAGTCTTATGATTATTCAATCATGCATCCTTTTAGTTTTGCTTTGCTTTGTTTTTTTGCAATCTCATGAATGCACAAAATTGAAACCTCGTGCTCAACCATGTTGTTTCCTTGGTTATGAGATAAAACACAAAGGGTATCGCTGTTGGGATCCTATTTCAAATAAGTTATGCATTTCTAATATGTTACCTTCTAATAAAATACCATGTCCTCTTCTCTTTCCAAATATCATCACTTTGTCACTACTAAATCTTTATTCTTTACTAATTTGTTAAGTTGTTTCCAAATTTTGATATAGGTAACTTTAATGTACTCAATATGAGCCCGTGCCCACCTATTGCCACTGAATCTGCACCAATTGATGATCATGCGCCTATATTTACACTTGATACCACTTTTTATCGTTTTATTTGGGTAAGATAAATTCCTCATCATCTTATTGATTTTCACTATTATTCTATTATTGTAACTCTCTATAAGCCTCATTTTTACCATGAGGCAAGTAGTGACCCTCTTTGGTAGTAAGTTGTGACTAAAGAACTTCGAGTCGTAAAGAAAAATCATACTTGATTTAGTTGATCTTCCTCCGGTGAGATACATATTGGCTGGAAATAGGTTTACAAAATCAAAACTTATTCTAATGGCTCTGTTAAACGTTACAAAGCTTGTTTAGTAGCTAAAGGGTATACTAAGACTATGACATTAATTATAAAGAAACCATTGCTCATGTAGCTTGATTAACCTCTATTTTTAGTTTATTAACTATTGTTGTAGTTTGAAAATGAAAACTTTTTTATATGGATGTCAAAAATGTATTTCTTTATATGATTTGTTAAAAGAGGTTTACATGCATCCTTCTTGAAGATATCATTCTCCTCATAAAGTTTGTAGGCTTCGACGAGCCTGGTATGTAACATCTCGTTATCCTATGTTAAGAGTTAAAACTCTAGAATAGTGTACATGAGAGTTTATTGAGAAGTTAGAAAGTGGACTTCGTGCTCTTGCAAAATATAACATACACACACATGTAATTATTACTCATTGTACACGTTAAAATAAATGTACATGCATTCATTGACATTTTCCTGATATAATTGATTTATAAATGTGATTATGATGTGGTTAGTGAATATTTTGTCTTGAAAATTGTTTTGGTAATAATAATTGTTGATTTAGAATTTTTGGTAAAATTTAAGAAATTTCTAAAATTATGAGTATTTATGAACTAGGAAAAATGCTAAGTGGCAAGATAATTGATTTATGGTAGTAGAAATAAGTGTCAAATGACAGTTGAAATAATTGGCTATTGTTGTTAGGATTTGTTGAGAATATGATTTTGAAAATTGGGTGACAATTGGAGTAGAAAATAGAGATAAATTGACTGGTTAAATAAAAGAACCAAGTGAGACCATAGGAAGTGGACATGTGGCAAGTGACAAGTGTCACTTGCCAAGCCATGCTTCCAACCCCTACGAAACTCTCTCCCAAGTGAAAGACCATCTTCATTTTTATTTGTCTTTCACTGTGTTCATTTGTTCTCACTTCTTGTTAATTTCTCTTTTCATTTTCTTCGATCTTTTTTATCTACGATACTCATTTCTTACCCTCTCAACGTAAACCTTGCTCTCACCTTTCACTTGCTACTTTTATTTTTGTTATCTTTGTCATTGTCACTAAAAGACCAAACCCTACAACCTTCGGTTAGTGATGATCGTGTGATATTGAAAAGTTAGGGTTCATGTGATTTTGAAGAGTTTAGAGTTTTACTAAGTAAGTAACATGTTAATTCTCATGGGTTGTATGAATATGAAACAAATATGGTGATTAGTTGATATTAAATGAAGAATGAGAATACTGGTATCTTGTTTTTGTGTTTTTGATGATCAATATTTTATAAGTTGTTGTTGAGATGATTTTTGAGATAGAAAGATCATTATGATGATGTAAAAAGAGTGCAGAAATTTCATGAAAAGATGATATGTTTATGTTTTGTTTTCGCTGTTTATTTACGTGAATCTCTTCAGGTGTTATAGAGGTGTACTAAAATGAGTGTAGAGTGAAAGAAAAGGAGTAGTATGATGTCTTGAAATGGGAAGAATTAAAATGATAAGTTAGAGATGAAATGAAGGTGTTAACGAAGATGAACATGTGGAAAAATATGATGAATGTGCATATATTATATGTTTGGTTTTTTATGTTTATAATCAATCATAGAATTTGTTGTAGGTGTAAATGATTTGAGCTGAAATAGACGTAGTAATGAAAAAAGGAAACATTAGGTAGTGTGCAATCACGTGCTAAAATGGAAGTAGGAATAAAGAAAAGAAACATTAGGTAGTGCACGATCGTGCTTGTGAGTGCAGTGATTTTTGACAATTTTAAACACCCTTCACTCTTTTGACCATAACTTCGTCTCCGAACCTCCGATTAACTTAAAATTTAAACCAAAAACTCTCACATGTTGTTCTTCCTCTCCACCAAATTTCAAGGCTACCTAAATCCATTAGGAACGGATTGATAATGGTTAATTGATGAGTTTAGGATGAAAACGATGAAGTGTGTCGGAATTTGTTAAATGGAGTGTTTTCACTGAACAGATATATGTATTTTGGTCAAATCTTGATCTGTAGACATCCAAATGGTTTTGAGTTTAAATTAAACTAGAGACATATAGATACAAATTTCATAAAGGAATATAATTTTAATTCTGTCTTTAAGAATTTCAAATTTTGGCTTAAAGTTGATTATTGAGTGATGTTGTAGTTTGAGTACAGTCTGAAGTATTTTGTGTATAACTTGCAAAATAAATAACCAAATTGTGTAAATTTTGTGTCCTTAGAAACTTAAGACATATGGGAACATTTGTTTAGAATAATGTATTGCCTAAATACTTCATTTTCCTTATTATAATGGCCATGCAAAATTGACCCAAAATTGCTTATGAGAAAAGCTGGAATGATCGATTGAGTTATGAACTTATAATAAATTTGTTTTATTGAGGTGTAAACCTAAGTTCAAATTAGACATTTATGAGTTTTGCAGTATAAATAATCATGTAATGTAAATAAAGGAAACATACCCAAGATTGTCATTAAGCATGCATTATACATAATCCATATATACATGTGGGCATAAATGAGTACTTATATAATTGTGCAAAGTTGTGATATGTGTAAATGTAAGCTACATGTTATAGAGTAGCAATTAGAGCTTCAACACCCAGACATTGTCGAGACTTTGCGGCAATAGCTATCTGGATCAAACTGTGAGTAACTTAGATGGTCTCACTCGATTAATTGTTTGTTTTAAATTCTATATTGAATTATTATGTGAATGTGAATGTGTTGATTCCGGATATTGAATGTATGAGGCATTTGATGCATGAATTATATATATTGGAAGTGCTCCTTATACGTGAACCTGATAGAAATAAGTATACTTAACTATTGAATGTCGGGCTAGGGTCCGATGACAAGTGAAAGTGAATGTGTAAAGTGAAATGAAGTCACCGATTGATCTTATATGATTTGATGCATTTCATTATATGAATGTATGAACATATAATGGCAGTTGTGACTTGAGTAGCTGTCGAAAAAGAACTTAAAGCTTATAATGTGATTAAGAGCTAAAGTTTCACTATGTATAATGAACCCTGTATCCCTAATGGATAAGGGACAGTTATCAATGAGCCCGGTATCCACAATGGATATGGGACAGTTATAGGTACTCAGTTACAACAATATAATAATCAGAAATGAGACTCATGAGCATTGCATATATATTTAATATGTATGTTTCAAATGATTTAAATTAATTGTTGAATCGTGTTGAATGATAAATGTGAAAATTGTGAACAAAGAGTTTTTGTGATGCTATATGATGATATTTGTTATCATATGAACTATGTGATTGCATGGATTATGTGTTATGTGATATGAGTGAACCATTAAGGATGGTTAACTCACTGAGTTTGAAAAACTCACAAAAATTGCATCATTGACATTTTAGGTTTGAGAGAGGATATAGTGACAGAGAAACTCTAGAAGAAGCATAGTTCTGGTACTTTTGGATAGAATAAATGACTCAAAGATCGGTCAGCTGAGACTGAAGGATTTAGATAAAAGTTTTGTATAATTCCTTATAAATGTAGCGTGTTATATATACAGAAATGTAAACTCTGATTAGTTTTTGATAATGTACATATATGGAGGTTTTGTAAAGCTACAATGTATATTTGTTTTTTTTAAATGAAATGAGAAATTTTGGGTTTTTAAATATTGTGACATTTACGCTTTGAATGATGATGCCATGATTAAGTTAGAAACGTGACTACTCTAGCATACCACCCTTGTGGGATACGTACTCAGATACCCTTCAGGATGTTAGATATGTGTCATGTGAGAGTGGGGTGCTATATGGTATGGATTCAAACAAACTCCCAAGACTTCCTTTGCAAAATTCAGCTCTACCCTTACTCAATTGGGCTTTATTTATGGCCTATATGATTTTGCACTATTTATTCATCAAATTAACCAAGGGATTATTCTTCTATTAATTCATATCGACTATATAATAATAACAAGTGATGATGCCTCTAGTCTCTCGGAATTATAACATGACCTTAGTCAGTATTTTGAAATGAAGAATTTGGGTTCTCTTAACTGCTTTTTGGGGCTTGAAGTTTCTTATACTTCTTATGATTATTATCTCTCTCAAGCCAAATATGCATATGACCTACTTTCTCGTGTTGACATCAGTGATAGTAAAATTGTATCAACTCCTTTGGAACACAATTGTAAGCTTACTCCTTTAGAAGACACTCCTCTTGATGAACCCACTTTATATCAATAGCTTGTTGATAGTTTTGTCCATCTCATTGTTACTCGGACTGATATCTTATATGTTGTTCATCGGTTCAGTTAGTTTATGTATGTTCCTTCACTATAAGAAAACTCACATTCTCTGACGGAATATTCCGTCGGTGAAATGGTTAGTTCCGTCGAAAATTATATTTGCCGACGGAACCCGACGAAAGAAGAAACCATCGTAAACATGGCTGTCGTTATTGATTACCGACGGAAATATTCCGTCGTAGTTTGTCAACGGTTAACCGACGAAATATTATCCGTTGTTGTTTAGTTCCGACGGAAATTTTTTTAGAAATGACGTCGGTGAAATTAACTTATCAGCAACGGAATATGACTGTCGGTATTATTTAGGGACGGAAAAACTGTCGCGAATATTCCGTAGTAAGTTATATCTTTAACGACGAAATTTCAGACGTCGCCAAATTTGGTCCAGTTATGTGCCGACGGTATGCCCTATTCCGTCGTTAAATTTTTACCGACGGAATAAGCAATTCCGTCGGTGAAAAAAAAAGGTGTGACCCATTAGGTGCATATATTATTGGACATCCACATATCAACCAGTAC
>JANZLD010000237.1:6536305-6549070 GCA_026413575.1 Erythroxylum carthagenense | reverse complement strand
CCTTCGGATAACGTCAAGGGGAGAGAGGGAGCAGCCAACGTCGCCGGAGAAGGAGAAGGGGAACGTCGCCACGTCGCAGGAGAAGACGGAAGGAGAAGCAGAGTTGGCCGCCGGAGGAAATGAGAGAGAACGTCAAGGGGAGAGAGGGAGCAGCCAATGTCGCCACGTCGCCGGAGAAGACGGAAGGAGAAGCAGAGTTGGTCGCCGGAGGAAATGAGAGAAAAAGAGAAGAGGAGAGTCGGGGAAGGAGAGAAGGAAGACGGCTGCGCAGGGATTTAATTTTATTTTAGCGACGGAACATATCCGTCGGTATAATTAAAATATACCGTCGGTGAGTTAAACCTGGAAACCTAATATACCGACGGCTTATTTCAGTTCGTGAAATTTTTCCCTCCGACAAATTTTGCCGACCGAATTTTAATTCCGTCCCTATTTACAGACGGAATAATTTTCAACGGCATATTTCTGTCGCCGAATTGTTTTCCCTCCACCCTTGGCAACGGATTTGGTGACCGTCGGAAATGTTCTTTCTTTAATATAGCGACGGATTTGTTATCGTCGGTGAACCATTTCTACCGACAAGTTCACCGAAGGAATATTTTATTCCGTCCCTATTTACAGACGGAATGATTTCCATCGACAAATTTCTGTCGCTAAAAGGCCCCGCGAAAATTTCCCTCCACCTTTGGCAACGGATTTCTGGACCGTAGGAAATCATTTTCATTTAACCGACGGATTAGTGTTTCCGTCGCAATTAACAAATGCTATATGGTCCGTCGGTATATTTCCGTCGCTATATGACGTTTTTCTTGTAGTGCTTGCTCATCTCATTTTTCCGTCATTATCTAGATTCTTTGTTATATTAAAGAAACTATATTTTATGGATTACACTTCTCCACTGCTTCCTTGGTATCATCTAGTTATTATGCTGCTAACTGGGCTGGTGATGCAATAGATTATCGTTTTACCATTAGTTATTGTTTCTTTATGATGATTCTCTTTTCTCTTGGTGTAACAAAAAGCAAACTATTATTGTTCGATCTAGTATTGAACCTGAATATCATGCTCTTACTGATGTTACAATAGAATTACTTTTGTTGCGGTAGTTATTAAATGATATAAGTGTCACACATTCTTCTCTCATTATGTTTTATTATGATAGTAGAAGTGTTGTACAAATTTCTCACAATGATGTTTTTTATGAACAAACAAATTAATTGCCACTTTGTACACCATCATATTACTCAAGGCACCATACATCTTATTCTCATCTCCTCGACCAACCAAATGACTAACATATTTACCAAAACAAAATTTCCAACCCATTTTCAAGATTTAATTAACAAACTTAAGCTGGTATCTACAATCCCATCTTGAGTTTGAGGGAGTGTTAAGATTCAAATTAAACATAATTCTTATAAGGTTATTTGAAATCGTATCTTATGTATATTCATGTATAGTTAACGAGTCTATAAATACTTTGTCTATTATATATTAAATATAAATTCAAAAGGCATATTGCATATGAAATTTCATAGTACATTTATCAACACACACAAGAAACACATTACATATAGTATATAATAAGCTATATATACCATTTATTCATCAGTTTCTCACAAAGATATTCTCAAATTTTCCAAATTAAGTTTTAAGACTTTTACTTCATATCAATTAAATAATCCTTAAATTTATAAAAGAACATTAATATTTTGTTGTTAATTTGAGCATATAATAGTCATCAAGATCCCATTATTTCACAAGTTTATAACTTACAAAATAAAAATTTGAATCCAATATATTAAAATATCTTATAAATTGACAATTTTTATTTTAATTATCATACTTTAAAAATTATTATTTATCTATTACATAATGTTTTTGATTATTTTTCATCTAAAATAATATATTATTTGAGTTTTTAAATGTTATATGACATCATATTTAAACTATAAATAAAAAAAATAAAAAGGATGAAATTATGTGAATTAAATAATACCATAAAAATAAATAATAATTTTTAAAAAGTTACGATTGAAATGGAAAAATATAAATTAGTTTTTTATAAGAAAAACTAATATTTTTTTAGTGCTCTCAATAGTATTTAAGAATAGGAAAATTTGCTAAGAGTCGCTAGATCAAATTTGATTGAAGTGGACATGTCGAACCTAAAAATTGATCTAATTTTGAATCAAAATTGAGTTTAAGAAGTTGAATTAAACAGTCTAAAAAGCTTAACTTCACGTCACAATAGGATATTATCTTGATCTTAACCATTTAATTCAAATCACACCACCAAATTCGATCAAACTTCAAATTAAGTTTGGATCCAGCTGATGACATCAATTAGGGTGTGCTTGTTTGATGAGAATGAAGAGTGATGAAATGAAAAATAAAGTTTGATAAGATGTTATAATTGGATGACCTATATTTTTATTCCTAATTTTCAGATATTGCTCTTTTTTTTTCTATTACGAGAGTAATGAGAATCATTCCTTCAATATTCTCAGATATTCTTTAACTAATAATAATATTAATTAATTAATTATAATATAATTAATTTTACAATAATAACAGTATAATTAATTATAATATAATTAATTTATTAATTAAAATATTTTAATTACTTAATATATTATAATTAATTAATTAAAACATAATTAATTTTAATTTCTCAATATTTTTTACATATCTACTATTAATAATAATAATAATTTATTTTTTTAATTAACCATTGTAATATCTTTCTTAATTTTTTTAATACAAGGAAAAATATAAATTACAAGATTCTTCGAGAAAGGCTAACATCTATCATGTCATCTGGGAGGATAGTGACACACCCGGAAGCTGCTCTATAAAACATGGTGAGCTTGAGTCCTAAAATAAAAGCATAATTAGCTAATCAATCAACACATCGGTTGTCCTTTTTATATGCATGTCGAGAAAGAATAATATAATTTATATGTGTGTCGAGGAATAACAATCTAATTTCGAATAAGTAGTTCGTCCCTATTTTTGACTCTATTCATTCACGTTGAGTTACTGTATCTTTCCGTTGGCAGCAAAGCAAGCCTCAGTCCAAAGTCAATCATTCCCTAAACAGGCAGGTGTGCTTATATCTCTCCGTTTGCCAGTCCAATTTCACTGGATAACCACTCACTTCCATTCCATCTCCGACACGAGCCAGTATCCAATAATAACTCGCCACGTTGCAGACCACCCAATAAAGCATTCCTTAAATTTCACGCGCGTCAAGTTGAGGACAACCATTAGTAAGGATCTTCTGGGCTCGTCGTATTAAATTCAAACACTCTACATGGAATCTTCTACTGATTGGTTCATCCAAAGCGAAACTTCCGTAACTACATTCGTTCGAGTGCGGCCGTTTTTAGTGTATGCGCCTGTCAGTGAGATGCGAGCGGTCCATGAAATCATGACCCAAAGCACTACCCAATCATATCCTCGTACTTTGGAAAAAATAACTAATTTACCCCCGCAAGTAAATAATAGTATTATACTGTTGACTATTTGTGTGCGGTTATTAACTTATTACCGACCGGAGAGAGGCAGAGGGAAAGGTAGACAAGGGAAGGCTTGAGGGAAAGAGAGGCTTTCCTCGTACTTTGTAGATCTTCTGTGTTTGATTCTCTCTTATCAGTAATGGGTTTATGGGAAGCTTTCCTTAATTGGCTTAGAAGGTCAGTTCTCCATTTTGTTTCTTATATTTGCAGACGTGTTTGTGTGAACATATGTGGGTATTGCTTGATTGTTTCATGTCTTTGTGCGACTGGTGGGGTGTTGATTTCTGGGTTGTTTTTGGGTTTGATGCAAGGAGGGACCTTTCTTGTCCTTCTCGACTTTTAAAGGAGGTTAATCTTTGGCCCGTTTGCCGAAATTTTTTCTGAAATTTTCTTTTCATAATAATTTGTTTGCGCGAGCAGTTGATGATTGGACTCTGATTTAATGATATCCTTCCTGCTTTCTAGTTTTTGTTTTTGTTTTTGTTTTTCATCGATGGAATCGTGCAATTGAGGTGGCTGAATGGTAGAATAGTGCTTCTTATATTGATGCTGATTATAGTTCATGGAGTTAATGTGATCCCTCTAATAAGGGGAAAGTTTGAATTGGT
This sequence comes from Erythroxylum carthagenense, assembly GCA_026413575.1. Lineage (NCBI taxonomy): Eukaryota > Viridiplantae > Streptophyta > Magnoliopsida > Malpighiales > Erythroxylaceae > Erythroxylum > Erythroxylum carthagenense. The sequence goes on along the minus strand of JANZLD010000237.1, from coordinate 6,544,941 downwards.
GGATATATAAATGGAGAAATTTTCTTGGAGGAAAGGATTGTATTTGAAGTCCTGCAGGTTAACATTCAATGAAATTAGTCAAAACCTTGAAGGTGGGAACTGTTACTGTTCATACTGTTGCAAAAACAAAAAAACAGTTACGGTAGGAAGTTTCATATCTGCAATTTACGTTCCTTTTAATCTTTTACATGCTAAGGGGGTGATTCTAAATTTTAGAATATTCTGTGCTTTTTGTCATATGTGGATAAGCAGATAATTGGTTCCTCGTGTGTGGACCTCTGGTACATGGATCTTTTCCTCCTCAAGTTCTCGAACAACTTTTAGATGGTTCATTTTTGTGAGTGTTGACATGTCCACTACTCTTTGGGATTCCCTCCTCTCACATGGTGAAATATCTAAGAAACGTAACCTTCAGAGCTAAGCTGGATTCCTATTAGATGGTTCATTTTTGTGAGTGTTGACATGTCCACTACTCTTTGGGATTCCATTCACTTTAGGAAGTCAATAAATCACCTGGAAGTGCAAATTGTTGATAATAGGAATCCAGCTTAGCTCTGAAGGTTACGTTTCTTAGATATTTCACCATGTGAGAGGAGGGAAATAAACTAAACTATCAGTATCGGTATAGGAAACACAAAATTGATAAACTTCGGAGCCGTTAGAATATTTAGACTGTTCTTTTACTATCCTTCCTGGAAGGTGTAAACAGGTTTACTTGTTTCTTCTCTTAATTCCTGCTATACAGTAAAAGAAAAAAATTTGGCAGCATTCAGTATAGGGTGGGTGATTTTCTAGAGTTATATGGAAAATTCACTATTAAGAATCCATTTTAAGATGTCTTCCTGATTATCTTTTTGATGTGGCCTCTGTATTTGTCCTCTTGTAGCAAACTCTTTCTTTAATTTCCCCTACTCTGTTCTGATTGTTATACCTTATCAGTGAACTTTCTTGTTTGCATCTGAGTGCTGTGACAGACTGAGAAATAGTTAATTTTACCAGACTTAAAAGGAAAAATGTTTGAAATCTCAACTGTCAAAATTTGAACAAAGTATTTGTCAGGCATTGTTATGGAATTCATGAGCCTTCTGTCATGTAGCTCTAGTATGTTGGCTACCTATTTGTCGTGGGTAGTATACTAGTTGCATTTCTATCCATTTGTGTCTTATTGCATAATAAAGTTGCACATTTCTAATGGAATATGTATTGAACATCATTGCTGTTTAGCTCTGCCGAAAAGTGTCTCGTCCTAAGGATGTGTCTTCTATTGAAGTGGAATCAAGCTAACTTTTAGCTTTTTCGTCGCTTCTGTATTCATTTCATGACATTTTTTGAGGATACTAATCCTGCAGGTTTTTTGTTGTACATGTAATTGCAGCCTCTTTTTCAAGCAGGAGATGGAGCTATCTTTGATAGGTCTTCAAAATGCTGGAAAAACTTCTCTTGTAAATGTTGTTGCAGTAAGTACATAAATTGCATATCTAATAGTGCCATCTCTGCCCCTTTGTCAAGTTTTAAACTTAAGTTTCAAACTAACTTGTTGGTCTTTTTTGTAGACCGGAGGATACAGTGAAGATATGATCCCTACGGTGAGTTACCTATCCAGAAGTTTACAGCTTTCATTTCCCAAATCCTTTCTTTCAAAAGGATTATAGCTACACTTCTGCCAACACCCCTTTTGCAGTTCATCGACTACATTTAATCAAGATAGGTGCCATATCTGTTAGTGTTTTGGCTACTATGATATCAATCTATGGATTCTCATTCATTTTCAGGTAGGATTCAACATGAGGAAAGTAACCAAAGGAAATGTCACCATAAAGTTGTGGGATCTTGGAGGTCAACCTAGATTCCGTAGCATGTGGGAGAGATATTGCCGTGCAGTTTCAGCTATTGTGTATGCACCTACTCCTCTCTCATATAGCTCTTGATAATTGTCAAATAACTGGTAGTCTTTCTTTGGGGGTTTAGCTCATACAATGTTTGCAATATCTGTAGTTGTATCAATATTTATTGATAAAAATGTTTTCTGGAAACTCGGTTGATTATTTTTGTTCCCTCCTTTTATCTTGTAGTACAGATTCCTTAAAAGTTTTTAGATCCTGAAATTCTGTAGCTGGTTCATTAAGACCAACGCCAAAGGGTCTATATTCAGTTAGACAATTATCAGATGCAATTGTTTTTCTTTTGTAGAGCTTTGACTTGAATGGATCTTATGAAATCGACCTGGACATGAACTTTTACTTCTTTTATGTATTCGTTTAGATGTGAATTGAACATTTTTGGAACACACACGTTACTGATAAACATTGGTTATCGGTGGAACTGAAGTTAAGATGAAATGTTTTTGTATTTTGCTGATAAACATTGGTTAATGCATAGTTATGTGGTCGATGCTGCGGATCCTGATCTGGTGAGTATCTCAAGAGGTGAACTTCACGACTTGCTGAGCAAACCGTCACTCAGTGGTATCCCATTATTGGTGCTAGGAAACAAGATTGACAAGCCAGGAGCTCTGTCGAAACAGGCTTTAACTGATGAAATGTAAGAGAACAGCCTTTGTCCTGATAATTTAAGTACAAGTGTGGTACACTTGCTATTTTAAGGATAATATTGATGGGGTATTGAAAAGAGATGACACTTTTTCGACGCAGGGGACTGAAGTCGATCACTGACAGAGAAGTTTGTTGCTTTATGATCTCTTGCAAGAACTCAACCAACATAGACTCCGTGATTGATTGGCTTGTGAAGCACTCCAAGTCAAAGAACTAAGCCACTCCCTGTCTCGTGCGTTTTTTGTGTGTTTAAAATGCGGATTCAGGTTGGCCATTTGATGCAGAGTTTCGCACATTTAACCTTAAAAATCTTGATGGTTTAGTCATTTGTGTCCCTTTGAGCTTATTTGTTCTGTATATTGGTGAGTACCCGGTTGAGAATGGTTGTGATTTTCTTGATTCTTGACTAACCCTTGAAGAACACAAGTTTGATGATGTTTTGGATCCAGGAAACAGCATCGTTAGGATAAGATCCATCCAGTTCATTGTGATTGGTTGGATTTGTTCCTGTAACTCTTTTGGATTGGCAATTGATAAAGATGCACCATTGTATATAGAAAGATCAGCAGAAAATGTTATTTTTTAGAGTTTTAATATTAGATGATATTTTTAAGTAATTTAAATAATTTTTAAAATAAATAAATTTACATATAAATTAATATATCAAAAATTAGATTTGAAGCTAAATATAAAATTATTAAGGTTTAAAATATTAAATTAGTATTAAGCCGTTATTAAATTGGATAATGATTAAACGAAATTAAAAATTTTAGAAAATAATAAAATTTAATTAAAAAGTCTAGTGTATAAAAATTAATAAATTCATTTTAATTTATAAAAATTAAATAGTTTATAATAAATAAATTAATTTTTAATAAGAATAATTATTAAAGCAAATCCATTACAAGCAGAGCCTGTTGACTCTTGTACATATAAGCGCCTGTATCTTCCGCCAATTCTCACTTGTGCATTTCTCACTTCCACTGGTAAGCCCTGTAACTATGGAAGCACCTGTATCTTCCTCCAATTCTCAGCCACCACGCTTCGAGCCAAACGTAGAAACAATAAAACGCAGGCTTCTCAAAAAGGGCGTGTACCCGACTCCCAAGATCATCCATACGCTCCGCAAGAAAGAAATCCAGAAACACAACCGCAAGCTCAACAAAACCGCCAAGACCCAACAATGCCCTCCACTCACTCCCGCCCAGAAACAAGCTCTCGATGAAGAATTCCACTTCGAGACCCTGAAAAACGAATACAGAGACTTCACCAGGGCTATAGAGACTCAGAGCAGTAGTAGCGGGAGTGGTACTTGTGGCTTGTTGGTGGGGAGACCGTGGGAGAGGATAGAGAAGGTGAAATTGAGAGAGATTGCCGGTGGAAGCAATGGTTTTTATGGAGGGACGGTGTTGAAAAGACAGAACTTGAGAGATTTAAAGCAAGTTTTTGAGGATGATTTGAGGTGGGTTATGGATAATGATATTGAGTTTGAAGATGGTAGTTGGTTGAATGATCAAAACCAACCAACTTGGGACCCCACCAAGAGGAAGCGCAGTGAGAAGGAGGCAATTGGGTTCCTTGTTGCCAGGTGTTTTGATGATTTGCTGAGGTTTTTTATTCTTTTGTATTCGAAGTTGAATATATGGATTGTTTTGACTGATTTGCACTTTGTTTTGGGTGGTCAGATTAAGTAGCATAAATATCACTGCGAGGGACTGGAAGTTGGGGAGGATAATGAAGCAATGTGGTCTGCTGTTTACCGAACGGCAGATGCTGAGAATTGTGGAAGGACTTGGCGAGAAAGGAAAATGGGAACAAGCATTGGCTGTTGTACAATGGATGTATGGTGATAAGAGGCGTAGAGATTGTAAGAGCAAGTAAATCTTTTCTCAGCTTTTCTTTTCAATTTGAATACTAGAGGTGCTAATACTACCATCAAAAATTTTTCTTGGTGGAGATCATGCTGGTAAATGCAAAGGCATTTCTTGCACATGGATTGTATTGTTGTTGTGTGGCTAGAATGGTGACGATGATATTAGTCTAATTACTTGTTTCTGGAGAATCTATATATGTAATTTTGCATAGGAAGATCTACGGACAATTCCTTGCTCATTATGACATGCTCTATATTGTGCCACATGTGACTTGTCATTTGGTCTCTTTTCATAGTCATCCTGATGATTGAATGTTTCTGACACACCGTTGGTTTTTTCTTTTTCTTTTACAAACTGTTAGAGTTCCTTTCAGGTAAATAATGTTCTTAATATCTTTCTTGTTCCTCAATTGTCAAGAGAAATAAATACTGTATCATAAGTTGATAGTTGTCTAAATCTCCATATTACACCATGTAAAGATTTCAATGTTTTTGTAGGTATGTTTACACAAAACTATTGTCAATTCTTGGAAAGGAACAGAAGTCTCAAGAAGCGCTTCGAATTTTTAATCTAATGCGTGTAATGATCCATTACCTCATTAATTTGATGTATCAACTATATATACATACATACAGGCATACGTATATATACAGTTGCACTTGTCCATTCTCATCTTTTATGGTATATGTGTTCCAATTATTCACGGACTGGTGATTGTTCAGGAAGATCGTGATACTTATCCTGATATGGCTGCATATCATAGCATTTCTGTTACACTTGGTCAAGCTGGTCTTCTCAAAGAGTTGATTAAAGTCATCGAATGCATGAGGCAGAAACCCTCTAAAAGAACCAAAAATTTGTACTACAAGAACTGGGATCCAGTCCTTGACCCAGATATTGTTATATACAATGCTGTAAGAAAGGAATTATGATTGAATGCTTGCATTTTGGTACAAATATCAATAACATAACTATCTGATCTATTCCAACATTTTTTTGCAGGTGTTGAATGCTTGTATTCCAACCCAGCAATGGAAGGGTGTATCCTGGGTGTTTAAGCAGTTGAGAAAGAGCGGTCTTAAACCTAACGCAGCAACATATGGACTTGCAATGGAGGTAATCACTTGCTGATGGCATAGATGGCAGCATTATGTTTACTAGTTCCAAGCATGGATGCTTCTAAGTATCTTAATTCTACATTATATGTCTTGGATAACATTATGGGTTGTTTAACTCAATGTAAATGTTATTTTTTCTAACTTTTCACCGAAACTTCTTGATAACTACATCGATATTTATCATGCAAAAAGAGACTGCATGATTTTATGTCAATATTAGAGCCTGAAAACTATTCACCAGAAAAATGTAGTTGGCAGACGGCAGTTACTTTTTCAGCATGGAGTCTAGGTATTTGGATGACCTTGACATGTACCTCTAAACATAGTTGTAAACTAGGTTGCATTCTGTTTCAGATTGTCATCTAGAGATGAATTTGTGCACGGTTTGAAATGTCAGTGAATTTCTGTATGGAAGTTGCAATCTTTCTTCTCATATTCTTATATCCAAGTCTTACAAGATTTTTTGTTTAAAGGTGATGCTTAATTCAGGAAAGCATGACCTTGTTCACAAACTCTTTGAGAAAATGAACAGAAGTGGAGAAACACCAAAAGCTCTTACTTATAAAGGTAGTTTGCCTGGTATCTTTCTGGGAAAGTTTATATCATTTGAGCTAGGGCTTATTCCACAACTTTACAGTTCTGGTCAAAACCTTTTGGGGGGAAGGTAGAATAACGGAAGCAGTGGAAGCAGTGAGAGAGATGGAAAGAAGAGGAGTGGTTGGAACAGCTAGTGTATATTATGAACTGGCTTGCTGCCTTTGCTACAATGGGAGGTGGCAAGATGCTATCCTAGAGGTTAGTGCCTGTGCATTGTACATTATTTGTTCTTGAACTTTTAGTTGTTTAGGTATAACACTTTAAGCTAATGCTTACATTTACTGTGACTATACCTTTGTTGTTCATTATTACGTGATGTTATCTTCTCATGATGATTCCTGCAGGTTCAGCGGATAAAAAAGCTTCGGCATAGTAAACCCTTGGAGGTTAGTTTTACTGGCATGATAGTGTCTGCCATGGAAGCAGGACATATTGATGATTGCAAATCAATTTTTGAGCACATGAAATCCCACTGTGTTCCTAACATTGGGACCATAAATATTATGCTTAAAGTTTATGGCCAGAATGATTTGTTCTCTAAAGCTAAGGAGTTGTTTGAGGAAATTAAAGGGGTCAAAGATGGTGGCACTCCCCTTGTGCCAGACGTGTTCACCTATAGCTCGATGCTAGAGGCATCAGCTAGAGCGTTGCAATGGGAATACTTCGAATATGTGTACAAGGAGATGGTATTCCAGGGTTATCCTATGAACCAAAGTAAACTTGCATTATTGCTAGTCAAAGCATCTAGAGCTGGAAAGGTTTGGCTTCAACTATACGAAATTAATTTCTTGTTTGAATTCAATATATGCTGCTTGTAAAATCTGCTCTCTCTTTTTGCAGTTTAATCTTCTAGAACATGCATTTGATGCAATTCTGGAGGCTGGAGAAATTCCTTATCCATTGATGTTCACTGAAATGGTACTTCAAGCCACTTCTAAACAGGAATTTGCAAGGGCTGTTACCCTAGTCAATGCTATTGCTTATGCCCCATTTCGGGTTAGTGAAAGGCAGTGGATTGATCTTTTTGAGAGAAATTCTTATAGAGTCAGTCGGGATAGTCTAAGCAAGCTGTTGGATTCACTTGGAAATTGTGAAGTAACATCAGAAGACACATTCTCAAACTTATCAAGAGCATTGCATTCTCTCTGCGGATCAGGCACATCCAAAGAATTGGCAAGTCTTGTTACTTTTGACACGCAAATCTCACATGAGTTGCATTGCGATGCCACAAAACAGCTGGCTGCCGTTGACAAGGAAGAAAATGGAACAAGTTCCGCTGCAACCACAAGTGCTGCAGATGACAATTCTGAGATCGATGCAAGTCTGTTCAGCAATAGAATCGACGTTGAGACTGCTATGTTTCCTTTAGATGATTATCAGTCTTACAGTGACCTAACCAATGTTACAGATGAGATCTCTAGTCCACAAATTAGTGGCAGTGACCCAGATGAAACAACTAGCTCATTGACAAGCATGGAGATTTTTGTAGAGGACATGGCAACTGGGGAATCTACTGAATGCCTGGACAAGAAGTTCCCAGAATTTCTGCCCGCTCGATACTGGAACAAACTCGATGAGGAACTCAAAATACCGGTAAACGATGACAGTGGTTCAAACTCATCCAAGTTACCCTCAGCATATGAAATACTAAATACATGGAAAATAAGCAGGTAAGAGGTTGATGTTTTCCCGGTCAGAGTGAGCAGAAGTATCAGACAACGCTCCAGTAAATAGCGAATTGGTCTCTAGACTTGTAAAAGTGCAAATATAGCTCAAAAAATAGATGATTACTTCCATGTTACTGAGCATGCATCCATTTATTCTGATTGAGTTTAATAAAGGAAAAAGCTTTGCTCGTTAGCGTTTGTTGCCTTCCGACCTGAGGTTGGCTGAATGAAGCAATGTAACCCAAAACCAAGCTCAAGTTAAAATTTCCAAAGTTACCGATTATCTCTTAAAGATTAAATTAGAGGATTTAATTGTGTCCAACTTGTTTAGTGCCTGTTTGGTCGAAATTTTGAAAGGTAAACTGAGTACTTTTTTTTGACCACATAAGTTTTTTTTAAAAAAATAATTGTTTTGTTGTAAAATAAAAAAGCACATTTTTAGTAAATATAATTTTTTTAGCAGTTAAAATATAACTATTTAAGAAGCTCAAATTTGAAGATTCTTAAAAAAAATATTTTTATAGGTAGATTTTTCGTATCAATTAATTAGCCTATTTTTTAATCCTTTTGTTCTTATATTTTACACATAATTTTTGCAATACTTACAAATTCATTTTCATGTTTATTTTGGGATCTATATAATATTATTTGACTTTTTTATATTTAAAATTTATTTTTGATATTAGTTTTACTTATGTTATAATTCATATAAAAGATTTGGTCAGATATATTTTCATTTATTTTTCATATAGTTTAAAATTATATAATAATTAATATATTGTACTTTGTATATTGTTTAATATACTTTAAATAATATTTATATGCATA
>JANZLD010000237.1:6498509-6515185 GCA_026413575.1 Erythroxylum carthagenense | reverse complement strand
ATTAATTGTCATTATTATTTATTATTAAGATTTTTTAAAGCATGGTTGATGTAAACAGTAAACTAGTAAAGTATACATTACAATTGTATAATATATCAATATAGACTATTTTTAAATTTTTAAAAAATTTAGGGACTATTTTATAAATTTAAAAAATATCCTAAAATGGTACCCGGTACCGACCGATACCGGTACAGTTCCATTCTAGATCTCAATCCGATACCGAGCCTAATACGGTATTCATAACATTGAGTTAAGTTGAGACTTTGTTTTGGAATTTTGTTAGCTAGTACGGAGCGAGCAATTTGCCCGTGTACTTTTCAATATTCTTCAAAATTAGAAGGGTGTTTGTGCAATTTCCCAAAAGAATTCGTGCAGAAGGACTGCGAGCTGTAAAATTCTTCACCATTGTTTCGTCGGAAGGTGAAAAATACAATCGTCGCTTACGCTCCGCTCCATAGCTGATAGCTCTTGGACTGCGTAGATCCTCAGTTTGGAGAGATGGCAAGCTCTCTGCAACGACTGTGCAGCCATGGTCAAGCTCTTCGCACGACTCTGAGCTCACTCTCGAGACCGTTCTCTGCCTCATCGGATGCTTTGATGGAGGTGAAGCCCGGTGAGATCGGCAAAGTCTCAGGAATTCCCGAAGAACATCTTCTCCGGAGGGTATGCACACTAATGTTTAGATTCCGGGTTTTTAACTGAGATTTTGTTCTCATCTTATTTTATGTATATTGGGATTGAATTAGCAAAGTTCGTGTTTTTAGTGGAACGGCTATTCGGGGATGTGCCCGTGGTTGATTTCGTAGGGTTTGTCTGCTTAGATTTTGTAAAGTTTCGATGTTTAATAGTGAATGCCCTTGGAATTAAGTGGGATTATTATGACTGGAAATTTAAAGAATGATATGGGGTGATTGTGATCGCAGAAAATTAGCTCCACTCGAAGGGTTTAGTAGTATAATGGGAGATTTTAAGCCTCATTTGAGTGGACTTGGAACCTTTGGCTGTAGGATCTTATGAAAAACGAGGTTCTGATATTCTTTTTTCTTTTTCCAGCGATATCCAATGGCAGGTTCTTTCTGGGTTGAAATTTTGAGGTGCTAGTAAGGATTGCAATCGGGAAAAGATTTGTGATTCTTTCTGATTTTAGTCTTTGAGATAAGGTCATTTGCCTATAGGACTCTGTTTGGAAATTTCTGTACTTTCAGAACATGCCCATTTATCTCAAATTTTGGCGCCTTTTTCAATGAAAAATGTCGTTTTCTGTCCTCTAATTTAGTTTAGTACTCTTGATTTTTATAAAATCACTGTATGTAACGCTATTTGCTTTTTCTGGATATTTCTCCATGTTATGTATAATTCTTCTTGATCATAACTTGGCTGCAGGTTGTTATTTATTCACCGGCTAGAACTGCTTCTCAGCAAGGAGCTGGAAAAGTCGGCAGGTGGAAGATCAATTTTATGTCAACACAAAAGTATGTCCTTTTTAACTGCTTTTATGACTCTGTCATAAAGAATACACTTTTGAATTATGGTGGATGTCCAGTTTTAAGAATTCAGTTTCAAGGATCATTATTTTGGATGAACATTCTAGATCTCTGGAGACTACTGCAGATGTAGGCAGATCTTCATCTATACATAGGGAAAAGCCATATATCCTACAAACATTTCTTAGATCATGTTATAGAAAGTATTATCCATTGTATGCCAAGCATTGTCTATGGGATGTAGCTTTTCTGGTTTGTTGCGTATTTCTACTGCTAAGTGCTTATATAAAGATGGTGTACCACACAGGTCCAACATATGCAGATAGTATCTTTTGCTGAAGTTTGATTACGTAGGATGTTATACAACGTGATATATATTTTGATTTGGTGGTGAAACATTTAACATAATGCAAGTTCTAATATTCACTGTGTAGTTAATGGTTATTTTTTAGCTGACTGCAATTTCTGCAGGTGGGAAAATCCACTGATGGGTTGGACTTCCACAGGAGACCCTTACGCCAATGTTGGTGATGCTGGACTAAGTTTTGAAAGTGAAGAAGCTGCAAAGGAATTTGCCCAGCGACATGGTTGGGACTACGTGGTATGTGCTAGTTCTTGGTTCTTTAAAAAGGTTTACTGCTTAAAGAAATGTAGTTTCTGTATTTTTGCCAATATTTTGAGCTATATTTAACCTTTTCTGTTTTTTGGTAGATAGCTATAACTTTGTTGGTTGTACGTGTTACCAAAATTTTTTCACATGCAAAACTGACTAGTAATAACCCCATTTATTATTGTCTCCTTGTTTGTTTGTGGAAATGTTATCTAGTGTTTCCAAGAGTATGAGTATGCTCCTCTATAGTTATGTTAGGGTCACTGGCAATTGATTTTTAAGATTGTGAGTTTTCACGAATATTGTTAATATAAACCCGACAGCTTTTATTTCCACAGGGGTAGTAGCACTTTTATCTTTCAGTTTGATTGAAAGTTTTATCAGAGATGAAAATGGAAATTTGAGTTCTTGAAGTGCTTTCTTTCTGTTTCCAGTCAATTAAACTCGAAATTTGTATTTCATTAAACTTGTTTCTTATGTTCCTTCTTCTACCCAATTGCAGGTTAAAAAGCGTCATACACCCCTATTGAAGGTTTGAAAATACTCAGCCCATCTATTAGCAGCACTTTTTTCTTAATAGTGATGCGGTACTAAAGCATATTTGTTCTTCTTAGGTTAAACTTGAGGTGCTTGATAGAAGTTCAGATGTGATTTGATATCACTATATGATGTCATTATATATATATTTTTTGAAGAAATGATGTCATTATATTTATATTTGATATAGTAGCATTGTGACATATGGTTACAGTTTCAGTCATTTTTGGGTTTAGGTCTCACTTTTGAACAAGTTGAAACTGCTACACAACTGCATTTTAAATGGAAAAGGTTAATTTTTAACAATCATAGGTTCTCGCTTAAAAACTGTTTGCTAAATTATTTCATCATCAAAATGTGAAGGCCTTGTTATGCGACGGTTGGGGATTTCTATGGCTCTAGTTCCTTGTTAATGTCCCATGTTAATGGTCTATGATTCTGTTTCTATTCATATTCTTGTCAAGTAGAAAAGGTGACTTCTGCTATTCTAGAGTTCCTCTTGTAGCAGTGGCTGCTGATCTGTTGATCTTAAAACAATGCTTCAATTATGAATAGTCTTGCATTGATGTCAATCATCCGTTATTTTTTCCCAATTGCAAGAATTTCTTGCTATGATGCTTATTGTTTGTATTTGTCTTGCAGCCAAAGTCATATGCAGATAACTTCAAGTTCAAGGGACCGCCTAAAACTGAGGGAAACTGATTTCACTTCTCGTTTTATCTTTCTTTGTGTTTTCTGTTTAACTCATCCTAAAGGTGAAAGTTTCCTTCAGTGCACATTTTACAGCTTGGTGGCAGTGGTATGCTTACTCAGAATATCATTTCCCCTGGGAGAACTCAGGAAATACTAAACCAGATCAGTCGGATGCATTCGTTTGGTTTTTGTTTCCTAATTCGATGTCAAGATTCAAATAAACATTGCGTCACTAAGAATTGTTGAGAACTTGTCTCTTGAGTATTATTCCTAATGTTTGTGGATGAATTGAGAGAAGCCAGTGTCCATTTTTGGTGGTGTCTGATGAATTAAGCCACAAAAGATTGATTTCGATTTTTCTTGATTGGGCTGGCATCTTGGAATGATTGTGTTAAAACTTCTGAATGAATTGAAATTCGTAGCATTGAAGGGTAAAAAGAGGCACTTGAAAATGGTGTTAATTTAAATAGAAGAAGATAATGAAGACAAGGGGACAGGATTTGTAAACAGGAACAAGAAATAATTTTACGAAAGAAGTGAAAGATTATTAATGATATTCGATCATCAACTTGCACTCTAATATTTACAAACAAAAATACTCTCTCGAGTCTTGACCTCAGGGAGAACTAACTCAAAACCCTGTTAACGGTTATGCCACTTGTATCAGGTACCAACTTCTTCATATAGTACTTCGACTTTCGGGAGAGGTTGATCTTCCTCCTCCTTGTCTCTGGTATAAGCTCAACTGAACATTCTGAGAAGCCCCGTCTCTTGAACCTATAATATGTAACAAAATGTTGGTTTCCAACACAACTACTGACCAAAATAGTGACTGGTTATGCAAATATGAAAAGCCAAAATGTTGTCTTGTAGAGAGGAGAGGTAAAGATCAGGGATCAAGCCAAAACTATGCCTACCCATTGATCCAGATAATTGGAACAATATTATAGAATGCATGGATTGAGACAATTATAAGCAAATTGAAACTAAAGTCATCCCAAATATCATTTCAAACTTCATTTCAGTCCGTGATTTTTAAACTAGCATGTATCTTAAATTTTAGTTTTTGTTTTTAATCTGTACTCCCTAGCATCACTCTCTTTAAAAACCTAATGAAGAATGGATAAATGATGTCGTGTGGCTTGATTAAGTGTTACGTGACATAACACATGATCTTAGTTGCCATTGTCTCCTAAAATCATGCGTCGCCTATGTATGTTACAAACTCATTTAGGTTTTACATCTCCTAAACTACATCATGTGGCATGTTACGTGGCACAAATATGACAGGTGTTGTGCTACGTCACACTTTATCAATCCACACATACATCGTTTGTCCATTCTCTATTACAAGTTTAATAGAGAATGATGTTAGGATGTACAAGTGAAATAAAAATTAAACCTTAGGGGATATATTATAGTTTTTAAGAATCAAGAATGAAGTGAAAAAAGTTCAATTACAAGGTCCGAAGTAATTAACCCTTTTATCTAAAGAAACATGCAAGAAAGCTCACCAATCTGCAGTACGAGTTGTAAGCAGGAAAAGCATTTCCAATCCAAGACTAGAGGCCTTCTTCTCTATATAATCTGCAAATGTTTATTGCAATCAACGGACTACTTAGAATGATAGCTACATAATTGTGAACATAGAAGACATGCTAACTGTAAACAGACGTTAGGTTGTTTTCAAACTCTCAACATATCAAGAGTTACAAGAAGCATACCGAGCAATTTGTCTCCCTGTCCTTGTCCTCGACATTCAGAGGAAACTGCAATAGCGGCAACCTCACCACATTTATCCTCAAAGTAAGGAATAAGAGCTGCACAAGCAATGATTTGACCTTCTCTTTCCACCACAACAAATGAATCTAATGTTTTAAGTAGCTGCAAACCCAAGAAAGAGAACTTGTTGACTACAGTTTTGGGAACATGATCAACAAATAAGATTAATCCATTAATTCTCCATCCTCCCCTAAAATCTATTACACAGATCATGCATAGATTACAAGATACATCAACAGAAGAAAAATCGGAAAGACCAGGAGCAAACCTCCTCATCAGTCCTCTGCACTAACGTGCCTGATTCTTCTAAAGGTTGTAAAATTTGTCTTATTCCAGTCAGATCAGTCACCCTAGCCATCCGCGTTCCTTCATATAGATCACTAAGAACAAAAGTGCCAAAATGTAAGTCAATTATGGGTTCAAAACTGTCTGATCTAATGCCAATCACCACACCACCAAAATATAGACCAAGTCATTTCAACTAGTTGATATTGGTTGAGAAACCTCAAATAATTGTCCAAGCTGAATACTATTCTGTTTCCGCATTAATTCACAAAACAAACCTACCGACCGATGGCAGTTAAGAGAATCTCACATCACAAATAAATACCGAGTAAAACTAAATTGCATTAGATGCATAAAGAGAATAGTTTCTGTTCTATATAATGACTAGAAAGCAGTTTGACACACAGAATTAGCTTATGAACTTCATCTGTTGACTTTGGTTAATCCAGATTGATATGTCATCAACAAGCAATTTTTTAACATAATTATGCTGCTGTGCTAGGACCCTACAATTTGTACAACGATTGGTTAGCATTTTGAAGAAGTTAGCTTAACCTATTGATAAGCAAATTGACATCTAATCAACCAGAAATATGGAGAAAACACCACTTAAAAATAAAGCACATCAAGAACAATGGGAACAAAAATTATTGCAAACTATAGCCAACCTAGCTACCATGGTCCCCATTCCATCTCTTTTAAACAATTCCAACAACAGAACTCCACCAATTCTGCCATCTAAAAGATGTACTCTTTGAACACCTCCCTGAAACACAGATTGAAATATAATTAGCAGGAAATTAATTAATACAACGCAAAGCATATCAGGATTCGTGATTTCAAAAATTTTCAAGCACTTATAACACCATGATGAGCAATCAAGGATATCCTGATGTTGGAAAGTGTTTCAGTGAGGAACTATTAAATTTACTCCTTAAGTGGAAAAAGTATTTGTTGTGACATGAAGTGAGAGAGGTAGACACCAGCTCATATCCATTTGGCCAGATTTTCACAACTCCTTAATCTTTCTGAAGTTCTCAACCTAGGTCATGCACAAAGACCACACAAACAATATCACGGGTCCACTAAGACAAGCACTTAACTTACAAGTGCTTCTAAAAGCTAGTAATTGAGTTCCAATGTTTTTCCAAATTCTACATCTACCAAACTCTTGCCTCAATCCTCATTTTTATAAATTGTTTGGCAAGTTGATATCCCAAGTCAACTGGGAGCGTCTTATAAGGCCTTGTTTGTGATCTGTTTATAGGACCATGTACCCTGAAATCAAATAAAAGCTCTAACTACAAGCTGTGTTTAGGTGTCTTCCTACCATTTCTATCTATCTTGAAATTATATATATATATATATACACATACAAATAAAAGCTCACTAAGACAGAACAATGATCTCAAGAATTGAAATTGCTTATGACATTATGCTTATTTTATTTCTTCTAAGAACTCCCTTTTATAAAGGATTAAAGCAGAACAAACTCCTACTAATTCTTAGACAAATAGATAGGAAATTAAATTAACTCCCTAACTGATAGATACTAAAAACAAAACTAACAATAACATAATTGACTTACAATTTGAAAAGGAATCCCTGAGTAATCTAGTTTACGAGTGTGAAAAGTCTACAGATTTGATCAAAGGGAGCCCATTTGCCTGAACTAGATTCACTTAACATTGTTTTTATAACTCGATGGTAACAGCACAAGAGCCTAATAAGCATTACAAGGGCTTAGGCAACCCTTCTTTCCTTAAGGTGCTCTTTGGGTTGGTGTTAGGTCCAGTTCTATCATCCTATTGAAGCCACTCATAGTTCAATGATAAGCCTCCCACTAATGTCCTACCTTGTGGGCCACCCGCAAATGTCCAGTACTGCAAACTTCACGCATCAAATGACCATTCTTAGATGCGAGGGCTGTGTCTTAAGTATGTTGATATCCCACATCTACTAGGGTCAAGAACATCATAAGCCTTATATAAGGCTTTTGCAATCCTTCTCCTTTAAAATAGCTTTTGGGGTGGAGTAAGGCCCTACTTTATTGCCATGATAAGCAGAAGTCTCAATCTACAAATTAATGTCAACTATAAAGAAGTAAGATATGAAGAGAAAAGGGATCCTTCAAAAGATTGTTACTGTCCTCCGGGTATGCCATATAGCAGCATACATATAGTGCTAACTATTTGTAGTAAAATGTCAAAGATATAGGAAAGTCTATGTATAATTAATTGAAACAGGCCTAGCATAAACTTACTTTACAAACAAAAGCTGCTGCAGCCAATTCTGCAAGGTAACCATTTTCTCGACTTTGTCGCTCATGTCCTCCAATTGCAAAACCTTGTTCTCCAGACCAGAGTCCATTTCCATGGTCAAAGCCAACACCATTTTGAAAGGTTGGCTGCTTTCCATTATGTCTTCCATTAGGAAACCTCCCATTCAGTGAGGAAGGAACAATTCCAATGGAGTCATGGTGTTTAATGAAAGTGAGATCTTCTTCAGCAACAGCTTTGACATAGTTAGCAGCTATTTCACTTTGTTTGGCCCGCTTACGAATCAACATATCTGCTTCTTCGAGCGCCAAGAACCGAATAAGGTGATTATTCTCATCCAGAATCGGGCCATCTATTACGCAAATTAGCTTATCTGCATTAATAGCCAAGGCACAAGCTGTAGCAACTTCATATGTGCTGAAACAAACAAGATCTTGCATCAGCTTTAATGTATAAATAATGATTTGTGAGATACAAAGAAAGTAAACTATTGTCCAAATGGATTTGGCACATTTTTTATACAGAATTTATCAGTAAAATTATTGTGAAGAATAAGGAAGGAGAATATGAATCACCTCTTGTGTTATAAAATTTTGAGTTACAAAAATTTCAGTCATCCATAGTGAGAGAGAGAGAAACGGGCATACTTGCAATTTAAAACTTCTCCAGAACTAGAATACCCAAGGTTGCTTAATAAAACAATGCAACCACTATCAAGCCGCTCATTGATGCGGGTAACATCAACTTTCTTAACTTCACCTGTAGCTCCAAAGTCAATACCATTAACAACACCTCTTCTCTGCAAATAATGAGGACAAACTGACAGTTATGTAGATACTAAACAGTTGAAAACTTTTAGCGGCACAAAACCTCTCACACAAAATCTCAAGACTTGGAAAAACGTTAATTAGCTAAAGGCAGCAATCCTAATTCGGTACCTTGGCAGCAAGAAAATTTCCACTAGCAACACTAACACCAACATCATGCCACCGACTATTGTCACCATGTCGACGGATATTACAAATGGACGGTCCAGGAGAAAGTTTTGCCTCTATCATCATACGAATCTTTCCTGCTGCCTCCATTGAAGCAGAAAGTGCTAAAGGGTCGGTTATTCTATATTGACCCAGATATTCAGCTTTATGCCCTGGAATCAATTTTTTTTAAAAATAGGAAGCCCCATCTCATTACTTAACTCGCAATTCACACAACAAATGGCTGTAACTCTATCAATAAATGCATATTAACAGCACCACTAGAGTATCAATAGCACAAAGCTTACGAAAAAAAGTTAAAGGCAGCGTAAAAGGAAAAATCAAAATCAAAAGTTTCAGTTACCTCTCTCATTCAAAAGGTCGTCAATCTGTACATGAGTCCCCGGAACAAGCACAAATCTAATTCCCAGGTGATGAAGGAAAGCTATATCCTGCAAGCATCAACCAGAAAAGCTAAACTTTAATCACATAGCTCTCTAAAATCAACTGACTTTATTTCAACTTATAAATTTCGATCGCTTAGGTCTATACTCCAACATTGTTTAACCCGCCAAACAAACACAAAATCAGCAATCACTCGCCTTCAAAATAGAGTCCAAAAATGGACTAGACACAACTTCACCGGACATAATCACCACGAAAGTACCGCCACGGTAGGCCCACAAGTACGGCCACGCCTCGCGGAACCACCGCACGAACTGGTGATCTTCGGCAGAGTCATAAATCTCCTCCACACTACCCCTCTCGCTCTCGCTAAAAATGCGACGTCTCGTCGAACTCATCTTCTTCCCCATCATTTCGCCTTCGTTGCTACCCAACGCCGCCGTCGACAATAACTTACCCCGGCGAAACTGAACCACCCCATGGCGGCGACAAGGTGGGAACGGATCCGGAGAGAAGAGCAGATAAGGTTTCAGGGAAAGAGAGCGAGTTGAAATGAGAGTGGCCATTAGAGAATCGAAGTAGTAACCCTCAAAATTTGAGAGAAGATTAATCGGCGAAGCGGCGGTCGTGTTGCTGGTTGTGGACTAAAGAAATGGCCGCGGCGGCTAAACTTTGGCTGAAGTGGGTCCCACTGAAATAATAAATTTCGGTGGGGACCACTTTAGTCTTTGTTTTACCAGACACCTGTTGTGAGCACGTGGAGTGTATGTTTATATTGATTTTTCTAAGAGTGCGAAATTTCCAAATTTATAAAATTATAATTAAATTTTTTTAGTTTAATGAGTTATAAAATTTATAATATTTAAAGAGGGGTTGGTAAAATTGTAAACATTTGTATTACGTAACCAATGCTTTAACTGATTATTTTTAGACTTATAATTATAATTATTTTTAATTTAAATTATTATTCTAATTTTAAAGTATTATATTTATTTTTTTTTACGCACGAGATGTTCTAAGAGAGTCCCAATTATAAGAAGGCACCTTTAAGTCATTCATATATAGATTAATCTCCGCTCGAACCAGATAGATCCCTTATAGAAGGTAAAACTTTAACCTTAAAATTTTAAACGATTACATACATAAAGAGAATTCGAACCTACAATATCTAAGTTATAAGAGCCCCTTCTCAACTTAATAGAATTAGATATTATATTTGAATGAACCAATTAGCCGCTTCACTTAAATCAGAAGAGCCACTTCCCAATTCAATGAAATTAGATATTGTCTTTGAATGAACTAATTAGCAGCTTCACCACCTTCTGTATAAGAATTCACAGCAAAGACAGGGAGAGGAGGAATGTACCTCGAGCAGAGAATCCAGATATGGACTGCCAACTATCTCCCAAGATATCATCAGCACAAATGTACTTCCTCTGTAAAGACGAAGATAAGGCTGAAGTTCCCTGAGAGCCTCCACGTATCCCCTATCGTCCTCTGAAACACCACCGTACCACCACACTTGATCGACGCCATCGCACTTGCAGTCTTCCACTGCCGCCGAGCACTCTTTCCTCGCAAACTTTCTTTCCACTCTCATGCCATAGCTACTGTAGGGTTTGATTTTAGGGTAGCTACAGAGAAAGAAAAAGCCTAGCGATGTACTGCGACAAGAAGAGGCAGTAACTGCTCTTCCTGCGTGATCATTCGCAGAGATCCATGGGCTTGAATTGCAGGTGGACATAGCTTTCTACTGTTCTTTTTCTTGCTCCATCTCTTCTAATGAATGTTAGAATAAAGACAGAGACAGTAATTGGATGGATGGCGTCAGCAGACGAAAGACGCGGCTAAACCGTGGAGTGAAAAGGCGTGGTGGAGAAAATATGACAATGACAAAACAAAACTAGTAAGTTCGCGAATCTAAAGGACACTTATGCTTAAGAGCTGGTCGGACACACGACTTCGATAAGAAACAACTTGCGTTTTAAATATTTGCATGTTGCATGTTGGTCATTGGAGTAGGACCTAATGACGTTGTATCAAGCCTGTAATGGGGGAAGGTACACTTGGAGAAGACAATTACTGCCAATGTGTTTGCAGAAGCGATTAGGACCTCCATTTTGACGATAAGAGACTTGGGTCCATTTGGACATATGTTATTTGTTTATATCTATAAAACTTGCTTCATTATATAAGGTTGCGTATTATTAAATTTTTTTAAATTTTACTTTATTACAAAATTTCGGATTAAATATAATGATGATTTATAAATTTTGTAATAGAAAAAAGATTAAATTAAAGATTTGAGATAAAAACAAGCGAAATCTGCAAATAAAAAATTCTACAGTTAGTTGGTACGATGATTGGTGGTGGTCAAAGGAATTATGCTTGATTCCTTGGGAATAAATGTTTGTGGTTCTTTAGCAAATGGAATCTTTTGTTTGGAAATGCTCTTTCTCTACCAGTCAATTCAGTGCCGTTGAACTAAGGAAAAAGTAATAAATTGTAAGTTTATTGAAATTTTCATTTAGCTCCTTCAACATTTAAAAGTTAGTTCAAATATTACCTAATAATTAGGAATGATAATAGGCCTAGCCCGACCCACAGGATGGCTAGTCCCTGGCTCGATAAGTTTGTACTACCCTGGCCAGCTCGACCCAATCTCATATTTTAAAACTTTTTTGACAAAATGAGGTCGTTTTATGCCTTTTTGTCGGGCTACAACAGGGTCCGACAAGGATAACCCCTACTCGAACGAAACCTGTGGCTTGATTAATCAAAGCTAAAGTGGGGCAGGGGGTCGGGCCATATTTGTCATCTTTAATATTGATATTCGAAAATTTGCATATTGCAGTTAATTACAAGTATCTTTTTAAATAAAATAATATTGCTCTTATTTTCTTTATTATATGATATCAACAATTTAGTAAAAATTTCGTTGATACGTAAAATCTGAATAATACGCAGCTTTATTTTTAACTAACAGATATCATGTTAAATCTTACTTTAATTTTCCTTGTTTTTGCTTTCCCTTTTAAGTTATGATGATCTCATTGTTTTTATTCTCTTTTAAGTTTTTTGTAGTTTTAAAAGAATTAACTTTAAAATGTGAAATTCTCATGTCATGTTTGTTGTATAGTTACATTTATAGTTAGTGCATACATTTCACCTTTTAAGAATATTAGATATAATTTTAATTATTAAATTTTAAAATTTTAATTGATTCATTGAATTTAATCTAATAAAATTTTATGGTAAAAAAAATATAGTCTTCCAATTAAACCTTTGTTTTAAAGAAAAAAGAGAATATGGGTTATATAATTACGAGAGAAGGTTTACACCAATGATTAAAAAATTCAATCAATCTAATCGATTTAACCGTAAAAATTTTGAAATGTTTAACTTTTTTATTGGGTTTTCAAATTTTCGGATTGATTTATTTTAATAACTCTTGTTGTTAAAAACCGATTAGTTTATTAATTAATTTATCAATTTTTATAGATAAATAAGTTCTTACAAACTAAAATTAATTAATTAATTTTTTAAATTAAACTTAAATACCTTGATGAGTTATAGTCATTTTGTGTGGGGTGTCTAATAGAACCAAGAATTATAATTTCAGATTTGCGAGGCTTGATTGGGGAAACGAAAGGAGCTGTATTAAGCGTTTGACGTCGAGTATCTCGAGTGGATTGATGAGTTATTTTTGAGTCCTTTACCTGTTCTTTCCTTCCATCATTAGAATGGTATCAGAGCTTCGATGCTTTTCATATTTGGAGGTGTAAACTTCAACAGGGTTCCCATCGAGTGTGATCTTCGTGATGCTAAAATAGATGATTTGCAGAGGTAAGTGGAACAACTCCAACAACAGCTTAACTGTCTCCAAGCGACAAACCGTGATGAGTAGTGTCATCAATCTTGGCAATGTTCAAGATGAAATCAAGAGGATTATCTAATTGCAACTTATTGGACTTTTAACGATGTTTATTACAAATTGAGGATTCATGTGGAAAAGTAAATAAAATAGAACAAGGTTTATAAGGTTGTGGATAAAAAGGGAGACTTTAACCGAAGAGATTATAAGTAGGTTTGATAGGAAACGTTAACTCTTCAAGTTCTCTCCAAAACAACCAATTAATCCTATTAATAGTTTGACACATCTAACACTTCCTACGATAATGTTTTTTGTGATGAGGACAATGAATAGATGACAATGAACTAGTTTTCAACTCATACGTCAATGACGAGGATAAGGTCGATCAAGAGGAGTTCACTTATGGCGATAAAGCGGAGGCTCTCGTTATTTAATGCATCTTAAGACTTACTCCCTCCGATTTATAATAAGAGTTGTTTTAGAAAAATACACGCTTATTAAGAAAGCTAATGAAATTATAGATATACCCTTATTAATACTCCCATAAAATTAGCATGTGAGAGAAATTACATATTAAATTGACTTGAAATTGTAATCTGTATAATTAAGATGAGAAAGAAATGAAAGGTTAATTTTGGAAGAAATATTATAAACATGTATACAAAGTCAAGAATGATACTTATTTTGAATAATTAAAATGTATCTAAAACGACTCTTATTATGAATTGGAGGGAGTAGAAAGGAGAGTTCATTGCTTTCTAAGTCTCAATTTAATCACATAATGGATGAATCTAATGATTCTTTTAATTACACTTGTGCTTTACGAGGAGAATGAAGATCGAAAGTATGTCTCACCCTTTTTGAAGTCTTTGCTCGAGGAATCTCAAGATGTTGCTCTCTCTGAAATTCCTCCCAGTCTTTCGTCTGTGAGGGGATTTAACATAATATTGGTTTAGTGTTTGTTGATTCTATGTCATTTCTAATCCTGTCAAGCAAAGTGAAAGCAATTGTGAATTGGTCCAACGCCTTATTTTTAAAGAGTCTCCTCTCTTCTCACGAGAGTGGAGTATTTGGATGAAATCTCCGATGATTAGCCATAGACAAAAAGCACATATAGAGTTTAATAAGAAGAAATTATGTTAAGATAGATGTTATATATCTTATTATTTAATTTTGACATTTTTGATAATTAAATTTTCAAGATAATAAAAGACTTCGAATTCAAATCAAAATAAAATAGAATATAATGAGTTTAACTTGGATAAAGACTTAATCTTGTAAAAGATGTAGATTTGCATCACGTAACTAAAAGGTGTGATGAAGGATCCACTCTACATACGCCATAACTGTCGTCGGTCCTTCTTCTGGCCAAACAAATTCTTCTTCAAAAAGACTTTTGTTTCATCACGTCCAAAGCATCCAACATGCAATTCCAAATATAATGGACCATTCCCCTTGCATCATCTGGGAGTGCTTGAATAGGTTGGCCTTTACCCAAGCCTCCTCGGCTTGATAGAAAAAATCTATATCGACTACTTCCGAAGAAAATTTCCTCCAAAAGGCTAGCACCCTCGAACAGTTCCGAATGACATGTAAGGTAGATTCTTCCTGGCCGCAAAATTGGCAGTTGTTATCTGATGCAAAGTGTCGCGCTACCCATTGTTGGTTCGTTAGGAGTTTATTCTTGGTCATGAGCCAAAGGAACGTTCTAATCTGTTGGAGTCCCGCTATTTCCAAATTAATTCCCAGGGACCATTTGAGCTATTCGGGATGTGCCCTTCAATTAACTCATAGGCTGACGCGATCGAGAATTTTCCATTCTTGGTGTGTTCCCATCTTAAGGTATCTTCGGCGGTAAGAGTTGTATTGGGGTTTAACGCTACAAGATCCATACAGACTGAGATTGGAAGATACTATTGAAACAAATTCTACTTCCAATTGCCATCCTCGTTCTGCAAATCCGCTACTTTAGCATATAGTTCTCCCTTAGGTATTGGAGAGGTTGATTGCAGGAAGTGGAAAGATGTGTGTTTCCAAATTATGGACGTTTGGTGAGCAGTCGAGTGAGATGGACCAAACCATCGGAGGATTGGGTTAAACTCAACACAAATGGAGCTTTTAATCTAGGTTCGTTTATCGCTACAGCTGGTAGCTTAATTCGTGACAATCACGAACAGTGGTGTGGCGGATTTTTTCAGCATATTGGTAGCAGCTTGTCTATAACAGCCAAGCTCTAGGGTGTCCACTCAGGCCTCATAGTAGCTTGGACATTGGGGCATTGCAGGGTCATCTTAGAAGTAGACATCCAAGAAGTCATTAACTTGCTTTCATCTCTCATTACCGAGATTAATATAAATAAGTTTTTATTGGCAAGTACCCGTAGCTTTCTCCAACTCGATTGGGAGATAAAAATTCAACATGTATATCGGGAGAGAAACCAGTGCGCGGACCATGTGGCTGCCATTACAGTCAAGACCAGTCCAGGCTTACATATTCTTTGGAAGCCTCCTCTGCTAGTCCAGGATTTCATCCACATGGACAGGCAAGGAGTTGAGTACCGCAGAGCAATGTGAGCGTTAGCTTAATTGTGTTTAGCTTTTTCCTTTGTATTTTTTTAAAAATGTGTGATGAATGAAAAATTCTACCATGTGAAGACTTCTTGCATGATGTTAGTACCTTGTTCTTGGATGTGCCTACAATGGTGGACTGTCAAAGTTCTTTTTTTTATTATTGCCACAAATACATCATTGCCATATAGGAGATGATTGTCATATAGGTTGTTAGTGGCTATTTTCCACTTGATTTTCTTTATGCAATCTAAGTCTTTATTCTTGTATATGGGGATGTTTTATTGATGTTATCTTTGATGATTGTCAAAAACTTAAAGGGGGTTTTTGTGAATATTATTTGTTTGTTCAACAATTGCATATTCCTTTTTTTTTAAGAACTACCAGAGGGTTGTATGATTGTTGATTTTGGGCGATTATGGCAGTTGTGTTTTCCTCTGTTTTGAACGTCCATTGAGAGCAATTGGGCAGCTGCTTTTTCAGGCTATTGTTGAATTTTTATGTTAAGGGATTACGTAATTTTGTGGCTGTCATTTTGGTGTTAGTGTACGAAAATCCCAAAAGCTTTCATGACTTTATAGATGTTGTCTTTGATGTTAGTTTGGATAAAAAAACTTTAGCAGTTGTCATGGTTGTTGTAGCTTTATTGAGTTAACGTTTTAATGATAAAACATTTGTTGATTTGAGACGTTTTGTAGCTACTTGGCGTAGGATGTTTCAGTGACTATATCGAAAATTCATAGCAAATTTCTTGGTTGACAACTTCCCGTTCTTTCATTGATGAAGTGACATATTTAGGAGAGTTGCTTTTTATCTCAAGCATTTTCGTTCATGTTGAATTTTGTTTAGTCACTTGAGTTGTTTACTTTATTTCGTTTTCATTAAACATTGTTTGAGAAAATCCTTTGTTGAGGTTAGTATGAGGCGGTCGTACTATTGGGTAGAAAATGTAAGAAAACCAGAATCAAGATTATCATACATGATAAAGAATACCGATACTTACGTGTTGAAGACATGATCAATGAATTATGAAGACACCGCTCAAGCGTTCGGTGATGGCTAAGGCTTCCACAGCAATTCTCCTTTCTCTATGTTAATTATAGCTGTGAACAGAACGTACTACACTTTCCCGCATAGCGGTCCAGTGTAGCCGTGAAGGGAGTCCGAAATCGGAACTCCATGC
>JANZLD010000237.1:6404069-6423897 GCA_026413575.1 Erythroxylum carthagenense | reverse complement strand
CAATATTTTAATTAATGAATGAATTATATTTTAATTAATTATATTATAACTAATTAATTAATTAATTTAATTAACTATAATGTAATCAATTAATTAATTATATTGTAATTAATTAAACAATAATAATAATTTAATTAATTATATTTTAATTAATTAATTAATTAAGTTCAATATTTTAATTAATGAATAATTATATTTAATTAGTTATATTTTGATAAATTAATTATATTTTAATTAATTATAATGTAATTAATTATTATTATTGTTTTAATTAATTAATTAATTACAATATTTTATTAAATGAATGAATTATATTTTAATTAATTATAATATAATTAATTAATAATATAATTTTAATTAATTATGTTGTAATTAATTATATTTTAATTAATTAGTTGTATTTAATTAATTAGTATTTTTTTTTAAAGTCACAACTAAGGAATGAATTTCATTCCTCTACTAAATGGAGGATATAGAGGATTCTCCAAAAATGATAGATCAAACTATTACCCCTGTAATAATAAAAAAAAACCATCCACTCACTTTTTATTCTTTACTCATTAATCCCTTTCTAAACCCATCAACCAAACACCCCCTACATTAAAATTATGTATTATTTATTTATAAACTACTGGGTGTTTATTACTTTTCATATTTATAATCGATTTAGTATTATCATGCTATTTTATTATTTAGAATTAATCAGATATTAAAAATTTTATTCCATAATATCTCAAAATTAATTATAAATTAAATACTTAAATTATATTAGTCATAATTGTTATTATTGATTAATGTTAAATATTTAATTAATATTAAATTAAATAATGACATAAAAATAGAAAATTAAAACCAATTCCTATGCTATATATTATGAAAAATCAAAAAATCAAATTCAGAAACTGAAATAAATAAATTCTTTTATTAAATCTAAAAACAAAAAAGGAAAACAAAAGAAAACAAAGAGGCCTGTTCGAACTTCACTGTTTCCGGTGATACTCCAGACTGGATTGGAATTTCCTGCTTTATCTGCTTCTTCCACGATCTAACAAGTAATAGTACGATGGAGAAGGCTTGTTCTTATTAAGAATATCTTGTAATTAATATATATTACGTTGGTCTAGGAAAGGAAAAGGTCAACTTCACTAATTGTGGATCACGTCTTCCTTAGAAGTACGATTGATTTGTGTAATTAAAGCAATATATATCTTGTGTTAGACATTTTTGTAATTTTGCATAAAGTTGAATAATATTTAATTGCATTTTTCTGTTTTTAAATAATTTATCGGTTAAATTACGTAATTTAATCTTGATAAAGATAATAAAATGATCCAATAAATAATTTAAATCAACGGGTCAAAGTTCAAGTAGAAAATAGATCTCAATCAGCATGGACCGGATCTATATCAGGCTTGTAATAGGGAAGTCCAATGTAAAAGCTATATATAAAAATTAAGGTCTCTTGTACTTGCTCATATATCAATTGTAAGTATAAAGATTTTCTGACCCATTACGAGAGCTCACACTTTGAGAAAATTGTACAAAGACTTTACAGACATCCCGGAGAGTAGTTCTCGCAAAGACGATGATGGATTTGTGCTTGTTTTGGCTTAAAAAGCTTGTTTGAAGTTATGGAGACCAAAATCAGGTATTTTCCACATTTCTTCGTTTCTTATCCTTTCACGTTCGATTTAGGATACATAACTAAGGTATCGTTACGTATTATACGTAGAATCAGAGTGATAACGTGATCGGGTGGTTAAAAGCGAATATTTTTCAATTTTCTCTCTATAAAGTTCTCAGATATTTAACTTCTGTTTCTTGGTTTTGTTTGCTTTTAATTGTATAAAAGTAGTATACATATATTTAGCTTTGGAGAATAGGGTGAAAACGAGCCCGAGAGCACAAAAAGCTGGCACGAAACTCACTGAAAATTGTCAATTTTTGGTAGAGACGACGAAGACCATCAGGCACGCCCGACGGAGCACAGTACCACTCTAAGGGGCGGTACACCTGGCGCGTGTGTCTTCACATGTAGGTGGACCATGTCGCGCCATGTGTCAGCGCATGCATAGATAAGCACTTGTGGGCGTGTCGTTCATTGATGAGGTGCGTGCAATACACACTCTGCATTCTTCAGTCGCGACTGATGTCAACGTTACAATGCGTACGGAATTTTTACAGTACTAAAAAAAACACACAGCACACACCTCATCAATTTTTAGGTTAGTTTCCGAGTCCAAGAAATTCATAAATTGAGTTTTTCCATTTTTCAGGATTTATTACATTAGTAATAAATTAAGTTTAACTCCAGAAAAGGGATTAAGATATTCTAAATTTGATTTCAAGTGAATCTTCATGCTTTGAACATCACATAAGGGAGATACTTCAAGTTTTTGTGTCTTGGGTCTCATGCTTAGTGTTCGAGATTGCATGATAGTTGCTCGAAAAAGGAATTAAGACATTCTAAAGCCATTTTTGAGTGAATTTTTGTGTAACAAACTTGCCATAAGGGAGATACATGAGGTTCTCGTGTCTCGGATGGTCGGTTCAGTGTCCGGTGATGCACGATAGTTGCTTTAATGAGATTTTTCTTTACAAAAGTCTCAAATGAAGTTTTCAGCGAGTGTCTTCAGCACGAGTATGTGACAATGAGCAGTGACGGAGCTATGTTATAAGGGAGGGGGGCCATGGCCCCCCTTTTCAAAAATTTTTTAAAAAATTACTTATATAATTAATATTTTTAAAATTATAAATATAAGTGGCCCCCCTTTAAAAAAAATTTGCACTTAGATGTTGGCCCCCGGCCCCCCCTTAGAGTCGAGTCTGGCTCCGTCCCTGACAATGAGATTGCACATCTGGATTTTTGCATTTATTGATGTTACATTGTCATATATCATATGCCTATAAAGAATGTGATGATAACATAAAGATATCCCTTGTGTTTGTGGACTTCTTGAGTGCTGATGAGGATTTAATCACCACAGTGGCCTTTCTAATCAGTATTTTGAATTGTTCTGCTTACACGTTAGGGGATGTCTCTAGTCTCATGTTTTGTTATTTTGCCCACAGGTGTTGGCCTTACATAAAATTTTGACATGTGCATAAAGGCGTTGGATAGAGGAAAGTTGTGGCTTGAATGATCTATTTGCCCACAGGTGGTAGTGATATAAGAGTTGATGGTTTGTACTTTGATCACTTTTATGTAGAGGTCTAATTGCATATATTAATGTATTTAGCCCACAAGTTTTTCATAATATGCATGCCTAGATTTTCAGTAAAGATACTATTTAATGGCTTTGAGTATCACTGTTGTCTTACATTTGTGTTGACTTAAACATTATCATTTTGAAGTCACCCTTTCAGTCAACAAAATCAATGTCACCATTGAAACCCTGACCGATTTCAATACGATGTATTGAATACTATGGAGATAGCTGAGGTTAATATGGTCATACGGATGGATAGGCCATCTTTAGAGACATCTATGAGCTCGAGAGTTCATAAAGCAGCCTATGAAGCCTGTGATTAGTCTAACAGATTACGTCTGATGACCATTAAGAGATCCATACCTAATCATCTACTAAGTGGACTTTCGGATACAAACATAGTGAAGGAGTTTCTTGGTAATGTCTCCTAGAGGTACACAATCTCTCCTAATGTTGAGACAAGTGTCTTGATAAAAGAATTATTCTCCATGAGATATACAGGAGAAGGGGGAGTAATGGAATACATATCGAGAATGATTCATCTCCATAATAGACTGAAGATGTTGAATATTCCTCTTTTTGTTGTCTTCATTGTTCACCAGGCTCTGAATACACTCTCTCCAGAATTTAGTAATGTGGTGATGACATATTACTCGCTCAATGAGGGATGGGACCTCAATGCTTTGATAGCCCATTGAGTTGCTGAGGAGGAAAAACTCAAGTTTGCTACTTCTACAACCCTCAAAGCAACTAAAAGGAAGGCAAAGATGAAGCCCGCTAAGTTCAAAGGTAGAAAATTAAAATCTTCTCCACATGCTGACATTGGTCAATCAAGTGCTGGTAAAGGTCCTAGGGACATAAAGAAACCAACAGTATGAGGTTTAAAAGGAAAGACTGAGATCATCAGGTAACTTATTGGCTTATTAATTTATGAATATAATTTGCGATAGTCCCATTAAGTATTTGGTGACTATATAGTGGAACATCTGATCAGAGTGTTGTCACAATGCAGTAGTTCATATCCAGGATAAAACCAAATTAAAGGGAATGAGGAACTAATGGTTTACAACACTGAAGAAGTAGAAGTAATATCTATGGGGAATGTATGCAATAAACCTTGTAGTAAGGTTCATTTCGGGTTTTTACACAACACATTTTATATGTGATCTTTGTATCAATTTAGGATAAAGAAGGTTGACATTTTGTATTTAGTGCTTCTATTGAACAATTGTTGTTTAATGCAAAACATAACGATACAACTTTCTTGTTATATGGTTTGTATAGAATGTGTCTTACCCCAAATTAAATATATGCTTCTTCGTATCTTGCTAAACAATTTATGAAATGAAGAACCTTGTTAAATGAGAAGTCATACATGGTGTGGCATAAAAGTTTAAGCCACATTTTCAGAGCTAAAGTTGAGAGATTGATCGAGAAAAGCAGTTCTCAATTCTAGATTATAATGATCTGAGAACATGTGCTGACTGTTGCAGGTAAGTTGACTAATAAGGATACTGAGGTCAACTCATATTTTTGACTTGCTGAGTCTGATATATAAAGATATCGGTAGACCTTATACAGTTGTATTGTGCAATTCTAAATGTATTCTGACATTTGTTGATGATTATTCTCATTACAATTATGTGTACTTGCTTAAAGACTGAAGGTTAAGAACCAACTGGAAAAATTTATCAAGGTAGTCAAATTTGACCGTGGAGGAGAATATCATAGCAAACGTGGTGTTTCAAGACTTTAAAAGCTTCGTTTGCCAGATATTTAGAATCAGTTACAATAATGACTTAATTCACTTTGCCTAGTAGTTCTGAGCAAAATAGTGTGTTGTCGAAAGACATAACTGCACCCTAAAGGACTTGAAGAAGTTGATGATAACGAGGCTATTCTACTTGATTATCTAGAAGTTTGAAAACTCAGCCTTGCACACATTCATGTATAGGGCTGTCCTATTGAGGTAGTATAATCTTTATAAAGAAAAATTGCATACTCGTTCCACTCATTGCTATTTAGTAAGATATCTCAACCATTTTAAGGCTACAACTTTTATTGTAGAGAAGGTGAAACCAGAACAGTGAAATCACAAACAGCTAAGTTTCTAGAATACAATGTCTATGATGATGGTGGGTTCTTTGACCCTTCGGATGATGACAAGGTGGATACTACAATTATTATGTACCCGTTACTCATGCAGTTAGATTTGGTGGATCTAGGTCTCTGTACCGTGCCTGTATAGGAACATGAATCCATACCTGTACACACAATGGTTTCTGATAGTACAATGTAACAACCCAGACCACTCGGTCACAGATATTTTCCGCTTTGGGCCAAGGTCTTCGTGCCAAGCACCTGCACGGTTTTGCTTTTCCAATGTGTAGGTCTCTTTAGGATACTGCTCTCGTAAGACTTTCCAAGAGATCACCCATTCTGATACTGCTATTGCCCTAGCACATTTAACTTCGAAATTTTGATGGGATCTGGTGCATTGAGGCATGGAAAATGCATTCGTTCTCCTTCTCAACCGATGTTGGATATAGCTCATAGCTTTAGTGCTACCGAGATATCCCCTCCCTTGTGGAGGTCTATTGTCCTCATTGACCCTTCGACCCGGGTATTGACTCTGATACCAATTAGATATTGTCCACTTTGGGCCAAGGCCTTCGTTCCAAGCACCCACACGGTTTTGCTTTTCCAACGTGTAGGCATTTTTAGGGCACTACTCCCGCAAGACTTCCTAGGAGGTCACCCATCCTAGTACTACTCTTGCCCTAACAAATT
This sequence comes from Erythroxylum carthagenense, assembly GCA_026413575.1. Lineage (NCBI taxonomy): Eukaryota > Viridiplantae > Streptophyta > Magnoliopsida > Malpighiales > Erythroxylaceae > Erythroxylum > Erythroxylum carthagenense. The sequence continues at coordinate 6,417,898 of JANZLD010000237.1, read as the reverse complement.
TAACTTTGGGATTCTGATAAGATCCGGTGCGTTGGGGCATGAAAAACGCGTCTGTAAGGAGAAGATATCCACACCCTTATAGGGAGTGTTTCGTTCTCCTTCCCAACCGATGTGGGATAGAGCCCATAGCCTTAGTGCTACCGGGATGTGCAAGATCTAATGTAGTTAGGTAAATCTACCAGAGTAGGACGACCTGCTATCACATCTGATTATATAGTCTATCAGGTGTACAGGACTATGATATTAGAAATGTTTTGAATCTAGTTAGTTTTAAAGAAGCTGTTTCTGGACCTAATGTTGATGTTTGGTAGGATGCAATGAATGACAGGATTCATTCCATAAAGCACAGTAAGATTTGAGAGCCAGTTGATTTGTAGTGGAACTGTAAACTTGTTAGTTGTAAATGAAGTTTTGGACCTAAAGGATTTCAGGAAAGAGTTTAGCGATTTATGGGCTCACTAAGTTGCCTAATGGTTCACTAAGGGAGAAAGGTTGACTTTATGCTACTTTTTCTCTTGTATCCTTGTAGGATACATTTTGATTGATTAAGGCAATTGTATCTTATGATGATATAAAGTTACATCACATGGTTGTCAAAATCGCTTTCCTGAATAAAGACCTTTATAAAGTGATCTATATGGTACAATCAGAAGGATTTCAGGATTCAGATAGAACTGACATGATTTGCACGTTAAGCAGATCAATATATAGTTTATATCAAATCTCCTAAAAGTGATAGCTTACATTTGATAAGGTTTGGCCCCTTTCGGCTTCATGGAAAATAAAGTTAAAATGATGCTTGTACTTAAGGTTAAATGGAGCAAAGTTATCTTCTTATTATTACATGTGGATGATATATTGCTCACATCAAATTACTTGACCATGTTGTATGAGGTTAAGCAACTTTTGGTCAAGAGCTTTGATATGAAGGACCTTAGTGTAGCATCTTCTGTCCTAGGTATTCATATTCACCGAGATAGATCTCAACACTCATCAGACCTCTCACAAAGTACATACATTGAGTTTGTGTTATAAAGGTTTAATACGGTTAATAGTAAGCCTGTCGTAGCACCTATCTCTCATGGTGAGAGATAATCTTTGGCACGGTATCCAAAGAATAAAGTAAAGAGAGATGTTATTAGTAATGTTCCATATTTTAGTATGGTTGATAGCCTAATGTATGCTTGTTATGTACTAGGCAGGACATTGCATTCACCATTTGACTGTGTGGTTAATATCTGGTTAACCCAAGTGTAGACCGTTGAAATGCAATCAAGCGAGTGTTGAGATATTAAAGGAACGAAGGATTATATGTTGACATATAGCATAATCAATAGACTAAACCTCGTAGGCAATTCATATTCAAAATTTAGCCATGTGCCTGGATGATCGAAAGTCTACTTAAAGTTACAGTTTTAAGTTTGCAAATGGTGCAATGTCGTGCAAGTGTGTCAAGTAGACACAGGTAACTTCCTCAACTTGATTTCTTAGTTGTCTATGGTTGATTTAGTGGCCAGACCCATTTTGTTCTGCTGTTATAATCTTCTTGCTGTATTATTTAATAACAACAAAGAACATCACGAAATCTGAGCATTTAAAAGTCAATTATTTGGTTATAAAGGTGTTGATACAAAAAGGTCATATTAAGGTTGGGAGCATTTAAAGACTAAGGATTAGTTGATCTATTAACTAAAGGATTTCACCCACTTGTGTTTGTGACATAAGTATCAAGTATGGATGTTTTGACGTCCTTAAACACTGTTAGATAGGGGATTGTTATGTTTGTTTCATGTACATTTGTACATTTTGATGTATTATGATAGTATGATGGTTCATTAATAGAGATGATCATTGTTTATTCTCAGTAATATGTGTTATTATACATTGTCATAATACGTATAAAAGTCTTAATATTTGTGTCGATCGTAAGCATTTAAAGGTCATTGAACATATATACAAATTGACCTTGTGCCTATGTCATTTAAATGGATTACCATAAAGTTTGACATAACATAGGTCTAATGCAATTTAGCATTCAATTGAAGAACATAAATGTTTCTATAATGTAGTTTAGTATTTGGTGAGAGGAAACAAGTTTTCTTTAACGTTGTTAAGCATTTGGTGAGAGAAAATAGGACTTCTCTAATGCAATTTAGCATAAAGTTGGAGAAATCAAGACCTACAAACGAAGATGATATAATTTAGATCATAAAGGTATCATCCTAGTTTGCTACACTTCATTTTACCATTCATGTTAATAAGGTATTAGGTATACTTGATTGTATTGGATCTGTGTCACCCATGACACATGCATTTGATACTTTTCAATATCGAAAGCCTTGCAAAATGAAATGATGGACTTTATTTATTTTTGGATCAAATGTTTTGTTTTTAAAACATAGTCAATTAATATAACAACGTAACTTAACCGAGTTTTTAAACTATTTTTAACTAGAGTTAACACTGCAATTAAGTATTATCCAAAGGGGAGATTATTAGACATTTTTGTAATTTTCTATAAAGTTGGACAATACTTAATTACATTTCTTGGTTTTTAAATAACTTATTAGTTAAGTTACATAATTTGATTCGGATAAAGATAATAAAATTGCCAAATAAATTATCTAAATTAATAGGTCAAAGTTTGAGTGAAAAATATATCCTAATTAGTGTGGACCTGACCATATCAAACTTGTAGTGAGAAAACCCAATATAAAAGCTATATATAAGGTTAAGATCTCCTGCAGTTGCTCATATATTAATCGCAAGCATAAGGATTCTTTGACTTGTCAAGAGACCTTACGTTTTGAGAAAATTGTAAAAAGACATTACCTGCATCCTGGAGAGTAGTTCCCGTGAAGATGACGGTAGATTTGCACTCGTCTCAACTTCGGAAAGCTTGTTTGAAGTTACAAAGACTGAAATCAGATATTTTTGCATTTATTCGTTTCTTGCCCTTTTACGTTCGATCCAGGATACGTAACTAAGGTATCGTTACGTATTACATCTTGTACTCCTGTACCCATAAATATATGAATTATTAGCCAATTCAAAATACAATTGCTAATTATTGTTTCCACAACTTTATTAAATGTTCTCTCTCTCTCTCTTTCTATGGTTAAGAAGAACATAGATAAAAGAGAAAAAAAAACATAATGAATCACATACACCCATAGGGGTATAATGGTCATTATTCTTTAAATAACTACCAAAGATAGTTAAAAGTTTTTTAGCTTAAAACCAAATACGGAATTGAATATCCTTTTAAGAAAATTCTGAATAAGAATATTTGCAAAAAATCATTCTTTAATTGGTGAAACTATAACAATAATCCAAGTACGTGATTGTTGTTTTTTTTGTATGCATATGCAAAGATCTTGTTTAACATGATCTATGTGATCATGTTCAATCTTACTTTTGTTTTTCTAACATTGGTATAAGAGCATGTATTTTTTTATTTTATATGCATTCTAAAATCAAGATGTCGTAAATATGTATTGAAATTTGGCTATTGATTATTTGTGAATAATTATATGAATATCTACGAATATCATCATTTTAGATATGCAATGTTTCTTGCTATATCATACTAGGTCATGAGTTATTTGTGTATAACACATTAAGTCGTGTTATTTTTACAACACCAAGATAGCAAAACTCGACTGACTAAGGTTTGACTTGTCCTTTAGGATAGAAGCAGTTCCACTACCATCAGAAGTCAGAAGAGAACGAGATTAAAAAAAAGAGAATGAACCGCAAAGAAGAGGAGGAAGAAGACCCCTCTTCTTCTTTTTTTTTTTTAAAAAGGAGGCACGTGTCTTCTCCAAAAATTAAATGTTTTGTTAAAAGAATAAGTATAACAAGATAAAGGCTTAAAAAAGGGCTGTTTTTTAAAATAAGATTAAGGCTTTATAGTTTTTAGATATATGGGTCATAATAACCAATAATAGGTTAAGGCTTTGGGCTTTGAGATCTTACATGTTAATAAGCTTGTAACAATTTTGGGCTGTAATGATATGTAGAGAAAGGGTTAGAGTTTTGTGATCCAAAGTGATAATAAGGTTTTGGGCCAGCAGAAAATGAATGGGTCATGTCCATGTGATGCCTTATGAGCTATGACTTGGACCCATAATATATGACTTTCTTTCATTAGGATTGAAGGCTTAGGCCTTAATAACCACATTGATGTTTGGCAAGACCTTATTATATATATTGATGTTTTAAATTAAATGTAGCATAAAAAACTAGAAATAAGTTTCTAATTTACACAGAGTAATTAATTTAGTTAAATTAGCTTCTAATTAGAATAAATATTAGAAATTAGTTTTTGACAATATTAAAATAATTTTTTTAGTTAAAATAAACTTAGAAATAAGTTTCTAAGACCAATAAAATCTTAAATGAGTTTTCTAATTGTATTATTTTCATTGAATTAAAATTAGACATGTTTTCTAATTAAATAAAAACTAATTTGTTTAATCGAAATTAGAAAGGAGTTTCATTATAAATTAGTTTCGAATTACACTAAGATAAATTGATTAGTTCAATTATAAATTAAATTAGAAATAGGTTTCCAATTCAATTTAGATTATTCATATTTGAATATGATTAGATTAGAAATAATTTTCTAATTGATTAGAAATTAATAGCATAATTTAATTAGTTCAATAAATTGCTAATAGAATTAAATTGTTTCCATTCTATGAGCATGAGTTCGTTGTGCGTTAGAAAAAATAATTTGTTTATTTTGTGTACTCTTCAAATTCCTAAATTTTTTTTCAGAAAGATATATATTATTAATCTGACGCCCAAGCTTATTCGATGTAAGACACAAAAGAGACGTATTGGCAACATGTATGTATAGCTAGTTAACATGCATTTAATGCCTAGAAACGGTCTACCACAACATGTCATTTCAATTAATAACATGGAACAAGAGTTATGCTTTGGAGGTTGTCCAACTTATCCAGATGTTGAAATAAAGTACATGACTTTGCTTACAACATTACCTCAAACTTAAGGCGAACTGTTATGAATGCTTTGGAATAACAAGCCTAACGAGAAGACTTATAATTTGTTAGTGATGACATTTATTAAAGAGATGCATAGAAGAGAGTTGATGAGGACTTTGTATCTTATAGGTTTTCCAATGAAAATAGTAAAAGCTATTGTACATTGAGCTTTACGAACTGTGTCACGCAGACTCGTGAACTCATTTTTACACAAGGTTCACTACTTATAGACTGCTCGTAGGTTATAGCGCATTTAATGCAATATGTTGTTTTATAAGAACAAAGTCTTGATTTTTATGTAATATGTTTAGATGTATTTCATATAGGAATTTGTCTAGAGTAAGGTAATTAGGATTTAATTATTGTATAAATGATGATTGAACACGTTAGTAGACTTTTGATTTTATAAGCAATTGTGATCGAATTATTTACTCTATGAACGATTAATATGACATTAATATGCATATATATTTCTTTCTTATAGAAACTTAGAATTTAAAAAAAAAGCTATTGCTTCAAAGAATATTGTTGCTGAACTCAATATGGGTGAGAAACTCAATTGTGACAATTATGAAACATGGAATATGAAAATTCAATATGTGCTTGATGAGCAAGAGGCTCTTGAATTATTAAACCTAACCATGGAAGTTCCTGAGGAGGGCACTACAGCCCAGTATAAGAGGGACCATTATGCATATGTATTATGGAAAAAGAAGAACTTTTTAGTTCGCATCACGTTGCTGAGTAGAATGGATAATGATATCATGCGAGAGTTTCGTAAATTCAAAACTGCAAAGGACATGTGGTCTACATTGGCTACTCATTTTGGAGGTGCTTTAGTAACCAAAGTGAGGTTATTTTCAATTAAGTTTGATACTTATAAGAAGCACCCAGATGATACAATGCAAATGCATCTGAGGCAAATGTTCAACATGTAAGTGAGTTACGTGATGTTGGTTATCAGCTTTCTGATAAACAACAAGTACAAGTTGTGATTCATTCACTATCTCAAAGTTAAGAGCATATAAAGATGCACCTAACTCATAATGAGAACATCAAGACAATGGAAAATGCTACGAGGCATCTCATCTTAGAGGAAGAGCGTCTTGAAGTTAGTTCTAGATCACATGAAGCTATGAACAAGAAACGCAAGCATTATGGTGAACCCAAGTGGAAGAAGAATAAGAGATTTAATCACTCTCCTCAAGAATCCAAGAAGGCAAAATGGAACTAATGTGGAAAGGGAAAGCTTTCTTTTAAGAAGAAGAACATGGAACGAGTGAAGTGCTATAATTATGGTAATAAGGGCCACTTTGCTCGAGATTGTATTGAGTCTAAGAAGGTACATCTTTATAATACAAACATTTGTTCTGTGAATGTTTCCTTTTCTATTTTTCTAACTGAATCACATCATTTGTGGATTACAGACTCAGAAGCAACCAACCATGCAGCGAAGGATAAAGATGCCTTCGATGAGTTTCGTAAACTCCCAGTGGTAGTCGATGGCTTTATGTAAGTGACAATTTCAGAGTTGCTATATAAGGAATTGGTACATATAAATTGGACATGCGTAGAGGACGACCCATCATCTTACATGAAGTATTATTTGCTCTACAAATTCGTAGGAATCTTTTATCTGTGTTGATGTTGGTTAGACTTGGTTTCAATATAAATTTCCATAGTGATGAAATGGATTTGTATCTTAGATCTATTAATTATGGTCATGGTTTTTTATGTGATGGTTTTATTATACTGGATGTGTTAAAGGAAAATAATAATAATTATTATTCATTATTTAAATCTTGTAATTCCAACAATGTTGTAACTTTGTGGTTTGTGGTATGTTAGACTATGTCATATTGGTCAAAAAATCGAATCAATCGATTAGTTAAAGAAGGACTTTTAGGTAATCTAAGTCAGGTAGATCTACCTACATGTGAGCATTGTTTAGCTGGTAAAATGGTAAGAAAGTCATTTGGAAAGGGAACATGAGCTTTATTTCCATTACAATTAATTCATTCTGACACCTGTGATTCAATGAATGTAAGGGCTAGATGTGGGCCAGTTTATTTCATCATCTTTATAGATGACTATACTCGGTATGGTCATGTTAATTTGATTTCTTATAAATCAAAAGCATTCGATTGTTTCATAAAATACATGAACTTGGTTGAGAATTAACTAGATAATAAAATAAAAATATTATGAACTGATCGTGGACAATAATACTTGTCAGACAAGTTCAAGGCTTTATGTGATGAAAAAGAAATAGAAAGGTAGTTAACAATTCCTAGAATCTTACAATAAAATGGCGCCACTGAAAGACAAAATAAGATGCTACTAGAAATGATTAGGTTTATGATGGCTCAAGCACATTTGCCAAACACCTTTTAGGGTGATGCGTTGCTAGCAACCACTTTTGTACTTAATCATGTGCCCAAGAAATCAGTTATTAGCATATCATGTGAGTTGCAAACTGGTAGGAGACCTAATGTGTCAAGTCTCAGACCTTAGGGGTGTGTAACCTATGTTTATGATCTCTTTCACAAACATAGGAAATTAGGCCCAAGAGAGAGAAAAAGTATTTTTATTAGATACTTAGAACACTCAAAAGGAAACTTGTTCATAAGTGAACAAGGTAAATAAGGTGTAACTGAATTTGAATCATGAGATGTAACATTTTTAGAGAATGATTTTCCAAAGCAAGGTGAAATAGGTAAAGATCTATTGTTATATGAGACGCTTAATCAGAATGATTCTGTTACGAAGAATCAAGATGAGGAACTTCAATCAAGTGGGAGCAATTCCACATAAAGTTTATCTATAATGACTGATCTGAGTGGGAGCAATCAGATCAATCATGAATTTGTTTATAATGAACCTTGTTAAGATGAAGTAATTGAGGAATAATTACCCGACATCATTTTGAGATTGAAAGAGAAATTAATATGATTGTTCAGCAAAAGGAAGAAGAGCCAAGGAATGTAAATGAGGCTCTTACTGGCCATGCTAAAGAAGAATGGATGAAAGCAATGAAATAATAAATGGCTTCTTTAAGCTCCAATCAAGTATGAGATTTAGTTAACTTCCCTGAAGGGTGCAAAGTAATTGGGAACAAGTAGGTTCTCAAAATAAAGTGAAAAGCTGATGGCAATATTGAAAGATATAAGGCGCATCTTGTAGCAAAAGGATATACACAATATGAGGGAATTGATTACAAGGAAACGTTTTCCACCTGTTGTGAAGTTTGCTTCAATCCATCTTATTCTAGCTATAGTAGCAAATATGGATCTTGAATTACATCAAATGGATGTAAAAACTGCTCTTCTCAATGGAAAAATAAAGGAAGAAATCTATATGGAACAACTTGAAAGTTTCATCAAGGTAAGTCAAGAAAATAACATATGTCAATTATTAAAATTAATTTATGGCTTGAAGCAGTCTTCAAGGCAATGGTACATTCGTTTTCATGACGTAATCATTTCGTATGATTTTCAAATGATTGGTGAAGAGTATTGTATGTATGTTAAGAGATCCAAAGATAAATTCATGATTTTGTCTTTATACGTGGATGATTTATTGGTTGCTTGTAATGAATGTGTGTTCCTTACATAAATCAATGATTAATTATTATCTAAATTTGAAAAGAAAGACATAGGTAAAGCGACATACGTTATTGGAGTTAAGATTTCAAGAGATCGTTTGAAGAGATTGTTATAGCTTTCACAAGCGATGTAAACTAAAAGAATTCTTAAACGATTCCATACGCAATATTCAAAACCAATTGATAATGCTATTGTTAAAAACGAAGGCTTTAGTAAGAGAAATTGCCCGTTAATGCCACAAGAACTGCAACAAATAAAGAATATTCCCTATTTCAGTACAGTTGAAAGTCTTATGTACGCAATGATGTGTACAAGACCAGATATTTGTTACGTTGTTGGGATGGTGAGTAGATATCAATCAAATCTAGGTCAAGCATATTAGAAAGCAGTAAAGAGAATATTGAGATTTCTAAAGGGAACTGTAGACTATTCATTATGTTATCAAGGTAATGATCTATGTATACAAGGGTATACAGATGCAGACTAGGAGGGAGACTGAAATGAAAGAAAATCTATATCAGGATATGTGTTCTTACTAAACAATGGAGCTATATCATGGAAAAGTAAAAAACAATCTTGTGTTGCATTATCCAAAATAGAAGATGAATTTATAGCATTCTCAATTGCAGTATAAGAGGGTATGTGGCTTCATCAATTCTTAGTACGTTTGGAGTCACAAAAAGCGAAATTAATCCAGTGACCATCAACTGTAATAGTCAAGTTTCAATCGCTTATACTAAAGACCCCAAATTTTATTGTAAGACAAAGCATATAGATACCAAGTATAATTATGTGAAAGATATAGTTGCACGAAGAGAAGTGAACATGAAATATATATCTACAGGAGATATGATGGCAGGCCCAATGATAAAGTCAATTTCCAGAGATGTATACATTGGGTATGTAAAGTCATTATGACTACGTAGATGTTGAAATGTACTTATAAATATTTCTCTGTATATGTTCACTCATTATAATGTCATATTTTGGATACAATGTATGATGAAGATTATATATTGTGTATCATTTGATTCATGAAAATATTTGTTTTACATAAATATATTTTTTGGGATGAATCAATAGTATATGAGATAGATTAGAGATTGGCCCTCTTATACGGGAAATCACCTTTGGTGTTTATGCTCGCTAAAGATGGGGCATGTTTAAAGTTTATTATCTAGTTGATAATTGAGAGCGAGAAACTTAAACCATAAATGTCGTAAGGAAATTAGTTCAAAGTGATTTAATGATCCCTATATCTGTCTTATGCTGCCAAATGTGAATTATGAACATGTTTTGAGTAGATAAGTGAACTCAAGTTAAATATTAAGTATGTGTGAACTAGCATATGTACATTATTTCTTGAATGAAAGATGTTCAAGTTAAACAAAGTGGCTAAATATTGAAGAACATGACTCGTACCATGTGTACAAAACTGACTACAAAAGGGATTAATGTAAGCCTCAAGATCTTATCTTACATTGTGTGAGACACTTGAGGTTCATAAGAACCTTAACATATACCCTTATGACTCTTGTTTCATTTTTGAGAATTGAATTTAAGGTTTGCCACTTTAGGTTATTGCCAAAAGATCATGTAAGATGCGATCCTATGGAATAATTATAGGAAAGCAAATTAAATTTAATTCAAAAGAGAATTGAGAATAGAGGAAGGTCATTTATTTAGATCATTGACTCGTATGAAAAGTATTCACAGATGACTATCGTCTCTTTAGTAGCAAACTTGAATAAAGTCATGACATAAGAAAAATAAATGAGATCACAGGAATGTGAAAATGTGATATATGGCCTAAGGTATAGCATACAATGTCTATTCAAGGACACATAAGTCCTATGATCAATTTGTTAATCGAGATGTCAGATACTCCTAACAGATATATGGTAATATGCTCTCGTTGTATGCTGTTCACATCGATTATTGAACAAATATGAGAATTGCAGAGTTTTTTATTAGATTAAAATCCATTATGTGTGAGTGGACGATATGGGATCACATACACCCATGAGCGGTATTATGATCATTATTCTTTAAATAACTACCAAAGGTAGTTAAAGTTTTTGAGTTTAAAACCAAATATGAAAAGATAAGTTGGATTTCCTTTTAAGAAAATTCTGAATAAGAATATTTGCAGAAAAGCATTTTTTAATCGATGAAACTATAACAATAATTCAAGTACGTGATTATTGTTTTTTTATATGTATATGCAAAGGTTATGTTTAACCTGATCCGTGTGATTATGTTCTATCTTACTTTTATTTTCTAACAAAACATTTGGAAGTAGTTACTACTTAGGGTCGTAACTCTGTGTCTTGTTCACTTGTAAGCACTCATCAACTCGTTTTCTGATAGTTTGGGACATTGTCAAATGTAAACGTACTCGAGGTTTGTTTACTGTTGGAGCTTACCAAGGCCGGCAGAGTAAAAGGTAGAAGTCATTTTGGCAAGTCTAATTTAACTTTTATCTTATATTGGATTGATCTAAATGATTATATCTAAATTTAATTTAATATCTTAAATTTAATATGAATCAATTCGCTTTTTTATATATATTGTTGATTGGTCCCTCAAAAATTTTGTAAAACTAAAATTAACTATACTCAAATGTCTAAACTGAAACTTAAGCCTCAATTTTGTTAAATCAAAATTTATCTATTAAATGTAGATTAAATCAACTAATTTGTATTGAAGCTTAGATTGATTGTATATGTAATCAGGATTAGCGTATGAGAACAGATCAAGCTAGACACATCATTATCAACAATAGTTATGTTGCACCTAAATGAAAAGGAAAATAAAATATGGACGACAACGACTCAATATTGCTAATTTTTTAAAAATTAAAAGTATAAAATAAATTTTTTAGTTGAGTTTGGGTCTGGAGACTCTAGATAGTCCAGACTTAGGTTTATTCGAAACTCAACTTTTTTAAATAATCATTTAATTTTATAGTACTAATTTTCGCTTATATTTAAGAAGATCAAATCAATGCTTTATTGTTTTCTTTATTTTAGAAAAATATCACATGAATGTCAGTTATTAAATGATTATGTTTACGGAACATAATAATGTTTTTATTAAAAAAATTTGTTATAAATTAAAATTAAATGTTTTATTACTATTTTTAATAATTTTGTCTGCTATCATAAAATTGAATAAAGTTTAAATTTTCATTATAATATATCCTTTAAAATGTGTATGAATTAGCCAATTGTGGTTAATGTAAATTTTCTATAGTTACTAAAAATGTTTGCATCTTAAGGCACCCTATGATATTGTTACAATGAGAGCAACTAATATAAGATGCTAAAGAAACAATAATGTGGTCAAATGAGTTTAATGGGAACACAAAGTCTGTGAATTCATCATGACAAAGTGCACATGTACATATTGTGAACTCTCGATGTCGAGTGGCAAATAAATGATTGATGCCAAAGTTAAGTTAAACTAATATCTATAGTTCATACGGTCCTTGGGAAAGACACAAACAAAATATGAATACATGTGAACCCCATAATAACAATTCATTCTAATCCAATACCTGTTGATCCGGTCCCATTGACACCCATGCTTCACTAAAGGCAAGGGAAATTATATAAATCAGTCTTAAGAGTTGAGTGATTTAGACAGGTTTTACTTACTGTGTAGTATTTGGTTGGCGTAATTTGCAGACTATTGCATTAATATAAAGATTTATCTAAAGTGCATCTAAAAAATAATAACTACGAGTTTTTCTATTTAATTTTTTTTGATTTAGAAATAATCTCATTATTAATTAGGGTTAAAAATTTAACCATAATATTTTTAAAATTTTAAATTGAAAATTTTACAAATTTAAAACTTCATATTAGAAATATAAAATTATTTCGTAACAAATGATTACCTAATATGAGATTATTATTTGATTTTGATATATTAAATAATCTATTGAAAATACATATTTAACAAATATTATGCCTTCTAAAAAAATATCTTATTGGAAAGAAATATACCTTAATATAAACATAAAGCAAAACTTTGGTTTAAAATTGACATAATTTGTATTAAATTGAGACCATAGACTTTTAGTTCATTTATTTAACATAGAAAATAGACCATAGGATGTTTTTTTTAATTTTTCAAAAAGCTATTTAATAAATCAATTGGTGTCAAAAGCATGATTTTTTATTTTACTAAAATTGACCGATTAATTTTTTTTAGGAATGGAAGAACCTGCAGTCGCTATCATTTAAATGCGCGCTAGATAAACCTCTAGATTGATGTAATAACCTGCAAATCGCGCCAATTAGATACTTCACACTAGACAAGTCCTGTATAATAGGCTCGATCAAGAGAACGTAAGTAGGGAAATTGAAACATAGAATCTTTTGGTTCCATGCTTCACTACTTTATCAACTCGATCACCCTTAAGAACTTAATTAATAAATTAATCGATTTTTGACGATAAGAGTTATTAAAATAAATTATTAAAAATTAAATTAAAAATTTAAAGAATTTAAGATTAAGGAAATTACGGGTTATACTTTTTGCATCTTTTGGAACGAGGATTTAAATTCCAAATCAGTCCAAAATTTATCCGTCCATCAAACATCAAATTTCTTTCCTTTTCCACACTTCCCATCAGACCAGACATTTATAGAACATAATATAATAATAAATCAGTCGCAACAGAGCTAAAGAAACAGGTGATACACTCGAGAGCCACGTGGCAAAAATCGAGTGGCAAGGAAGAAGGAGACAGGCGGTCAAAGTCTGAAAAGGAGCTTAGGATAAGGCCCCCCCACCGTAGACCATACCACATACTATCTACAAGTACAAAGCAAAACTCACACATCATCGGTCATGGTCAAACCACTTAGCTAATAATTTAGTTATTGTAGACTATTATGACAACTGGGCCCCGTTCCTGATATTATTATATTGACCAATAAATAAATGTATTTTTATATAACATAATTATAAGCGTTAAGAACAACGAGTAATCAATTCATTAATTAACTCACCAATTTTATAGATTAATAAAATTTTATAAAATTAAAATAGATTAAATTATATTTATTTAATAATTTTTAAATTAAACATTAAATTATTGGATAAATAAAATTAATTACTTTTAATTATATTTAAAATTTAAAATTTTATTTAATTTTTAATTAATTTTATAAAAATATAAACCTTTTAAACTTTAAATTAT
>JANZLD010000237.1:6388053-6403598 GCA_026413575.1 Erythroxylum carthagenense | reverse complement strand
CCCATGAAAAAGAAGGCCAAAGAGAACATCAAAGGAAAGTGTTTCCACTGTCCTTTTTTTATAAATTCTCACTCAATTATTTATTCAAAATTTTTAAAGCTTCGTGCGGGTTGCCGTTGCTTCTCTTTTGTATCAAAAGACGAGTTTGTCCCTTTCTACGTAACCTGCTCTGACCGTCACTTTTGGTGGATCTAAGAAAAGATTCTTTTGTACCCAATTTAGAGTTTTGACTGTCCAAATGACAATTTTAGACATAAAGCTAAATCGTTCTTTTCTTACTTTCATCTCACTTTCTAAAAAGCAAAACCATTTACCTACTTTTTTTATAACCATTTATTGACTGACATTCTTCTTTAGATTATTTATTATATTTTTTAAAAATTATAATATAAATTTGAAACTTCTTTATTCTTTAACAAAATGTGACTTGTTTTTAATTTAACAAGTCCATAATCAAATTTGTATTGCAAGCAGGTTTTTTTAAACAGTTTTTTTATTAAGTAAGAATAAGATTATGTATTATTAGATTTTTTTTAAATTTCATGTGAATATTTACAATTGCGACGAAGAAGTTGAGAATCAAATTTATAAAGAAAAACACAAATAGAATAAGGAATAACAAATTTTCATTTATTTCAATTATAGTAAAATATTAATTTATTATAATTCATATACAATTAGTGTTTTCAACGAAAATTGAAATAAGTATTTGCAATAATTGATGATTAGTTTAATTTAATTAAAGAGGAAAATAAATGCAAGAATTAGGGGTGCATAAGAGTAATTTCAGTTTCAAAAGCTAACGGTTAACTGAGTGATTAAAGAGAAAAGCTGGAGACTAGGAAACAGGGGATAAGAATGCACGTGCGGTGCGCGGGCCGAGACCGAGAGCCTTGTTTACCGGCTAGAACCGGTCACCCTCTCTTTTCTTTACTTTCTTCAAGGCTCCTTAAAATTAAAATATCGCCAATATATATTTTTTAATTAATAATGTATATATGAATTTACTTGTTTTTTTTGTGAATTTTTCTCAGTCTAGAGAGTAAGGAAAAAAAAAAAAAAAGATTGTACCTTTGAAAAGAAAAAAAGTAGTAGCAGCAGTGAAGCCTTTAGAGGACATGGCTTTTCTCTTGCTTCTTTTCTCCTTACTCTCTCATGTGGTATGACCTCTCTTTGATACTTCCTCGTGATTCTTTCTTTCATGGTTTTATGATCTGGGTCTCTTCCATCTCTCTTAGCAACTGTTTAGCCATTTCTTTTGCTTCAGTTTTTGGGGTTCTTTTCTTTTGTGTATCCTTGTCATTGCTTTGGGTTACTTTTTTGGTGTGTGTTTGTGCTGTTTGGGAGAGGTTTTATGATTTGACCCCTTTTGAAGCTTGAACAACAAGTGAGAGAAGTTTGATTATGTGTTTATGGTGTTTGTTATTATGATAGCTTTGAGTCTTTTGACCATAGAAAGGGATCGGATAAAGCAAAAGGAAAGTAATGCGGAGATGTATGTGAGTGTGTGTTGGTGTGTTGAATAAAGGGAGAATTATTTGTTGCTTGTGATTGCCAATGAGTAAGTGAGAAAGCTTGATTCTTTCTTTCTCTTCTTCCCTTTTTACGTCGCTCATGTGCCACCTTGTTGTAATGTGCCTTGGGAGTTGCTTGTCTCTGCAGTGATTCTTGAGGAGGAGTTTTTTTTTTTAGTAGTGTTTTTTGTGTTACTGGGTTTTGGTTCTACTTTAAGAGGTCCCCAAGATGCCTATGTTTCAGCCTTCAAAGAGGGATGGCGCTGATGGGCAAGTCCTAGATCTGGAAACTGCAGTAAAAGATGGAGTCTTGGGTGGTGTTGGTGGTGGAGTTGTTGGTGCTGATGTGAGTGAGAAGTTGGATCTGAAGAAGATGATTGAGGAGCTTGATTTAGCAGATGTTCCTTCGGTGTTTATTTGTCCTATCTCTTTAGAACCTATGGAAGATCCTGTGACCCTCTGCACTGGTCAAACCTACGAGAGGTCCAACATTCTTAAGTGGTTCAGCTTGGGGCACTATACTTGCCCCACCACAATGCAGGAGCTTTGGGATGATTCAGTTACTCCAAATACGACCCTCTACCATTTGATTTATACTTGGTTTACTCAGAAATACTTGCTTGTGAAGAAGAGAGCAGAGGATGTACAGGGCAGGGCAACTGAGCTTATTGAAACATTGAAGAAAGTGAAGGGACAGGCTAGGGTCCAGGCATTGAAGGAGCTCCGACAACTTGTAGCAACACATGGCACTGCTAGAAAAGCAATTATTGATGAAGGTGGAGTTGCGTTGATTTCATCTTTACTAGGTCCATTCACGAGCCATGCTGTTGGGTCTGAGGCAATTGGAATTCTTGTGAATTTGGCCCTTGATTCAGAATCCAAGTCCAATTTGATGGAACCTGCCAAAATTTCACTGGTGGTAGATATATTGAACGAGGGGTCAATTGAAACAAAGATCAACTGTACTAGATTGATCGAGAAATTGATGGAAGAAAAGGATTTTCGAACAGAACTCATCTCAAGTCATAGTCTACTGGTTGGATTAATGAGGCTTGTAAAGGATAAGAGACATACCAATGGGGTCCATTTAGGTCTCAGCCTTCTCCGATCAATATGCTTGCTCAGAGAAGTTAGGAGCTTGATGGTGACCATCGGAGCTGTTCCTCAACTGGTAGAATTGTTACCTTCACTTGATCCTGATTGCTTGGAATTGGCACTATTCATATTGGATACTTTGTCTTCACTTCCTGAGGGAAGATTAGCCTTGAAGGATTCTTCGAACACAATCCCAAATATGGTGAGGTTATTGATGAGAGTTTCTGAGAACTGCACGCAACATGCCTTGTCAATTTTGTGGTCTGTGTGCAAGCTTGCCCCTGAGGAATGTTCATCACTTGCTGTGAATGCCGGTCTTGCAGCAAAATTGCTACTTGTTATTCAGAGTGGTTGTAATCCTCCACTGAAGCAGCAGGCTGCTGAGCTTTTGAAGCTTTGTAGTCTAAATTACACGGATACAATCTTCATTTCCAAATGCAAGCTAACAAGAACAATGCAATGACAGGAATGTTTTACTTTGTTAGATATAAGTATCTCCTTCGCAGCTGCAGCTAAGGAAATTGGAGTGCTGGCTGGATAGGAATGAGACAGTGGACTTCTCAGGTTCAAGAACGCGTGAGATGGAGTCTTTGTAAAATGTTCACTTTCCTGTATGATGGAGCATTTCATAACCAGCAATTGATTCAACAAGCTGGAACGATGGTCATATGGATGATCTACACATTCTTGCAATGTTTCTGTGGAACTTTGCCCACTGTTTTGGACAGTACCATGTTCAATGCTTATTGGAATAAACCCCTGTGAAGAAGAAAGTTATGTACAATATTCTTCCCATTGAAATTGTATTGTGGTACAGTTGTTGGATAACTGATTGCTGGAATCAGAGAAAATTGTGCACATGTAGGAGGTTGCAATTGCAACTGTAATGTTGAAGAAAGATACTGCTTTGCTCATTGGGTCTTAGGGTCCTCCGATTTTTCTTCTTTGTAGTCTCGATTGCCTCTTAAGTTTCCTTTCATTTTGGTGGGAGTTTTGCTTTTTTACCCAACAATTGTAGAAACTGGAGAGGCCTTTGGGGCCTCAAACTGTTAAATTCACATTTGTAGAAAGAAATTAGCCATTTTGTATTTATCCTTTTCTTATTCTGCAACTTACTTTTTACCTACTCTATCCTTTAATTTCTGTAATAGCGTATGAAAATTTGTACTTGTCATATGTTACCCATTTCTTGATGAAAGGTCATCCATTGCAGGTCTTGGCTTCATTACATGTGGTGCTTTGATTTTCTGTACCTGTTTTTGGAGGAACTGTTGACACTCAGGTGCAACGTGTGTAGTTGCTTTTATCTTTTTGTGGCAAGAGTTGAGGACAGGACCCATCAAGCCATGCTTAAGTCTCACTCAATCAACTGTTGAATTGAAAAGAAAGAAATGAGAGTTGAGAGCCATAACTCTGTTCTTTTATCAGACAGCCTTTTCCAATGTGCGTACTCTGATTTTTTTTCCTGCAGATAACATATATAACCAAATTCTGCAGTGTTAAGTAACTTCTTTTACTGGCTACTTATAATTCAGCAATTCAATTTAACAGTTCCAAACCTATATCCAACAGAACACTCAACATGCTAGCTTTAGAACTCTGATAAGTCTGTGGGAACTTGCTTTTTATACTCTGATAAGTTTTAGAACAGTTCCAAAGCTATAATTTTGGCTTCTTCTGCCTTTATTTTATACTCTTACCTCCCATCTTTGGTCTGCTTACTAGAACTGAAGGAATAGCTTGTAAGTTCTTAGCCTTTTGGTAAAAATATCAAATTAAAAATGGCATCTTTGAACGTTGGTTGAGACCTAAAGCCATGGAAAGAGGTTCTGGCAAGATTAAAGGAGCCTCAGAACACTTCTGATGACTTCTTGAGATGGGTATTCGTAGCACTGCATCTAAAACAAACACTTTATCTATTTTGTCAAACTTAAATGGCAAAGTAAGAACATTTGGCCCATATTTTGGAAAAAGTGAAAAGGATAATAGGATTGCAGGCAAGATTTTCAACCCTCGTAGCATAATTTAGTGCCCAAAAAGCAGAAATTGCATCTCCTTATTCGATAGAGGGAATCCATGACGAAGAAAAACATATGCCCTTTGCATGACAATTGAATGAGACCTGAGTGTGAATAAATTGACTTCCTCTTTGTCTTTTGTATGACCCTAGACACTATTATTTACATGATAGTCTTATGACTATTTCGGAATTAAATTAATAAAAATTTGGATTATTTGTATGCTAAATTGGACTAGTATTGTTTTAATGTGGGGATCCGATCTTCTGTTTTGGTTAACCAATTCTTTCCCTATTCTAGTGAATTTTGTTCATATATTTATGTAAAAGCTACATATAAATATGTAGATAAAATTAAGTTAAATAATTTGTAACTTCCTCAAAGTAAGATAGTGCTCCAAGTCTCTGATGTCTTCAAACATGATAATTACATTTAGATAAGATGTTCTTCACCTTTGATTTTAATAATAAGACAGAAGGGAGTGAATCCATACCTGACGAGGCTCGTGATTGGTTCACGTTGTACAGCCTGAGCCCTGAGGCCCTTGGTTGACTCACGTGGCACATGACTAACTCGTGTGAGTTGCAATTGCATACAAGCAAGTTGCAGCAATACGACAACAAACACATGAACAACAATTATGCACTTATAATTTTGACTCCTCATCTTCCCTATTATTACACTTGCCTTCAATACTGGGTCATGGTCATAATTAGGATGACAAGCACTCAAGGTTTTAATTATGGCATTTTAATAACTCTATGTCTTATTCAAAATTAATAAACTCTTTTTTTTAAAATCAAACAAAGGAAACTTCATTAATAGCAATTGTCTATAGCTAAAGCTGAAGAAATACAAGCAGGAAATGATAAATCCTAATAAATAAGACCTGACATAGAACTAGCATTTTTCACAAAAGTGTGAGCTGCACAATTCCCAGATCTTTTACAAAACCTAAAATGAATATTATTAATGGAATTACAAAGAAATAAGCAATCATTAACAATGAAATCAACTTTTGATCGATTGCGACTATTTGAAAAAAAACCTCTGAACCAATTGCGAATTTGATTCAATAATAACATAGTGTAAATTTTGCTTTTTAACCTAGCTTAATGCTTCACGAATACCCATCGCTTTTGTTATTGACGGCTCCAAAACCCACGGAAATATATTAATACCAGATGCTATACAATCACCATTACTGTTCCGAACAACAAAATCAGTACCAATTTTCCTTGACTCGTTGAAAATAGCGGCACCTGTGTTAATTTTAATGATGTCAGTTGATAGTTTCAACCACACAAGAGGAGTAGCAAGGGCGTTACATAAAGCTGCAGATTGGCATCTCCTAGCATTATTCCAATTCCTCAATATCGAACGGGCTAGAAAAAGAATAGCTTGAGTTGAATGCTGAAGGCCATACCAAACCAAATCATTCCTATTCTTCCACAAAGCCCAACAAATAGAGATAGCCAAATACTGATCATCACCAGTATAGTTGTGTGCGACAAAAGAAAACCAAGCAGGCAACACAACAGAGATGGAATGGAAGAAACCCAAATGAGAAAGTGACCACACCTCCTTAGCAAAAAAGCACTCAAATAAAATATGTGAAACAGATTCATGCTCAATACCACAAATAGGACACAAAGGTGAAATATCCACACCTTTATGTACAAGAAGAGCACGAACTGGCAATCAAGCATTTAACGAATGCCAAAAGCAATTTTTCATCTTAGCAGGGATGTTCAAAGACCAAAACTTCTTCCAAAGAGGAGAAGGAAGAACCTGATTCAAACCTCGAGGGGTGGCATGGATAGAACGGTAAGCACTTTTAACCGAATATACTCCTTTCCTATCAAGAACTCAAACCCAATCATCAATACTTCGATGTAAGCTCAGAGGAATCTGGAGAATTAAATCCCTATCTCGCTCATTAAATAAAGCTGAGATTAAGGACAAATTCCATTGTTTGAGATCATGAAAAATCAAATCTGAAACTCTAATATTTAGCCAAGAATCATCCAGAACCGAAGTGACATAAGGGTTCTCCACATCTGGCAGCCAAGGGTTAGAACAAACACTAATCGTACTCTCATTTCCAACATGTTTCCTACATCCTTTTTTAACAAAATCAATGCTAGAAAAAAATACTACTCCAAGTATAACTAGGATTAGTACCTCTTTTTGCATCCCATATTGTGCTTCGCGGAAAGTAACGAACTTTAAGAACTCTAGCAACCAACGAGGAAGTATCAGCCAACAACCGCCAAAACTGTTTCCCAAGCAAGGCCATATTAAAATCATGAAAAGTCCGAAAGCCCATACCCCTAGGTGTTTCGGCCAACACATTTTCTCCCACGCCATCCAAAGAATGCCTCGCTTTTATCCTAAATTCGTACCCCACCAAAAGGAATTAAGCACTGTCTCAACCTTCTTACAAACACCCACCGGCAATCTAAAGACCATCATAGCATAGTTAGGGAGAGACTGGGCAACAGACTTCAGAAGAATTTCCTTGCCAGCCTGCGACAGAAAAGTCCTATTCCAACCTTGTACTCGCTTCCACAACTTCTTTTTAATAAATGAAAATATTTCCTTCTTGTCCCATCCAATAAGAGAAGGTAAACCCAAATAAGCAGCTTCTCTAGCTCCTACTTCCATGGAAAGGCAAGAAGAAATAACATTCCTCTGCTGGGTTGGAGTATTAGAGCTTAATCTAATAGAAGACTTATTGAAATTCACAAGCTGACCCGAATATGTAAGATCTTTTTAATAGCTTCAGGCTCTTGAAGATGTGCAGAGAAGAAAATATAACTATCGTCCACAAAGAAAAGATGTGATACAGTAGGGGCTCCGGTAGCAACTTTACAGCCATGAATAATTCCTCAACTCTCGAATGATCGGATCATAGATGACAGCCCCTCTGCACATAAAATAAACAAATAAGGCGAAAGAGGATCGCCCTGTCTCAGCCCTCGCTCAGGATAAATAGGCCCAAGTATTTTATCTTCATGAGTCACATAATACTGAGCAGAAGAGACACATAATTTGACCAATCGGACCCACTATATGGAATCCCAACCGAATTAGTACTTCTTCCAAATAATGCCACTCAATCTTGTCATACGCCTTGCTTATATCCAGCTTAAGAGCTACTTTACCTTCCGCCTCCTGAATCTTCCTTTTCAAAAAATGGTTAATTTCATAGGCCATAAGGAAATTATCAGATATAAGTTTATGTGGAACAAAAGCACTTTGATTTTTCGAAATCAAAGCGGGGAGGATTTTCTTCAACCTACTAGCAATCATCTTTGTAATTACTTTATACAATGTGTTGCATAAAGTAATTGGCCTCAAATTTGCCAACGTCTCAGCCGAACTCTTCTTTGGGATTAAAACAATAGCTGTCTTAGTCAACTATTCAGGTAGACAACAACTATGAAGAAAATGAAGGCAATCCCGTATTACATCCTCCCCTGTAATGTGCCAACAAGTATGGTAAAAAGTTGCATTCATCCCATCCATACCAGGAGCTTTATCAGGGTGGAGACTAAATACCGTACACTTTACCTCCTCTACCGTATAAAGTTTTACCAACATATCATTATGAGCTTGAGAAACTTTTGGCACCAGAGTAGCAGGAACAGTACCTATACTTGCTTGGGTTGCTGTAAAAAGGTCTTTAAAATAATTCACAACAGTGCTAACCAAACCCGAATTCCAGTCCCGAGTCACTCTTGTGTGATCTTTTAATTGAGTGATATGATTTTTCCTCCTCCGCTTATAAGCAACCGCATGAAACAACTTTGAGTGCGAATCCCCATCTTGAAGCCACAACATTTTGGCCCTTTGTCTCCAAAAAATCTTTTGCAGTCTAAGAGTTTCATGATATAATTCTTGAAATCGACGAAAATTAGCCTCAGACAATCCACCATCTCCTCTTCGAGCCCGCTTCATATCGGCCTTTAAATTTATGAGCTTCTCCTTAAATTGCCCTTTTATCTCCTTCCTCCAAGTTGCTAGAGTGTCACTGCAAACTTTCAACTTATCCCGCAAAGGAAGCCCCTTATTTTGATTCCATACATCTTCAACAACAGAGAGAAATTTGGAATCCCTTAACCAAGTGTTTTCAAACTTGAACCTTTTAACACCCACTGGAACTGAAATGGCAATAGGATCCAGAAAAATAGGAGAATGATCAGATGAAGTTACATCCAAATTACTCACCTTATAGTAGGGAAACATCTGAATCCATCGAGCACAGGCCAACGCACGATCTAGATGTTCCTCAATCTGGCCCTCGGCATCGTTGCCACGAGACCAGGTAAATTCGTATCCATTTTCCCAAATCAACAAAATTGTTGTTCGCAACCGTAGCCCAAAAACCCAGAAGTAGCCGATCTGGCTGAGGGTTACCTCCACGCTTTTCTGATTGATGGAGAACATCGTTGAAATCTCCAATAGTAACCCAAGGCAGAGTCGATTTAGGAGCTAGATTCCGAAGTAAGTTCCATCCCTCATCCCTTCTGTTGCGATTTGGTTCTCCATAGAAACCTGTAAGGCGCTAACCGTCCATCCCTTTGATACAGATTTCGACATCAATATGTCTGCAAGAATACCCAAGTAGACGAACGTCATCCTTACTCTTCTAGAAGAAAGCTAATCCCCCACTCTGTCTGTTGGGCTCAACACTAAATAAACTTTCAAAGCCCAACAAACTTTTAACACGATCCAGCTTTTCCCTACTACATATAGTTTCTATAAGAAAAAGTATTTTAGGTTTTTTAGTGAAAACCATGTCCCGAAGAATACGAATTGCTCGTGGGTTACCCATCTCACTGCAATTCCAGCTTATACAACTTATGAGGAATGGCGGGCCTGAGCCACATGTCCTATCGACAATCTGTTTTTTGAGTCCACAATAGCAGAAATCATGTGGCTATTCTCAGGCCCATGCGCATCCTCCTTCATTCCCTAATTCTTTACCATACGTTTGCGTTTTGAGTCCAGCAAAACTACCCCATCCTCGTCCCTTATAAATGTCTCATTCTTCTCCCTATCACTAGAATCCTCCACGATCTCCTTGCCTTTCCCACTACCAGTTGCAATCTTGGCATTTAAAGCAAAATCATGATCTCCACTTGCCATATGGCTTCCATAATTTGTGATCCTTCCAGAATCAGTTTTGTCAACTGCCATCACCTCCGCCATTGTCTCCCCCATACTCCCCGGAGTTCTAATTCGTGGTGGCATTTCACGAAACCATTGACTGCCCATCGCAAGTCGTGAGCGTCTCATACTAGCACGGATAGATTCATCAAATTTCCTTGGAGCAGTTCCTTCAGGTGAATCGTAAATAGCCTTGCAAAATTTTTCAGTATGCTCTAACAGGCCACAAACGAAGCAAACAGTAGTTAATCTCTCATACTTAAAACCCAGAGTGACCCACTCCCCACTTTGTCGCTTAATCTTCATTTCATGTTTAATGGCCTTGTTAACATCCACCGCCACTCGAATTCTCATATAGTTACGCCAAATGCCAATGAAATTGTTTGGATCAAACTTTACAAACTCACCTAAAAAACTCCCGATTGTCTGGGCAACTTTTTCAGACATAAACCCAACCGGAAGTTTGTGAATCTGCACCCAAAAATCAGACTTATACAAAATCATAGATTCCGGGCGATCAGTCGAACATAATTTTTTAAGCAGTAAAAGCTAACTGTCAAATGCCCATGGACCATCATCAAGTACTCTTTGCATATTCCTTTCATGAAAAATCTGAAAGATAAATATGTTAGGATCAATATCCTTAATATAAACCCCCATAACAGGTCGCCACAGTGATGCCAATGTATCCTTCATCGACTGTGCATGAATTGGTTTCTTAGCTAAAAAGCTACCTACCAAACTCCAGCGAACATCAATCACTTCTTCAATATCCCCTGCATCAATAATCACCCCTTCTTCCTCCGGCTCTTCAATGGTCACTTGATGGCATTTTTCAAGTCCAAGGGGTACTTGGTTGATGGATTTGTGAAAGGGTCAATGGGTAAGTAATAATAAACTCAGTTTAAATTACTCGAATTTTAATCTGAATTATATTTTTTCCTTTTAAAATTTTAAATTTTAGACAGAATTTAACCTTGAGTTGTCTAACTTAATTCAAAGTATAATTTGAATATATTAAATATAAATTTCATAATTTTGAGCAAAGCATTATTTTTAAATTTTATATTAAAAAAGAGAAGAAATTAGGATAAACATAAATTTTAGATTTGGGGACTCGGGCCAAATTTTTTAAAAATAATTTAATAAATTTGAGATTAAATAAAATTATGGAAAATATGAATATGAATTTATTTAACATTTAAGAAGTTTAAATTATTTTTACAAAAATTTATAATTTTTAGCTTAAATTTAATTTAAAACTATATATATAGGGTTTAAAAAAAAAGAAATTTGAAACTTTATTCAATTTGGCAATTATAGCTCAAACTTCAAAAAATGATAATTAAAATACTAAAACTTTTTTTTTTCAAATCTAACCCAATGTAAATATTACTTAATGGCAAGTCATGTACATAAATTTAATGTCTTTTTCTTTCTCACCATTAATTTCTTTATTTTCTTTCATCTCGATAAACATAAGAACAAAACCCTCATATATTTAGCATGTTGGCTATTACCTTAACGTTGCCAAACGAGTTGTCGTACGCCAAAACACCTCCGATCACATTCATAGCCCAAATGGTAGTTTTGTAAATCCCTCTGGTGAGTGAAGACAAAGATGAAATAAATTTGTAGTTTTAGAGGACGTCTCCCCACTCTCGGAGCGACCATTTTGCTTGCTTTTTCCTTTGAAGTCTCCCTTCTTGGAATCCTTCTTCTTCTTCCCCTCGGTACTCTCTTGTTGAGCATGGCTTTTGCCCTTTACATAATTGGAGGAACTTGCTTTAGTTTCCTTCATCGCTTGAAAGTCCACCAAGGCATCAACGACCGTGATTGCACCGACCACGTCCTTCACATTTTGCCTCCGTAACTTCATTTGCGCCTACGGTTGTAACCTAGATAAAAAGTTGTAGAGCTTATTCTCGTCTGACATGTTTTCAATATCAAGTAATAGGGAACTAAAAGACTAAACATAGCATCTTATCGAACCTTCTTGTTTCAGTTTTTTCAAGGCATCCCTCGCAAGCCATGAAGTATTCAATGGAAAAAGTTGATCCTTCAACTCCTTTTTCTTGAGCTCTCACGTATCTACATGAGTTTTACCCCATTGATCTCCATAGAGGTTCTCGTCCTCTACCAGAGCTTGACATACTTATCTAAATACATGGCCGTCATATTGACCTTCTCAGTATCGGGTACCCTAGTAGTCGCAAAGTACTGCTCTATATCTCATAAGAAATTCTCAAGCACCTTGACTTATTGCATGCCTTCAAACACCATAGGTTCATGTACCTTCACCGTTGAAGGTTTTGGTGATGAGCTTTCCGCATTATCAATATCTATTGCAATGGCATGCCTCAGCATTGTGATCCTGAACTGGGCCTCCTCGTGTGCCTTTAACAAATCCGCCATCTGTTGTTATAACTGCCGGATTTGATCCTCCATTGCCTCGAATCACGATTGATAGGATGGGACCTCCTCTTGTCTTACAGGAATCAGTCCAATGAGTGCCTCCACCTTAGTCACTCGTTATGTCAAGTTGCCTACTGTCATCTTGAGATTTGACTATAATACTAGTTAATACAAAGGTTACCTTAGGACTCGAACTTTCACCAAAGTTGATCACTAACACCCTTTGCATGGTAGTTTCACTTAGGTCTGCTTAAGCAAGATTCCAACTTTCAACGACCCTCAAACTGTTTACCTCGCATGCTTAATGAAACAATGCTACAGAAGCAATAAGAAAATAAAGGCAATAAGGAAACAAGAGAAATATGGTAAAACCAACCTTTATATTACTTTCCCTCAAAAGAATACAAGGAATGCTCTCTCTGATTGAATGAGGAGAGTAAAGCTCGAATGAGCTATATAGGCACTCTAACTTGAAAGTCAAGTTACATTCAAAATCCTACTTAGACTGAACTACCTAAGATCGTGCTAAGATCACGTTTATCTCTATTAGATTACATCACGTGAACCAATTGGATGACACTCCCATCCAAATAGGACTCTAATTGATAAGATAAAATCTACAAGATAACAGAAAGATAGAGTTTACATTCAAATAGGAAACCAGCATCCTTATCCTCAAAGATCTCTACTATCTTCAGATGTTGAGTCTTACTGCAACTATAGCTCTTAGTTGTCGCCACATCATCCAAGATCTCCCCACGATCTCATCCGTTAATGATGTAGTGTGATCTTGTCGAAGTCCATATAGCGCACTAGCTTGATCCAATGCTTCCTATAATAAGTTCACTAGTCGTGGTCCATTTATCTGAGCGTGGGCCAAGTCCTTAGTTTGGGTTGAGTCAATCTCTACAAAGTCCGAGAATCTACCAAAGTTTGCACCAACTTCAATCTCACTCGCCCATGTTTGCCTTAGTATTTTTGCATGCCTGCCTTATGCACGTAATCCATTTAACCTTCCACCTAAGGCACATAGTGAAGGTTGCTGAGAAATGCTTCGAATTTTAAGGGTCTAACATACGCCATGCCCCCTTGGTGTCTTCTCTAAAACCCAGTTTTGTGTCGTCCAAAGCACGTCGCGTTAAAGCCCAAAGCAACAATTTGGGAAGCTTCCTTCACTTGAAACCTGAGTCAAAGATAGGGTCTTTAGATATTGATCTGTCATGGTTTCATCCTTCTGATCATTTTTGCTTTGATGTTAGATTTCATAGGCAACAGATACGAAAACAAACCTGAAAAATCGCAAATTGCAGAAGGGCTCGGTAAAAGACATAGACAACGACATATAGGAGAGAAACCTGTTTTCAAAACTTTTTGTGAAAAAAATGTTTTAGAATACACGAAAACCTATTGTGAAATATTAGGGAAACGAGTTTTTTCTATTTTCGTGAATTTTTTTTTATTTTTTTAAAAACAACATAATGCAACAATAAGGAACCAAACATGTTTTAAGAGGATGTTTCCTTTTTTATAAAAACCACAACAAAAAATGAAAAAAATGAAAACAAACACCCCAACATATGTCCTAAAAGTATTATAACATGTTTACGGTTGTTCATTTTGACATGAACATACATATTTAGATGTGAAATATAAACAGAAATTTTTGATATGTTTGCTTGGATTTATGAACTTGACGTGAGGGGAATTGATTGAGGAAGCATCCTATTTCCTTATGAGATGTTTTTAGTTAAAATTAGATGTGTTTTTGTGTTGATCTTGCATGATAAGGCCGAAGTTAGTTGATTCAGAATGGGTACTTCACTGAATGGATAGGTTCCACTAGACAAACTTTTGTAATTTGGCCATATCTTGGCTTTTAGACCTCTAAATTGGATAATTTCTATTGGAGATTAAACTAGAGACATAGGTCTAAAACTTTCATGAAGGAACCGAAATCTAATTCTGCCTTTAAGAGTTTTGAATTTTGTTTTGAAGTTGAGTTCTGGCTATTGTCCTTGTTTTCAAATAGTTTGTAGTGTTTGGGTATAAATCCCAGAATAATTAACCAAATTGCATTAAATTTACTCCATTAGATAATTAAGACATAGGGGAAAGAAATAAATTGATAAGATTATAGGCCAGTGTGGGAATTAAAGAAAGAAGAAGGACCAATATGCAATTTTCCTAAAGTCAACTCATGGACCAATAAGATTAAAGCATGTATCCAATAGAATTATAACACATGGCCCAATATAATTTTAACACATGGTCCAATATAATTTTAACACATGGCTCAATATAATTTTAACATGTGGTCCAGTGAGATTGTAACACATGGTCTAATAAGATTGTGTCATGTAGTCCAATGAGATTGAAACATGTGTCTAAAACTAGAAAATTCATGAAAAGGCATATGGAAGGGGAGATGCACAACACTTTGATGGCTTAACTTCAAAAATTTCTCCTCTCCATTTCACCTTCTTCATCCCATCATTTTTCACTTGGTGATTCAAGCAAAGCCAAAGAGAAACGGAAGGAAAAGCATTAGAAGAACTACTTTGTCAATTTTAAGGCTTGGGACTTCACTTAGTTAATTTTTGTATTTGTGTACACTTAAATGTGTAAAAAGATTAATTTGGATGTGGAATGGTTGCTAGGATGACGCTTTGGTGCTATTTTGGTATTATCTTGTATAGAATTTGTTAAATATGATAATAGATTATCGTGTAGTGGAATTCTGTCTGGGATTTGTTGAATTAGTCAAATTGCTTGGGCTATAAATCAGCCCAAAAGCCTCTAAATTTGGTGATTTTAGTTGCATATGAAAACTAAGACATAGAACTAGAAATATCTAGAAGAGACTTTGACTTAATTCTAGCTTTATGATGTTGTAAATTGGGATAGAAAATTGTGACCTGATGATACCCCTAGTTTTGAGCAGCATGTGATATTTGGTCTATAGCTCATGCGTTAAAAGTTCAAATGGCATGATCTTTAGTGTTTTGGAAACTAAAGACACAGATGGACAAGTGTTTAGAAGATCACAAAACCTGGTTCTGACTTTTTCTATACGAATATTAAGGAACAACTAGACTTGTCATGTGATTTGTTTCTAGACTGATAGTTTGCCTATTTTTAGACCACTTTAGAGTTTAGCTCAAATTACACTATTTTGAATTTGTTTTCATTTCTAATTTGTAACATCCCCTCTCCTATAGGAAGGGTATTTTGGTAATTAGGATGGGTTCGGAATATTTAATTATATCTCGGCATGCGCATACAGCATATAGCCTCTATAATTACTGATTGGTTGCACATGCACATAGTA
>JANZLD010000237.1:6373216-6387953 GCA_026413575.1 Erythroxylum carthagenense | reverse complement strand
TCAGTAGTGGTCTCTTGTCGTGGGATATTTATCGGAATGACCTACGGGCGTTCCGGTGGATACCCTATGGTAAGGGGACGCTACATAATTTTTACTGAATCTTATCTAAAACTTTTTGAATGTGTATGAAACTTTTCAAAAACCTAGACATAAATGAAATAGGACTTACCACTTGTGAATTGGGAGACTGAACAATGGAATATAAGATTGAGCATAATGCATTTCAAAGAAAATTTACATGTACATAAATGATTTTTATGCATATTCATTACTCATATGTGTATATTATGATTATATAAGTGTGATTTTGATACTCTTCTAATGGTTATAAACTATGAATTGCATATATGAACGCAAATATAGATTTTATGACTTAAAATGTATATCATATGATTCGTTAATATATGAATTGTGAAATTTGCATATGGTTAAAGGAAATGTTATAGTGCCTGTTCTATTGTCTTGATTGTGGATAAGGATACAACGCATCTATTATAGTTTGACACTACTGGTGTCTTCATTTGAGACTATAATGTCTCCACAATTCGATACCTTCGGGTATCTACAATTTGACACCTTCAGGTATCTATAATTTGATATCTTTAGGTATTCACAGCACTCGCTATCTACACCTACAAAAAATGTGTAGGTTTAACACAGAAAGGAAACTTAACAATCATAAATAAGATATACAATATGACAATATGAACAATTGGTATTGATGAGTATTTGTATTGGTTATAATGATGAATTGTAATAATGTGCAATTATATTAATAATTTGTATCAACGAGTGTTGAATATCAATATTGGCTTATAAATGTGCATTTTTTGTATATCGATAATATGTTGAAGCATATTGGCATTATGTAATTTACTTAAATATGCCATCATTGTTTACATGAGAATTAAATATCAATGTTTGGCTCATGAATATGAATTTATGATATATGAGTTATGATATTTCTGAATGTATGTGCTTAGTGGACGATTGTTGTGAGTGGTCATATAAATTTAGTGTTTTCCCCACTAAGCTTTCAAGCTTAGCACAGGTGTTAATTCATGTAAGCCCAAGTCATAGGAGTGAGGTACATGAAACATCTGCGAGGGCCCAAGTCAACAGATAGAAGAAAAAGTGCTTTTGTAATGTGTTTTTAATTACAGATGATTGCACTTGTATTGAAGAAAGGAAATTGTATGTTTTATTTTGAGTTACTGTGTAAATATAAAGATGTATTACTACTATTAAATGATAATGTTAAACATTGGGGAGTTTTGTAATGTGTATATATATAGCATTGAACCGAAATGTATGCCGCGAATGTATATGCAAGAAATTGGTTGCCTTATGTGTGGATAGTTGTAGGGTCTGCATAAGCGTGTTACGAGGAGAGTGACCAAAGACTTGTTGAAATTTAGACTTCAAGTTTTGGAATCGAAGCAAAATTCTTCAAGTTGAGACCCATCCTCTATAAACAACCTTTAAAGAAGAGTATAATGGGATTGGTTGATCCCTGTGCTTCACCATCTCACTTTTTGTGTTTGTTTTTACTTTTTTACAAATTCACTCTCTCAACACTCCCAATTAAACCAATAAGAAACTAACTTAAACAAAAACTATAAGAAACTAACACAACTTTGCCATTTCACTTCCTTTGTTTACTTTCACTTTTATATACAAAATCTGAAACGTGATTTTTTTGTTTTTAAATTTATGTTTAACATGTTAGCAACATTTACGGAGATATTATCGTCGAGTTAAATTTTTTTTAAAAAAGTTTGAGTATTTAATTGTTACTTTTTAAAGTTCGAGCTATAATTACAAAATTAAGTAAAGTTTGAAATTTTAAAAAGAAATATAAATATTTCAATTTGAACTCAATTAAATTTTAGTTCAATTACAGTTATATCTTTTAGCCTTAATCTAAGTTCAATTAAATTGGAAGATTCATCTACTTTAAACTTTTTTATACATATAAAGATATTTCAAGTTGAACTTAATTAAATTTTAGTTCAATTACTGTATACCTAAAATTTGAATTTTAGCCTTAATTTAAACTTGATTAAATTTTAGTTCAATTAATGTTGTACCTGAATTATGACTTTTAACATTAATCTAAGTTTAATTAATGTGTCACATGTTCTTATTTAGAGAAATATTCTTAAATTTAAAATTAAAAACTTAAGTTTTTGACAAATTAAAAGGAGTAGTCATTTAAAATAACTATTTTTAAGAATTACCACCTTCATCCCCCATTGCGTTTTAATACAAGAATTTCTGGGCAAGGACATCTTGTAAGGTTAAAGAAGGATTCATCTCCCCCTGAGGTGATTGACAGATTTTTTTCAACAAGATGAAGGGATATGGGTAAAATCCAACCTTATAAAGCACTTATAAGTGAAGTAGGTAGATTGAGTTATAATATACGAAGTAGTCTATTGGTTTTTATGACAATGGAGAAATAAAAGCCTTTTTTAGGTTGAATTTGTTTGGCCGGAAGAAGGTACTAGAGTTGTTATGGATTAAGTTAACTAGATAGTCAGGGCAAGAGTTGTAGAAAGTTGCGTGAATAAGACACAGGGTTTGTCTGTGGGCCATTTAGTTGGTTGAACAAACCGATGAAGGATTGGGTCAAATTAAATACAGATGGAGCTGTTAAACAAGGGTTTAACATTGCTATTGCTGGAGGATTAATTAGGGACTGCCACAGACACTAGTGTGGTAGATTTCTACAGAACATTGGACGAGGTTCGCCACTAGCTGCCGAACTCTTAAGAGTCCACTTGACTTGGGCCTTACACTGGCATGAACGCTTAGATATCAACGCGTTGTAATTGAAGTGGATTCATTAGAAGTGAATAACATTTTTTCTCTCTTCTAATATAGTTTTATCTTAGGATAATTTTTTGGTAGCAAGTATTCGTGGTTTAATCCATCGAGTATGAGAGGTGCATTTTCAGCATGTATACCGCGAAGGAAACTAGTGTGTCGATAGCCTGACTTCTCTAGTAGTTTTATCCAGCCCAGACCTTCATATACTTATAGAGCCTCTGACGATCGTTATAGAGCTCATCCACCGTGACAAGTAAGGAACTTTGTATTCCAGAACACTACGTTAATAGAGTGTTTGTAGTTTGAATTGTGTGGGATTTGCTTGTTTTATTATCTTTTGTAAGAAGAGAAAAAAAAAAAACAAAAAACAAAGAAGGATTCATCTGTTAGGTGTCTGATGCTGATCATCAACAATTTTCTTATCGTTAATTCATTTTCTTTAACCTATCGATGAGTAAGACGTAACCTCCAAACCAATTACTAGATCGTCTTAAAGTTCAAGCGTGACAACACCGACAAGAACAGGACCATCTGGTTTAGACTGGTCAAAGAGATACTCCACGTGTGCGTTACAGGATGATTTAATCTGGCTGAGTAGGAGGATCATAAGCCGGCGGCGGCTCTTGTCGGCAACCCCACAAGTTGCGACCTTGTCCTAGTCTGTTCTTCCATGGCAGGCGACGTTAAAACTTATAACCCCACCACTCACTGTTCTATCCATAATTAAATAAATCACTGTCAGCACCAAAATTTAGAAAATTTCAATCCCAATAATGGATAGATAAATCTATTTCGACTACAACCTCTCAAAAATGGTCAAATTTTCATGAGTTGAAACTCATATTGCCGAGGTAAGCGCTAGAATTGTCATTGTTTTCTTCTTCAATTACTTCAGCTCCTGGTTGCTTTGCAGCCCTTTTATTGTCTTTTCCACTGTCGTCTTCTCTATATATACATGTAAAGTATAAGGCTTTTTGATCGTATAAAGAAACTATTAAGGTTTTGAGAATGGAAGCTCATTCTTTAAGTTCCAACTCTTCTTCATCATCGTCCTCTTCAATGTACGTATCAGAATACCCACAAGAACAAACAAAGTCCTTCATTTCCTCACTGCATTCGATTCGTAAACCAATGGCTAAACCATGGAAGAAACCTATAGCTCCATTACCACCAACACCGCCCAAAGTGTACAGAGTGGACCCTGTCAACTTCCGGGACCTTGTTCAGAAGCTCACCGGAGCACCGGTCTCCCAACGGCTCCACAGCGTGGCCCCGCCTCCTCTTGATCTTGCCAGGAGACCTGCATTGTTTAGCAGAGAAGTCACTTCGGCAGTGCCACTTCAGCTCCTCAAACCCTCGCCGACCTTATCATCACCATTCACTGCCTTGAACATCGACTTGAGCATGTCTGAAACAGTACTGGATGCGAAACACAAGATATTAATGGACAGAGGAGTTGGGTCGAGTTCGTGCGAGTTGAAACTGTCACCGTCCTCTCATGGTTGGTGTTCTTTCCCACTACTGAGTCCAGGAACTCTTTCCAGTTTGGAGCAAAGCACAGTTCTTTAGCTCTTCGTTTCATTCCTGCCCTTCAGTTAGATTACATTTTGGCGTCAGCTCTCTTATAAATAGGCTGCAAACGGAGGAAAGATTGAAACCTCCTGTTCTTTTCCTTTTCATGATAATATATAGTTGATGAAGACATCAATCTTCCCATTCCAGGGTTCTACAGCTTTCAGCCATGAAAGGCGAAGAGAGTAGCTAATCTATAAACTAGTTTAATCCGAACAGAAGGTGTTTTAAGTTGCAAACTATCATTAGCTTGTACTCGTAGCACTGATCGTTTCTATTTTGTTATTTTACTTTTGATCCTGTTGAAAGTCTTGGGACATTTGCATGTAATTTCATGTATGAGAACGCAATGCATATTGTACCCATACATTGTTTCATTTCGAAATTACTTTGTTCTCACGAGTTCCCTACCCACATTAATTTTCTACAGACACTACTTTTACTATGTGTGGAGTATTCTAATGTTTGTTAAAATTATTTTGAATATTAACTAAATTCATTAAATATATTTAATTTATTAATTTTGAATCAATTTAACCTAAATTCACCAAATTTTCTTATTACAAGACCTCATTTCCCAAGTGTTCCTTAGTATAATATAGATTGGAAAGAATCCATGATACCTAAATCTTCTTTTGTACCCTAGTTGGTAGTAAGAAGAAGGTTGAAGATCAAAGATAGATTGAATGGAAGAAATTATCATATTTGTGTCCTGTGCAACATAGCACTCGAAATTGTTAATCACTTGGTTCTTCAAATGTAGATTTTATTCAATATTATAAGCAAAGATGCAGTACAAAATGAATTTAGTTTATCTTGAGAATGACCGAAAAAATATTTTGGTTTGAGCTGAAAATTCCTATAAAAGTATTGAAAAAGATAGAAAATGCCTGAATCTAATGATAACTTATTCTGTCTGTTCCATTTTTTTTAAGAAACCGAAGAAATTTTAAGAATATTCACACAAACAAATATGTTATTACAAATAAGACTTGTTGTTGGATAAGAGAGTTTCTGATAGTCAAACAAGTTAGTGATAACTTAAGTTCTTCCATGAAACATAATTGTAGTTGGAAGTAATCAAACGTTGTCTGTTTTTAATTAATTCTAGCTTTGCTACGAGGACTGATTTCCTAACCTCATAGTTTCATAACTATTTTTCCTATAGTCTTCAAACCACCTTGATGTATATTGCATAGTTATATCTTCTTGTTTAGTTGGAGTAGTTAAGGCTAAACTACTTTTAACACATAGTACTGACTTTTCACCTTCAATGTATGTTGTCATCACAAATTGACAAATATCGCAGCAAAGTTACAAAATCAAAACCCTAGACTAGA
The DNA here is from genome assembly GCA_026413575.1 of Erythroxylum carthagenense. Classification (NCBI taxonomy): domain Eukaryota; kingdom Viridiplantae; phylum Streptophyta; class Magnoliopsida; order Malpighiales; family Erythroxylaceae; genus Erythroxylum; species Erythroxylum carthagenense. The sequence goes on along the minus strand of JANZLD010000237.1, from coordinate 6,382,209 downwards.
ACAAATCCTTCAAAGTCAAATGGGGGACGGTGGTCTATGCATTCTACAATTAACGCCGGCGGGGACGGTTAATACTTGGGTGGTGGATCCGTGACTTTGTATAGTCAAAATTCAATGGTATGGCTTCTGACGAGCAGCAGATGTATTAGGTGAAGTATGCTCCTTTGCATGAGCGTGGTCGTTGACTTTATAATAAAAAGAAGACGAATCACATCGAACATGATCCAGGCTTAAAAGCACCATGCGTTCCCAGGAAGCAAAATTTAAAACCCTGATGACTGTTTAGAACACTTGAATTGAAAGACAGCAAACTTAATGTAGGAGAACAATACCTTATACATCAATCAATACACAAATGGAGTATGCCAGATGATATACAGATGAAGCTATTTAGTAACTGTGGGGAAAAACTTGGTAACTTGATACCTGGGTGAACTCTTGAAGTTCCTGATTTTTTCTTTTTGATTGTCAACGAGGTATTTTTGAAGGGTTCTAATTATAAGAAGGTATCTTTAAAGTAACTATATTCAGATTAATCCTTGCTCAAATTGAGTAGATACTTTACAGAAAATAAAATTCTAATATCAAAATTTAAATAACTGCGTATATAAGAGTAGTTTTAAACGGCTTAAGTTCTTAATATTCTAATGTCCTTAAGGTTAGCACAGGATGATGCATACTTATACATCAAGCAAAGATGGAAGGCAAACTCCCAACTAAACTGTGTTGTTTTTTAGGATTAGGGTTCGGAGTCTTTAACTTTTTGAAGATCGAGTTTGGTCGCTTGATCGAGGTTAAGAAGTTTAGGTTTAATCCAAGCTCGATTAGGTTTTAGGTAGTCCCAAACTCAATCAAACTCGGATAATTTACATTAGGTTTTAGTTTAATTAAGATTTAATTCAATTGAAATAGACAGGAGTTAAAACGACACAGTTTCACGTCTATTAGGAGATAAGGTTTAAGCGACGTCGTATGACTGAATAATTTTAAAACTATTATCACTTGCCTAATAGTACTGGAAAGTGTAGGAGTAACTCCAACGCCAAAGTGAAACAGAAGGAAACAATGTCGTGGCTAGCGAGGTCAATTGCTAATTCTCTCAAACTCGACGACGATGACGGTGACGGTGATCGACACGGCGGTTCTCAACATAATGTCAATACACTCAATGAACCTGACGCGGTTAAATCGCCGTCAAGTCCAGAAGCTGACCAGCATTCTGAGTCGTCCTCAACCACCACCACCACTACTCCGCGCGGCGTCAAGGAAGACATCTCCGAGCTCACCAAGACCCTAACGCGTCAATTCTGGGGCGTTGCCTCCTTCCTCGCTCCTCCTCCCCCCGATGCTTCCTCGACCCCGCCGCGCTCGCCTCGTCAGATCTCTCCTCAATTGGAATCAAATGATGATGAGGATCCGATCGCAGGAATACGTAGCGATTTCGCCGAGATTGGCGGGAAATTCAAATCGGGAATCACAAAGCTGTCGAGTAACAAGACTGTGTCGGAGATCACCAAGATCGCGTCCAACTTTCTTCAATTTGGACCGGGGAGGGATATCTCCGGCGAGGATTTGATTGGAAATGTTGTCGGTGTGACAGAGGAGGTCGTTGCTTTCGCGAAGGACATCGCGATGCATCCGGAGACCTGGCTCGATTTTCCTCTCCCCGACGACGACGACTTTGAGGGTACAATTAATTAAGACTTTGGATTCGATGGACTTCAATTTTGATATCATTGGGGGGATTATTTTTATCATTAGTATTACTAGCAATTCTTTATGACGCTGAATGAATACAGATCTTGATATGACGGATGCGCAACAAGAGCATGCTTTGGCAGTTGAGCATGTGGCACCGAGATTAGCTGCTCTCAGGATTGAGCTTTGCCCGGGCTACATGAGCGAAGGTTGCTTTTGGAAGATTTACTTTGTGCTTTTGCACCCCAGACTTAGTAAAGAGGATGCCTTGCTATTATCCACCCCCCAAGTATGTTGCTTTCTTAAGCTTATTTTGTCATTTATCATCTTGTTTGGTCTAATGTTCTGTAGTTTCCCATTGTTGAATCATCCTGAGGTGGATATTGATACATTTGAAAAGCAGTAATTAGGTTTAGGTAACATTCCTTAAGATGCATGTCTCCTTAGCTGGAAATCATCTTCGATCCTGCATCTGTTTACTCAATAGAAACGCTTGACAAGCCAGATCCCAGCAAATCGTTTTCTTTTGCCACTTGGGCATGGGTAAAACGACTTTGATGGTCATTGAAAGGCATCTTTTTCAGTAATGCTAAGACTGAAACTTGCAATTGTATACTTTAAATATGCTCAAGTTACGTGTCTCATTGTCTCTTTGTCTCTTTGGCGACTTTATCTTACTATGAAATCATCTGTATGGAATGATAAATTTGGAAGTCTGATCCTTAGAATTTAAGACGACAGTTTAGAAATTGTTCAAGTATAAAGTTTTAACTGGCGATAACATTTGATTTGCATGCTGTGTGGTTAGGTTCATATTCTGATAGATCTGATGCAGCTGATCATCTATATGCTAAAATGGAGAAGTGGGGTAATTTTGTATAATATTGTAATGTTTTTACTAAAGATCAAAAGTATAGGCTAGAATTCTTTGATTGCATTTCATTCTGCTTCTTGTCCTTATTAAGTACTTCTGGTAAATGCTTTGAAGTTAGAATTCTTTTATTGCCTTTGTATGAAGTGTTTCCTGATATTGGAACTCTTTATGATTGAAAGTCATCCTTATAAAGAAATTCCCCTTAATTCTGATCAATTAAGTTGCTAATCAGCACTCTGATTTGATCATGTCTTACAGATAATGGAAGCAAGAGCCATGTTATCACATGAATTGCAAAAACGTGCTAAAACAAAATCTGCACCGGACTATTCTGTTTCCAATACTTCCACATCAAAAGAAGCTTCTGATTTGCACTATGAAAGGTCTCTTTCTGTGACCCATCATGCTGAATCTGAACCAGTGACACTCGAGACATTTGGCAATGAAGCAGTCACTTCCAGTGTTGCAACTGAAATTGAAACTGACAAGCATCCTGTCCAAAGTATGGAGATACAAATTATTGACAAGGCTATGGTTGAGGAACAGCCTGTTAACCAGGCTACTCAGCAGCAAACTTCATTGTTTTCATCCTCTAGGATTATGGACGAAAATCTTGAGGATGATGCTGACGATTGGTTGAAAGATGAAAGTTCAGAAAGTGTTGGTGCCAGCAACACTATGATATCACTCAACAATGAAGAGGATGTCTCATTCAGTGATCTTGAAGATGACGATGGGGAAGTACCTGTCACTTACAAGAATGTTGCATCAAGTTCTGATACATCTACAAAAGATTCGCGAGATTGGGTTCAACTGAGCAGAAGTTCTGATGACTCGGTTAAGGACATTAGCACAGTTAGTGTCAAAAATGTTGGTTCTGATCAGGTAAGTGCTCACAACTCTGATACCAAGGAATCTAATGATTGGCTTGATGTTGATGATATTGATGCTATGTGATGATGCCATAAAAGCCTAAGAGCTTATGTATTTCTCATCTTTTTTCTAACTTCTTGTGAATAGTTTGCATACGATTTCTTCAGTCTGAGTTCGACTTCGAAACTCTATGTTTGTACATAATCTGTTCTTAATTGGTTGATATTGTGGCATAAAATGACCGTCACACTTTAATGACTTCATCACAGTACCATCAATTTGCTGTATTCATGTAACATGAGTTATTATATTGTCTCGTGAACCTGACCATAGATTAGTCTTTGTTTCTTTTGAACAGTCAAAAGTTCAGATGGGCCTAAAAAGAGAAAACCGGGAAACATCTGCTGGAAAATGAAAACTAACAATATGTCAAAGGGACTTTAGTTAGTATTATTAGTAACATTGAATAGTTGAGGAAGTACCAAAGAAATTTACATACCTCAATAGGGGCTGCATATGCAACAAAAAGATCAGTGCATGCAGATTTATATACGTGCCAGGATAGTATTATTTTGATTCTCATTATACATATAGATCACATGTCATTGCCATGTCGTAATCCTATTATTGTGGAATGATGTTGTAAAACTTGGATCTGCTAACGCAGAGAAAAGTGCGCTGAGAAGATGTCTAAATGAACTTTGGCATCTAGGCATGGTAAGTGGTGTTTAATTGCCCTGGGATTTACTCATTGCCCTTTAGTCTCTCTCTATGGCGGATTTATTCATTGCCCCTTTAGCCTTTCTGTCGATGGGCAAGAGATCAAATTCTAATGCAACCTTTGTTAAATATTTAGCAAGTGATTCAAATCACTTTGTAATGATAGCTCAGATGAGGAAATATAATTGATAACACCCACCGCTTACAATGGCACTGATAACATCACTTAGTCATATACATGGTTAATAGCAGAGGAAAGCTTCTAGCGCAAAGATAAAGTCAGAAACTTCTTAAGCTCAGAGATAAAGTCGGCGATGTTTCCACGACAACATGAAGTAAAATTGACACACACAGACACGCATTCTACGGTAACGTTTAATTGATACTTGTTTGCTTTTATGGGACACTCGCACTGTAATGCTGTTATTACTTACATATAGGAAACTTTTATGCGTTATTGAGCGGAGCCCAGTTTAGCGACTTCTTCAATTTCTTGATATAAGATCAACTTGACTTAGTTATGGTGCCCTTTTGATGTTTAGTTAAAAAGGAATTTTTGCAGGATTTGAAGCACTGTTAAGAAGTATGAAAACAAGCTAAGTAGATTGATGATCTTGCAATGTACAGCCTAAAGGACTAGAACTAGAAGATGTAAAACTACTGATTTCCTTCCTAAGAACACATTCACGGCAAGGGTTAAGTACAAGTGAGCTGTTCCTGAGGTAGGAACTCTACGATCTAATGGATCCGAAATTGCTCGAAAGCCTCTCCAACTGAGACCACAATAGGGTTCCTAGAGAGAATCTAGGTTTGTCTTCTTCATCTACGCTGTCAGTTTTAGTTCTGTTAATGCTACTACTAATTGATGGTGCTTTAGGAGTCCATCCTGGTGATTTGTTCACCACAAGAACTGAACCTCCAATCTCTTTTCTTACCAATTCCACCGTGTGTTGACTAACCTCGTATCCTGAAGCATCTGTAACATAGAATGAACCTACAGCTTTATCCCCATGAGTTCCTATCTCAGCCCTTGATATCGATAACCCGTTCTCCCGGAACACCCGTGTCATGTCCGATAGTAATCCCATCCGATCATTAGTGCAAACATCCAGCCTCAACCCCTGCGGAAAGTATCATAATAAAGATTTGAAGAACACATTAAATGGTGAAAACTGAGTCAGACATTGTATAGTATTGTATGCACCCACATGGGATACTCTTCTCTCAATGGCAGCAATCAAGCACTGAGTTAGCTCCTGCCTCTCGCTCTCTGTATCCAAGGTACATCCATCTTTCTGTCGAATGAAATACTCCTGCAACAGCCACATTCAAACTGAAGCATGAAGATCGCCGCCGGGTTTTGAATCATTTGTAATCATCGTTAAGAGTTTAATCACCTGATCAGCCATGGCGCCTTTGGAGCTGACAGCTGCATGGAAAACTACGTACTGCATGTCGGTCAACACACACAAAGTGTCGAACAGGAGCTTTGGTCGGTCTCTGCACCTCATGTTCACAACCGAGTAACCTTTCTCCTTGCAGGACTCTATCGACACATGAATCTTGGAGCAACTGTTCCGGTGGCCAACACCACGTCCGGTGCATCCACAACACGGCTCGTAGTCCACGGCAGAATACATCAGCTGGTGAAGCCGTCGTTCTGTGTGGGTTCGGCCGGCAGTGGGGGCGGTGAGTCTCACGCTCTTTTTTTCTTCAGTCCCATGACGGGCCTGAACCACGTTCTCTAACTGTTCCTGGACTGTGGCCAGTCTTTCAGGGTCCGAAATGGGCCCACTTGGGAAACCATTTTCGACGTATATTATGCATGCTGTTATATTGTTGTGGGTCCACGCCGCCGCGGCCGTGATGTGGCATTCCAGCTCGGCTAGCACCGCTGATATCTCCGACAGAAGCCCTGGCCTGTCGGTTCCTGTTACCTCCAAGGCCGTGTTTTCAGTGGCGACATGTCTTGCCTTCACTTGTCTCTTTATGCTACATGTTTCTATTTCCTTTGATGCCCCTCTTCTCCTACTTGCACACAACGCCTGTAAAATTATCCATTTTTATCAAATACAAGCATGGATTCTGCTTCTATTATGTGTTCTATGGTCACAAGTCTGGCTCCATTTTTTTCTGGTTCAAGCTCCAGAAGATAGAACTTTATTTTATTAAACTTAACTTTAATCATAAAATCAATTAAACTTGAATCTAAATTTATTAATTTAGGAAAAAACCAAAATTATCATCCCTACCACCAACATCCTCAACCGTTTATTTTGTAGGTACTACGTGAATTCACGTGGGATCTATATGAGACTCACATAAATAAATGACTGATATTTATTAAATACAATAAGACACCATAATATTAGAGAGGAGATCTGAACTCATCTTTTAAGTGGGTATGTATAAAAGCAGAGACGGAGAAAGAACCTGTTGAATATAAAGGATGAGACTTTCGTCAGTAAGCTTGTTGCCAAGCTGATCAGTCACGTGAAACACTGCCATAGCCACAAACCCACATCAATGAGATACTAATTAAATATGTCTACGAAGGATGACGCAAGCATGCGGGGACCTACCGTCCATAAACCATCCTCCATCAGAGCAGATGTACGATTTGGATATAACAAGGTCGAGATCTGTCAAAAATTGGACCATCTCTAGTAGAATCCCGTGCTTGTTTGCGCTGTCAACCTGCCACCAACACAACACCCCCACGAAATTTAGGTTACAAAAGAAAGATGAAAAAGTGTCCATTCCATGAGAATCATGTCACTTTTTTTACGTTCTCTCAGTGACCCTTATAGTTTCTAGGGTTTCGTGGCTTAGAACAGAGGTTGTGTCTATCCAACTAGATCAGGTGATCATTTCATGATTTTGGGTGGCAGTAATTGTTAAAACACGACTCTGACCGCTCTTTTGTTTGTCATGCACAAAACTGTTGAAGCAAATGGAAGGTCTCTTCCTGATGGTCTCGGATACTAACTGAATACTTCCAATTTATAGCTCTGGGGTGCAAAGGAATCTCCAACAGAAAATCAAAAGGCTGTTTAAACTTTAAAAGTTGTTTATCATCTCTGACCAGGGTGGAATAACTATGGCTCAATGTTAGTCCACTAGAGTAAATAGTATAGAACTTTACCTTGACAAGCGTGCAGTCCCTGAATGGGTCATTATCAATACAAACCCTGCAAATCCAAAACCAGGAAAGCTTAGACCATCGGCATCAAGTTCAAGCAGTTCTTAACCAAAGAAAGAATTGAAATCCATGATTCTTAATCACCTTGGAGGATAAATTCTTTCAATGAGTGTTTCGTATTCAGGGTCGATATACGGCTGGTACGCCATTACGAGTGGTTCCCGTTTGGTTTCATCAGAAGATAAGAACTAACCTTGAGCAATCATCGCCAAGTATATATGACCTGTCCTTTTAGAATGATTCAAACCAGGGAATGGTCAGAAACGTAGGGAGAGGATAAACGTGCGCTATTATTTGGCTAGTTCGTTAGAATCTTAAGCACAATTAATGGAAGACAGCGAGCAGAATTGTATCCGCCAATTCAATTTAAAGATTCTTTCTTGATTAGAAAGGGAAACATGCGATCTCCCATTGAGTTTCTATGGAGATAAACAAATAAAAGACGTTCTTGAGTCGGTCTTTTGGTTGAAATGAGAGATACAAAACGCGTTTCCTGCCTACAGAACTGCTAAGATATATTCAGAAAGTCTAATCAGAAGAGTGGTGTTAAAGATAGCCGTCAAATTCGAGTAGAAAAGAAGCAAGAACACCTACTGATCTTGGTAGAGAAATAGGTCAAAGCTGAAACATCAGATAATTGATCACAAAGTAGAGAAAGTTTAATTCCTCACAGACATTGAAGCTTCCCTGAAACACACAACTAAGCGATGCCCATGCGTAGACTCTTGTCTACTGGTTCTACAAGATTTGGAAAGAGTAGAAGATCAAGACAACAGCAAAAGATAAAAGTTACCTGGTGCAAGAGTAGAATCGTTCCAAAGGCAAGAGAGTTGTGGCTAATCATATAAGATTTTCTTGGTGCAGAGAATTGTATTATATAGAGCCGAAATCGAAGGAGAGTCGATAGAACAGAAACTCCAACCAAACTTGGAGACACACAGCCGACTTTATTTTTCATCTTTTTCCTATTTATCCTCATCCTTCTTTTTCTTGGTTCATAATTGAATTCATCTCCTCTTATATATATATGTCGGTGAATCTATAAAAAGATTACCTTAATTGGGTATACCATAAATTATAAAATACAATTAATAATCATAAATTCTCTTAATTGAAATAAATATGATTTGAACTTATAATTTTTCTTAATATTCAAATTCAATGTACAAAGTAACCAATGATCTTCTTTTTGCGGAGAATATAACGCAACATTTTTTATATATTTTTTTACAAAGAAGTCGTTTCTTAAAATTAAGATAAGTTATAATTAATTTCATTTATCTTTTAAATTAAAGAATTGAGATTAAAATAAATTATAATTTATTCACGGAAACTATAATTTTTATGATTAAAAAAAACTATGAGTTCTTAAATTATTGACCATGAATCCAATGTTTTGAAACCCGGACCGGTCATCGAACTGGTGGCTTTACTGGTTACCGGTTTGACCGGTTCGACTGGTTCAACTACTGGTCGAACCGGTGTGACGTAATAATTATACAATAATTATATTTAATATTAAAAAAATTCAAAAAAATTCAAAAAATAAAAAAAATAAAAAAATAAAAAAATTATCGAACCGGGCCAACCGGACCGGTCCGACCGGTCAAAATCGATCAATTGGAC
>JANZLD010000237.1:6341962-6370192 GCA_026413575.1 Erythroxylum carthagenense | reverse complement strand
TGTTACATTGAAAGAGATGTATTTGCAAATATTGACAATGATGTTGTTATGAAAAGATTTCAATATATGAAAAGTAGGCGAGGATCATTGTAATTTTAGCTATTTTATATTCTTAATAAAACTTTGTTTTTTTATTTAGTTTTGATATGAAAATTTTTGTGAAATTTATATTTTATTTGGGCCCCCCATATTTCCGTCCTTGGCTCCGTCACTGATTGGCGTCCTACCATGAAATCGACAACCATATTCAAGTTCCGGTCTTCCAAGAACTTCACCTAAATAGTAGGATCCCTATCATCCATTAACCAGAAATCCCTCCATATATTGATGGTAACACCATCACCAACGCGTTTTCGACATCCTTGAAGTAAGATGGGCCATGCTTGACACATACTTCGCTAAATCTGGCTTGGGTTGTTGCCGAGGGGTACTGTGAAAAACTCAGAGTTTGAGAAGTATTTGGCCTTTAGGATTTTTGCGGCAAAGGAATTAGGGTATTTAATCAACCTCCATCCTTGTTTTGCTAGTAAAGCAAGGTTAAACTGTCGCAAATCACGTTATCCTAAGCCTACATGAACCTTTGGAATTGCTAGACGTCTCCAACGAAGCCACTTGATACCTTTGTTATCTAGACCTCCATTGTGCCAAAAGAAACTATTCATTAAAGTTTCCAAGTCCTTACATGTATCGACGAGTAATAAGAAAAGGGGCATGATGTAGTTTGGTATAGCTTGAGCCACTGTTCTCAACAAAAACATCCTTGCCTACTTTTGATAATAATTTTGCTTTGCATTCCTGCAATCTCTTTGTTAATTTTTTCACCACATAATGAAACACTAGTCTTTTTTTTTTGTTCAATAACAGATGGCATTCTCAAGTAGCTATTATGACCATCTTGCTCATTAACACCCAAAATCTGACAAACCGAGTTTCTGATTGTCTCTTTTGTATTAGGGGTAAAAGAAATCCCAAAAATTGAGAGGTTGATTTTTTGCCCCAAAGCTATCTCATATAGATATAAACACTCTTTCAAATGTACAGCCTTTTTTCTTGTAGCTCGAGTAAAGGAAAGAGTATCGTCGGCGAAAAAAAGATGAGACACTGGAATGACCCCTCTTGCAATCAGAGCACCGTGAATATGACCTTGTGCTTGATATTTGGATAGAATGGTGGACATTCCACACAAGGTATAAAATGACAAAATAAGGCTTATTATAAATTCTCATAAAGAATAAAATGAGGTAAATCAGGACTCAATTCACTCTTGAAACTCAACAAAGTTTGTAAAATGAGGCAAATCCTTTTAGTTTTTTTTCTTTACATAATTTTTTCATTTGATTTTTTTTAAGTTGTAAGAATTAATGCAACCTATTAGGTTTTCAATTATGTCACAATGAGTGACTTAAGGTATCCTCTTTAATAATAAAAATATGCATTTAAAATTTACATATTTATATATTATCAATTTATTAGGCCTTTTTTATTTTATCGAGAGCATATAAAACATTTAGGAATAACTGTGGATCTTCTTAAATTAATGAAAAAATGAAAAATTATAGGAAAATTTTGGCATGGTTATTATATCATCCCTCTATGAATTACAAGTTTAAGTATACCTAAAATTATTACTTCATTTATAATTTTAAGTTGAGATTCTATTTTTTTATAATAATGAAATTTACAGATCTTAATTCAATAATTTATAAATTTTATACTTTAATATATTATTTAACAAATAAACAATTTAATTTGATTTATACTTATAAAATTTAGCATTTTGTCTCAATCAAATTAAACTTATGTCCAATTGTAATGATTAATGACATCATTAGACACCAACAATTGAGCCAATGATTCCAAACGATTTTCCTCCAAACAATTTCTCGATATGGGCGAGTGAATTGAAAAGGTTGAAGGATCTAAATATGGCCCACAAGGACTAATAGTGGCTGGGAACAGAGTTGTGTTGGAGTTGGACTAAGGGATTCTTGTGGTTGTTTGAGCAGTGAAACTGATCGTTTTTCTTCTTCTCCTATCCAAGCTGCCATAACGTCAGGTTTTTTCTCATCTCTCCAATTCTCTTATTTCTTCCATCTTCCTTTATCTATATATCTCCAAGATCAACTGATTAGTCCATCAAAAATCCACTTTCTCTTTCCTTATTGGGAAAGCAATGACAAAGCCAGAAGGAAAGAAACCGATGAATAAGAGGGATTAGACCAACCACTCAACCCTTGTTTACGTCTTTGTTATAAGCTTCAAGTTCGCAGTTTTTTTTGCCATATCTGCTTTTGGGTTTGATTTATTTTTGGCTATCTCTTCATGGACTTGCAGTTGGCGAGAAAGGGTCTTCTTTATTATACCAGGAAAAACAAAAGGTGGGTTCTTTTGTTGGTAGGTCTAGGTTTTTCTAGTTATGGTGCTTATAGAGTCTGTCATCTTCCATCCGTTGTTCGAAAAAGGGAAAGACTTTCCAAGATTTTGGGGGCTTTGATTTCATTGGCTGAAGTTATCTCTGATTCTGCAGAAACCATTAGACTGGTCTCCAACGATCTCAAAGATTTTCTTCAGTCTGAATCAGACCAAATTCCCAATAGCCTGAACCAAATTTCTAAACTTGCGAGATCAAACGAGTTCTCTGAATCTGTTGTTACTCTTACACAAGCTTTAACGATGGGAATTTTAAGTGGTTATCAGTCCAGTTCGAGAACTGAAGAGGGTGTGCACACAAGTTTTAATCCCAGCTTCTTGGATAAGGTTTTCGACAAGCTGTCTAGTCCTGCGGGTTCTGGTTTTGTTTCTGTTATCGTTGGTAGCTTTGCTAGGAATTTGGTGATGGGATTTTATCAAATTCTCGAGTCTAGCAGAGAAACGAATACTGATTCAACAGATAGCAATTACAGTAGCAATTGTCGAGTTGGTTGTGAGATGAATTCGGCAAGATGGGTAGACCTGGTTTGTGACGAGAAGCCTAAAGCACTCATTGGTGATTGTGTTCAGTTGTTTGTGAGCACTGCAGTTGCTGTGTTTCTTGACAAAACTATGCATATCAACACTTACGATGAGATCTTCTCCGGAATGACGAATCCTAAGCACACTGAGAAAGTGAGAGATGTGTTGGTATCAGTCTGCAATGGGGCAATGGAGACTCTTGTGAAGACATCTCACCAGGTCTTGACGAGTGCTGATACTAAGGTGGATTCAAGTTTAAGCAGTCCTTACTTGACCATTGATCAAGAAGACGTTGGTCTAGCGGACGAGTTTCCGGAGAGTAATAGAGAATCAAAGGCAATAAAATCAATTCCTGAGGTGAAAGATGCTGGGTGGGTTGGTAAAGTCTCATCAACTCTGTCAGTGCCAAGCAACAGGAGACTTGTTCTTGATGTTACTGGAAGAGTTACATTTGAGACAATTCGATCTTTCCTGGAGTTTCTGCTGGAAAAATTATATCACGGTATTCGTAATTGTGTTCATGCTATTCGCGATGCTATTGTGGACAGAGGTCTTGAAGCTGTGAGATTTGTGTCTACCAAAGCCTGTGTTGCTGCTACTATATGCCTTTCCTTGTGGTTGCACATACTCAACGGACCTTGGGTTCTGGTATCAGCTTAAGATATTTTCTAGTCAAGTATCACTGCCATGGAATTGAATAGACCATTCCTGTATCTGATTTAGGGATGGGAAACCGGCTTAAACCAGTTTGGCGAAAATGCTAAAACGACATTGTTTTGACTATGAGCTTTTGACTATGAGCCACCCTACCGATGGGCTAGAGTCTAGTTCATTACCAACCCTAATCTAATTGATGTATATGATTTTTATCTTCTTGCACAATTTAAAGTAAAGAAATTCTTCTCAATGATAAAGGCATGCTTCTTTCACAAATTCATTCTCTCGTTATTGATGTTAAAGAAAATTCCATTAAAAGTAATGTGCATCACAGGTATCATTTAGCATATGAGGTTGCTGATGAATATCTAGTACTCCACATACAGAAACTAACCGATATATTACGTTAATGCTCCTACCAGAAATGTAACAAGAAACCCTCTGTGCAAGTTTTTCTCAGAACATGAATTCTGCTTTGTATCGAGCTCACTGAATACCAGCGGTCAGAACATATTTTAATCTCTATTCTTCAATTCAAAACGTGGAAGTCATTCCAGTTTCCCATCTTAGGGAAGTTTCGGATGACAAATTCCTTACACCAATTCTTAAGTTGAGCTTGTTTCAGTTTCTTTTGCAGCTGCCTCTTCCTGAAGCTTGTTTTTCCAGTATTCATCAAGTGGAGGTCCAAATATCGCCTTCCCTGAAACAACACCGATCCTGCAAAATATCATAAAAAGAATGCTATAGTGTCAAATTCACATATCAACCTCTCCGAATTGGTGAAGCTGTAAGAATAAATAACAAACAAGTGACAATGATAAATGAGAAAATTTTGAAGCAAAGACAATTGCACCCAACATAAATACCATATCTACCAGGAATCTACTAAATCCATCCTCTTCAACCAGTCAAAGTACATCATTATTATGGGATTTGCAAAAGGTCAAGTGTCATGGACTGGCATATTGTTATTACATTTCAGCGTGGCAAGCCTAGAAGATAGCCAGAGGAAGAGATTAAAAGGACAATGACATTCATGATTTGTCATACTTCCATTCAATTTACTGAATGCGAAAGAGAATTTGTACCTAATATTGATGTGTGAAGGAGAATGTGCAAGTAATTGCACCAGATTGGAATGGGCTGTAACAAAATGCAAAACATGCAGCTTGCAAGTTGACGAATGAACAGGAGAAACCTGATCAATTTTCTTTAAACTTTAGAAACCGACGAAATCTAGACATGGATAGAATCAAGGATGATGAAAGCTGAAGCAATCTAGGAGGTCCTATGAACAGAAATTTATCAGAAGAAATAAGCAAGCAAGAAAGAATTGTAGGGAAGAGAGAGGGAAAAATGTAAAAGAAGAATCAAGAGAGAAAAGTTGAACAAACTCTCGTTCTCTTTCTCTGCTGAAATCTCTAGTTCAGGATTATGCAATATGAGATGTAACTCGACACTCTTAGCTTTACATGACACAATGTATATCGCATTTCCTGAGGCACTCCCATTAGATTTTCCATTGAAATTGGGAATCTTTCAATAGAACTTGAGCTACTACGTTCAAGAAATTTTGATTCTATTTGCCCGAGTGATTGATATCAATCTAACATAATTTTCAAAGATTACTTAATACATATTGGAATCCCTAACCAGAAACGAGGAACAATACAACTGAATGAACGAAGATTACAGCCTTCCCAACAAAGCCAAATACCGAAAGCAAAGAAACCAAGAACTTGATTCATCAATTCACAAAACAACCTCAGTCTCCACTACTATAGCAGAAAATTAGGAATTAATCACATAATCAAAAAAGCAAAGCAGATGCTTTTAAACCAACCTAATTCCAATCATTTAGCACACACAAAATCCAGCTACAACGGAAGTCAAAAGCCAATATACTAATCAAATTAACTATTTCAAGAAGCCCCATGTAACATCAGAAGCTCGAAATGAAGAAACAAGAAAAAGAAAGTTAGATAAACAACAATTAGATAATACAAACAAAGAAAAAGATGGGGAACTCACACTACGGCTCCGATAACTAATGGGAATGAGAGAAACCTGCTCCGAAGGAACATGTCTGAAACGTATCCTTTTTCAAGTTTATACTTCTCGTAACTTCAATTCTGAGATTCGCAGGTTTTGCTGCCACACAATGGCTTGGAATTAGCTTGGTGCTGCTCAACACCGGAGGCTTGACAGCTTTTTTCCTTGGTAACAATGGGCCTGCCAAAATCAGACTCCCTCTAATCCCATTCCAGATTGACTGGTCTCCTCCGGCCCAAATGTTTATATGTTTAAGCCTTTTTTTTTCCTGACTTTATTATTAATATTTTCAAAATTGGACTAAAAATTAAATTAGTAAAACACAAAATTTAACATTTAAAAATTTTAATTAACATTAAAAGTCATAAAATAGGTTTAAAATTAAATGAAATTAAAAATTTTGAGAAATTACTGAAAAAGATTGTCTTTATTTATTAAAAATTTTAAAATCAATTAAAAAAATTGTCAAATAAAAATTAACTAATTTTATTTTAGTTTATAAGAACTTATTTTTTCATAAAAATTGGTCAATTAATTAATAAACTGATTGATATTTGACAATAAAAATTATTAAACTAATTCAAACTGAAAATTTTAAAACCAAATTAAAAAATTGACCGATTTAAAATTTTCAATATTAAACCAATCAAACCAGTTCCGTTAGTTACTATTATTAAGGACTCAGGCTCGGACCTCACAAAATAGTATAGACAAAATTGAGTTTGAATTAGAAATTGATTGAGTTTAAATTAAAATTAAATTTGTGTTCAAGTTTTTTAAGACAAGATTCAAATTTACTTCAATATATATTCGAAACTCAATTTAAAAATTTGAAGTTTAAACAAAAAGTTAAAAACTCAAGTTTAGTTATGTTTGATAAAAATTAAATAATAAAAAAATGAATTATTGTTATCCCAAAGATAAAATGACTGTTTCTCAATATAAACTCGACATCAAAACATGGGAAGTGTATCAGTTCCTTTGCACCATAAAGAAGTCAAATGTGATGAGATGCCGACATCCAGAAGAAGAGAAAGACGAGTCAAAACGTTGGAGATTTGAGTTAATGTCGACATGGAAAAACTATGTACTCTTCTTTTTGTAATGTAATGCGATTAAGAGTTATTAAAAGTCCAAGTCGCAGGATGTTTAAGTTTGGTGACAACTTCGTTACGATCGACCATTTGAAAAGGAAGATGACGTGAATAATTAATATGGCAAGTTGCAGGTATGTTAATCGCGCATCATTATGATTGATCAAAACTAGGGTTCATACCGAATTAGTAAAAGTTCGAGAGAAGAGGGCATACACTCGTGCGATTCCATCCTTATCAAGAAAATGGTATTTAAACAAGAATAACGTTAGTTGACTGGAGGCTAAATTGTATCTGACTATAATATACAAAAGGTGGTGGATTCAGACAGGCAACAATGTGAATGCTATTTTCTGTCTTTCACGGACCGTCAGTGCCCAGTTAATGGCGAAATCAGTTGCAGTTATTAATGCTCATTGATATGCCAGCTGATTACACATTTCTGATACATTCTTGACACTCAAAATGTGAAATCACCCACTTTAGATGCTCTCGCACTTCAGACCGACAGAGTGGTGGAGTAAATTATACTTCAATCTCACTCAACTCCTCAAAAAAATGGTCGAATGTTCAGTGAGCATAAAGAGTCACCATATTGGATGAAACTTTCATACTGTTTTTACCAGGATTCAAACATAAGACTCTCGACACTCAACAATCTTCCTAAGGTCAAGTTGATAGATTCTTTTTCCATATGAAGTATGTTTCTTTTTGTTTATAGTATAGTTGTTCTTGACTTCTTGTTTAACTGAAAATTATTGTCGACCACTCATTACATGTAATTTATCACTTGTTTAAAAACTAAACCGGAATAAGATAACAGGCTTAAGGTTCAACCAGTATTAAATTGTTATAAAATCGACTAAAAATTAAATAAATATAAAACATTTAAAATATAATTAAAAGATATTCTCTTTATTTATTAAAATTTTTAAAGTTTAATTGAAGAAGACTTTTAAATAAAAATTATTTCTTACATGGGAAAAATGCTATCTTAAATTATTATATGGCACATTTAATATAAATAATTTATTAAATATTAAATAATTTTGAGATTCAATTAACTTGCATTAAAAATTAAAAATTATATATATATATATATATATAAGATTAAATTTGTTGGACTTGCTTGTGATTTATCATATTATTAATTTACTTTTTAATATTGATTTGATAACATTCATGATTCATCCCTATGTTGTTAATTTTTGTTAAAAGTTTATCAATACCTTTTAAAACGATGCCGATTTTATACAAAATATTACACATGATACTAAACGTAATGCTATATGATATCATTTTAAAATTCGTAAGTAAAAGTTTATAATAAAAGTTGATGATAGGGAGACATTTGCTATAAAACTAAAATTATAAAGAAGCTATATATTTTATTGTATGATATAATATATATATCATACAATAAAATATATAGCTTCTTTATAATTTTAGTATTAAAAAAAAGGCACATCAATCTTGTTCATATAAGTTCTTTAGAGATGAATAGATATGAGATCAAAAGGTCATATGTTTGAAATTTTTTATTTATACTCTCTTGATCGAATTTACCCTGTAAAATTTATTTAGTACAAAATAACCTATTCAAATATTTACCCAATATGCATGTAAAAGATACCGAATGCTGTTGCTCCGTAAAAAAAAGGTAGTTCATACGTACTTCTTAGACTTGTCAAGTTGAGTGTCAGTTGAAGACTGAACGTGGCCTGCTCATTGGTTCCATAAAAAGGACACTGAGGACCACCACATTGATCTAATCGGAAACGCTTAAGTCAAAACAAAACTATTCCTTATTCAATGGAGTTGCATAAAGAGAAAAAGGGAAAAGGCCCGACCTTTCGTTCCTTTCCTTGTCAGGTATTGCGATCGTATTTACTCAACCCTCAACAGCAATTTGTGAACTCTTTTATTGCCCCTCAACAGAACTCGGAAGGAGTAGATGTTGGCATTTAATTGTTAAGAAGAAAAGAACCGAAAGAATGGAGCTTTAAGAAAGATCATCTAACTGTTCGATCACTGTGGACATACCCTTTTTAGGACTTCCTCTCCCAAAAGCAAAAGCACTTCGTTGAGTGATGAAAACCGAACAAGTAACCACCGATCATATGCAAAATGTGTATGAATTGCTTTTCTGTTGTCTTTACTAAAATGAATATCTGTCACGCTAAAGGGCTCTCGTTCTTGTCATCATCTTATGTTTTTTCGGTCGTCAAGTAGTCTTTATTAGTTAGTTTAACACTTATCTTGATTCGTTTTATCTCTACCAAACTAATTTTTGTTTGTTTTTGCATTAAGAAGAGGTCTATTTATCTTCTACGTAACTCCAACTAATGACTGATTACTTCAATCTTCCTGAACGTATGATGAGAAAAACTTTGGAAGTGTCCGGCTGCTTGCTTAAGAAATACAATTATGTCATATTCGGCCATGTCAAGATAAGCTACTTCATTCTGAAGAAACGCGTTAAATGGATATATATATATGCCCATATCATGTCAGGTCCTGCATATTCTACACTGATAGTCCAACACCTTAATTTCCTGAACCAAATATGGAAAACTGAAGCAACTCAGAAGAAGATGATTGCGGACAAGAATCACCAGAAATTGGACATTTTACCACTATCTGTAGTAAACCAATGAATCAACGGTCAAAAAGGGAAGAGCTATGTGTTAAATTCGAACTATTTAAGTGAGATATAGTACTGTGTTATCGCAAATAGGAAGAACCTTTATCTTTTACCACTTAACATAGTGTGTACAAGCTAAAATACCATAGCTAAGAAACATGAGCTTGAGCTACGGTTTCAAGGTTTATGTTTATTGGTATACACATAATCTAGATGAGCCACCAGAGTTCTTCTCGTCAAACACTCTTCTTCTCCGACTCCTTCACAGCTTTCTTCCATTCCAGCTTCTGCCTGCTCTGTTACAACTTTCTGATCATATCAACAAACAAAAATCCGCAAGCGTTAAAGACCTATATATGTAAATAATCCCCTTTCAATCCTACAAGCAGATTCTTGGGAACCCAAAAGAGCAAATTCCAGGGTGAAGTTACCTGGTTATGGTTCTGCGCCGCCTTGGAGTCATGGTAAAACGCTGGTACATGGCGCGCAGCTTGAGATAGGGAAGAGCAGAGGAGGACTATTAAGAAGAAGGTGGCAAGGATAGGCTTTGACATTTTTGGTTGGTAGGATGTGGCAGAGCTAAGATGTACTTGATCAATGAGAGTTGAGAGTGTATGATGTGCATATATAGGGATGGGCTAGCATGAGATCAAATGTGTGAACATGAGAGGCAGACATATGACTTTATAGGTCATGCAACATAAATATAGAAAAGGAAATATGCTCTAGAAGAAAAGGAAAATAAAATTTGTTAGTTTTGTACGGACTTTAACAATATAAAAAATTCAATATGAAATTTAGTATACTTAAATTTAATAATAATATAGTCTAATTTGATTTTTATTTAAATATGATTCAAACAAATACTTAAATTTAAATTGTAAATCTAATTTTGGATCGTTTAAAAATTAATCAAGTCGATTAAATCTTGATATAAAATAATATTATTTTGTTAAAATTAATAAAATTAAATTTAACTCAAGACTTAATCATTTTAACTTTTATTTATTGAATTCCGGCCAATCTAATTTATTATTACATGCATCCACGATTCATATACTAAAAGGAAAACAAAACATATATGAATTTATTGTATTTTGCAATATAAATAGAATATGAATGCAATTACGTTAAAGCTATAACTAATTTAGGGTATGTGAGATGCAATATATACCTTAATTTTTTTTATTAGCTCACGAGGTGTCCTAGAAAAATTTTAATTATGAGAAGACATCTTTAAGTCATCCACTCTCAAATTAATCTCCACTTGTACCGGGTTAGCTCGTAAGGAGTAAAGTGCTGGTCAAACAGATTTATCTATTCTTATAGCTCTAGTTAAGGAATAAGAATGCTAAACCACTCGCATCAATCTGTTTAGTTTATATACCCTAAATTAAGGCATACATTTCTAAACAAATTGGAGCATTCATCATCACATCTCAATAGAAGTCACCCCTTGTGCTTGCAAGACATAACAAGGCTAACATGCAGTTGGATACGAAGATTGACTTAATACGATACTATTAATAAATCCTCCTAGACCGAAAAACCTATAATAACCGAAAGCATAATCTAGAATGCCCTAGAAGAAGGCCTTCGACATTCTCTCCCATGTAGATTTCTTTGATTAGGTCATCTGTTGACTTCCTCTCTCAATATCCTGAGGAATTTTCTCAGGTATGAGGTGGTGAGACGCGTTGATCACCACCGATTTACCAGCGAATGTCATGTATTATCAATCATATGAGTCGTGAAAATCGTTAGATCGATTAGTTAATGGATAGTAAGGGTTGAGCTTGTGGACTTTAAACCACCTGGCTAATGATGACACTTTGTATTGATTTCACACCTTCGATAAATAGGATTAGTAATGAGACGAATTAGAGGTTTAATTTTAATTTTAATTTTATCGAATTTGAATATTTAAATTCAATTTTTTTATAATTATCAAACAAAAAATATTGAATTTCATTCTAAATTTAAGACCATTTAAATTAATTTTAATCTTTTAATTTAAAGTAAAATCTAAATTAATTTATTATCCACTAAATATGGATTCACTTTTAAGTTAAAATACCAATTCAAACCCTTGTTGAGATAAGAAACCTGATAATATATTTTGAACTGTTTACCAGGCAAAAATATGTTATGTCTTCTGTATTCTCCTAGACGTATAAATATGTTATATTCTCCTAATATACTGATGTCGAAAACAATTCACAGTGAAATAAAAACTCTAGCCACCCGTAGACATAGCTAAATCTTGGTGAATTATGTAAATCTGTTTGTTTGTGATTTTCGCATTTGTTCTTTGGTTATTATAATTGATCTTTCGCAACAATTCTAATTAATTTGAAAGATTCCTTCCCTTATTTGTACAAACTTGCTGAAAATGACATTGCCCTATTAGATTAGGTTAGTAATTTTATTGACAAACCCACATTGGTCGTTACAAAAGTGAGAAATCTAAATATCATTCTTTATTTTCAATGTTTACCATAACTTATACTGGTTCCAAGCATATCCACATGCAGTAATTAGCCCACTGAAATGAAACTTGTGTGCCTTATCCACGTAAATGGCCACGATTAGTCATAAGCTGGTAGGCACTAGATATTCCCAATACCTTATTGTATAGGATATGCTTCTACATTGAGTGGAAGGCAGGCTAGCTATATCGTACGTCCCCAGTTTTTGAGGTTAGTGGCAAACGCTAGAATCCACATAATTAGTGGAACCACAACTATAAATATTTATGTCCAGTGTTCATCACACTCTACATGGTTATCTAGCCACCTCTTCCTGTTGCCCACCGTCTCAAGTAGGGTTTCTTCGTACACTACTCGTGCTTCGTGCTTTTAGTCGCTGAGGAAAAGAAAAGAAAAAAAAACAGAGCAAGCATAACTAATGCCACAAAAGTGTAAAACGTGCTCTTAACAATTGTATGGTTGTCCTTTCGTCCATTAATTATATACGATATGCAATCTAATATGTATAAATAAACGGAAGAACAGTCCACCACGTAAACTTTAAGATTGTGATTTGCATATCCAACCAATTCCTTAGATCTCCAATAGACATGAGTTTCAATTAATTTTGCCTTAATACGTCACATTCATGGACCGAACTATTTCCAGGCGAAGATTGAGGTTTTCCAAGAATAATTTGGTTTCATTATAGTTTGTCCAGAGTTTACATCTCATTCTAGATGTACGAAAAGAAAAACCAAAGTCGACCAAAAACAAATCCAAGGAAGCAAAAGTATATTTGACAAAGGTTGAATAGTAAAAGAACTTGGAATCAAATAGGTTGGTACGAGTGATTCAGTACTCTCATCCCTTAATCAGAGGTCTCGAGTTCGAGTCCTGCGAATGGATCAATCTGTTTGACTAACACTTTACTCCTTACGGGCTGATCCAGTGCAAGCAGGGATTAGTCTGGGAATGAATGACTTAAAGATGCCATTCTCATGAGTTAAGACCCTCCTAAAACACATCGCGGATTAACCAAAAAAAAAAAAAAAGAACTTGGATAGGACAATAAAGAACAGCTTGGACTGTGTGAGGAAAGGAAGTACAAACAAGGCAAGTGTCTAAGTTCTGATTGAAAATCCAATGCTTTCACGAGTCAAAAGCATTTCCAATTATATTCCTTTCGGTTAGTAAAGCAAACGTTAGAGCGTTTAGTAAGGAAATTTGCATATCTCTTTATACTTTGATTTGCATTCAAACTCATCTTTACGACTGGGCACATATGTATACTACGACTTTTCCCTTCAAACACATGCGGAGATTGCACAATCGAATCGATCATAATCTCCTTCTCATTTCATACATTTCAAGAATGAGTTCACTCGATATATAAATGTATGCAACAACCAAATGTTTTTCTACCTAAGTAATCTCTATATAGTTAGAGTTATCAATTCGTTAATACAGTTTTCAATTGCTTATTTATGTTTTGCAACAGAATAACATTTGTGACACACAAAAGGAAACACATCAGTGCATGTGGGACACAATACAAATTAATTATAAGCATTTGAACATAAATTTCTTGTTTTCGTGTCATGAGTTGAATATAAATACAGACACGAGCATTTGTTCAAAATTTTAAAAATTAATGTTATAATATTTATAAAATATAGATAATTTTATTTTACTGTAAAATAATTTATTATAATTAATTTTATTAAGTTAAAATTGTCATATAAGTTGAGCTCTTTGACGGCAGATAATACATTTAATTTAAAATACTTCTACAAAACAATAGATCAATACTTAGTTGATTTTTCTTTAAAAAAATTAAAATATAATTATTTATTAATTAAAAATTCTCGTTTACATTTATTTTTAACCGATCAATTTATATTTCACTCTAGTTTAATAAAATTAATGAAAAAGGTTAATAAAATTAGAATTTCATTATTTACAAGTTAAAAATTAATATTTGATTTTTTCTTAATTTGACAACAATGGTAATTTTTAAAAAATCTCAAATTTTACTTAATTTTGTAATACTAATTCAAACTTTAAAAAGTGGCGCTAAAATATTTCAACTTTCAATTTTTTTAGTAAAAATAGCTCGAAATTAGGTTCTCCCTTAATTCGAATGATATGGCGAGTCACATTAAATTAATATTTTTGTCATGTGATTATTACATATTGTCTTTGAGTCACACAAAAATTTTATCATTAAATAAAAAACCTAAAATTCTTAGAATCCTTCATATATTTTACTTC
Source organism: Erythroxylum carthagenense (assembly GCA_026413575.1). Lineage (NCBI taxonomy): Eukaryota > Viridiplantae > Streptophyta > Magnoliopsida > Malpighiales > Erythroxylaceae > Erythroxylum > Erythroxylum carthagenense. The sequence goes on along the minus strand of JANZLD010000237.1, from coordinate 6,356,051 downwards.
GTAATTATTTATAGTATTTGCTATTTTTAATTTATTAAATAATAAAATTCATCTGTGAAACAAATATAATATATGACACTTGATAGCAAAAAATAATATTGTAATGTAGATCATTGCATCATTCAAATTAAAGAAATAATTAACAATATTTTAAAAACTAGCCTGGAAGTTAAATGGGTAAGATAAGGGACTTAAGGTTTAATCGATATTATACTATCATAATACTAGTTAAAATTGAATAAAATTGAAAATTTGAAATATACTTAAAAAAGATCCTTACTCATAAAAAATTTAAAGTTTAATTATAAAAAGAGATTATTAGATAAAAATTAACTGATTTATTTTAGCTTAAAAGAATTTATTAATTTAATAAAATTGATCTATTAATTAATAAACTGATCGATTTTTAACAGGAAAATTTATTAAAGTAAACTGAATTAAAAAATTAAAAATTAAACTAAAAATTGACTAATTTAAGGTTTTTACAATCCAACCAATCAAATCAATTAAAATTTTTAGTCATTGAAAATTAATAATAAGTGTTTTTTCTAAAAATCAAAAGCTAAATATTAGTATTATAAAATTGAGTAAAATTTTAGAAATTTTTAAATTAACCCTTTAGAAAATTGTCATTTTGATATAATTGCGAATCTCTCGTCAAATAATAAGATTCTATCAGGTTTGAAAATTTGTGTACGATATTATAGCGTTAGGGCCACGACATAAAGAAAATAAAGAGCCCACCATCTATAATTAGAGCTATTCAGTATTACTATTTAGAGAAATGATTGCATTCGTCGACAAAAGGAATGCTTTATGCTGTAAGAAATATCGCTGCATTTTCATGTCTAGTTTTTAGATGAATCATAGCTAATTAACGTACACAATGATTATTCTGCTCTCTTCAGGCCACACAAGTTCAGAAATAGTCTCTTGATATTTAACGAGCAATGCTTATAAGACTTTGTAAATCTTGAAGAAGGAAGAGTACAAAGCTTGAATAAGATATATAAGAATCGTTTTCTTTGTAGTGGGTTCCATAGAAGAAAATATGCATACAATTTTCTTTGATTAATGATTCAATCTTTCGCAGTAAGAGTTCCAGTTACATGAAACCAAAACAAAACTTGACCACAACGTGTAAAAAGAATCGAAAATGGCTAGAAGTCCATGAAGCCGGAGGCTTGCATCACATGATGTCCTCATCGAATATGTTCATCCATATGAGCCAAACCCATGCTCTGGTCACATGTCTCGATCGCGTTTCGGGGTTCTTTTCACTCTCTTGGACATATCCTTCAAGCTTGCACCCATCAAAGTTACGGCTACTGTAGATTACAGTACAGTATTGCGTCGAACAAGAGCCATCTATCTTGGAAACGAACAGAAAAACGTGTAAATCTAAAAAAGGGATAGTCAGGCAGTAATTGAGGCAATCAACACCCGATAATGTTGTGTTGTGTTTCATGAACGATTGCCTGGAAATGATATCGACACCTAACTTTAAAAAGGTTTGGTCAAAAGGTTGCAAAATAAAAGAGTTTGATTCTCTGTATGTGCACTCAAGCATGGAAGAAATCCCTTCCCCTTGGCTCTACTTACCGTAAGGTGGTGCTGACTAAATAATCTTTCGATGAACAAAAGAAGGTTCGATTACCATAAAATTCCTCCCTTTCTTCTTGCTGAGAGTTAGATGGTCAGAGTGAAAAGAATTTTTCTTACCTTCACCGATTTTGACGATGGAAAAGAATAGAGATCTTAGATATTAACTGTCATACAATAGTCTCATAACGGCGAAAATAATAAGAATCAAGTAAATCCCTCAAAAGTCGTAATAACCAAGATTTAGCTAACCAATTTGACCGCTGTTAGGACCTGGATTATTTTGTTAGTAACACCAAATAAAGACACGTAAATTGAATAAACGTAAAGAAAATGAACACGTATCATTCTTCCCCTTAAGGAACACACTTGTCTGCAAATGCCATTTCAGGAAACTGAAGCAAAAAATCTCCTTCCTTCTCTCAGGTAGCATCTGCAGGCGATAACCCTTCCCAGTGTACTAATACCTTTGTTTTTCCTCTTCTAGAATGTCTTTCTAAGATTGCTTGAGGAGAGTAAACCAAGGAATCTTCTTGTATCTGTGGTAATCGTTCCATATACTATCTCATGAGGAGTATTTTTAGTGGCTTAATGAACATTAGTATTATAGTAGTACTCAGCCTAAGTAAGCCAACGGATCCACTCACTTGGTTTCTGACTTGTGCAGCATCTGAGGTATATTTCAATTGTTCAGTTCACCACTTCGGTTTGTCCATTAGTTTGAGAATGATAAGTCAAGCTAAAATTGAAACATGTCCCTGACAACCTGAATAGTTCTCTCCAGAAAATACTTATGAAAGTAGCATCTCTGTCACAAACTATGCTTGTAGACGTTCCATACAACTTAAATAAATGTTCATAAAATTATTGTGCTATTGTAGTAGAAGTATATGGATGCGATAAAGCAATAAAATGAGAAAATTTTGAGAGTCTATCTACTTCTATAAAAATTGTTGCTTTTCCTTTAGAAGGAAGCAAACCTTCTATAAAATTCATTGATAAATCTGTCTAAAGATGTGAAGGAATGGGAAGTGGTTCTAAAAGGAAGGGCTGGACTAAGATTCTCCCATTTGTGCCTTTGACATGTATCACATTTTCGAATAAAATCTCTGATGGACTTCCTCATCCCTTTCCAATTAAAAACTGATATGATTCTTTGCAAAGTCTTGTTAAAACCTTCATGGGTGCTTGAATGAAATTCTTCTACTATTGCTAGTACTAATGGTGAGTCATGCAAGAAATAAATATAGCCTTTAAAGTAAAGAATACCTTCTTTAAACTTTCACGGACCTACAACTTCTCCTTGACTATACAGATGGGCTAAATGTTGCAAAATGGAATTATGCAACACTTCTTCTTTAATTGGTTCCAACCAGTTAGGTACAGGACTTGAGAAAGTCATCAATTCACTCTCTTCGTGTTGTCTTGATAGAGCATCAGCCACAATATTCTTTTTTCCCTTCTTGTCAATTATGAAGTCATACCCCCCATCAACTTTGTGAGTCATTTCTCTTGAGTTGTGGTTGCAATCTTTTGTTCCCAAAGGTGCTTTAAAGTTTTCTGTTCAGTTCTCACCATAAATTTTCGCCCCAATAAATATGGCCTTCATTTCTTTATTGCAAGAACTAAAGCCAACATTTCTTTCCCATAAGTAGACAAAAATAGATTTTTACCTTGCAATAGTAGGCTAAAATAAGCAATGGGGCGTTGTTCTTGCATAAGCACAACCCCATGTCATTTCCACAAGCATCGCATTCGACAATGAAAGGAAGCTCAAAGTTAGGAAGAGCTAACACAGGAGCTTGTTTCATGGCCTATTTGAGTTGTTTGAATGTCAGTTTTGCCTTTGGTATCCTAATGAAACCCCTTTTTTTTCAACATTTGTGTCAAAGGACCAATTATCTTACCGTATCCAGTCAAGCCTAGAAATCATTGAAGCTTCTTAATGGTAGTAGGCTTAGGCCATTCTAACATAGCTGCAATTTTATCATTATCTACTGCTACACCTTCCGCTAAAATAAGGTGCCCAAGTATTTCACCTTTTTTTGCCCAAATTCGCACTTTTCTCTTTTCACAAATAATGTCTTAGCTCTTAAGACATCAAAAACAATTCTGACATGCTCTAAGTGTTCCTCCCGAGACTTGCTGTAAATTAAAATATCATGAAATAAAACTAACACAAATTTTCTTAAATGGACTTTAAATACCTCGTTCAACAATACCTAAAAAGTTGAAGATGCATTCGTTAATCCAAACAACACTATAAGGAACTTGTAATGTTCGTGATGTGTTCAAAATGCAGTCTTGGCAACATCATCTGGACTCATACTAATCTAGTGATATCCAGATTTTAAGTCCAATTTTGTAACCAACCTCGCACCATGAAGTTCATCCAATAGCTCACTGACTAGAATAGGAAATTTATCTTTAATGGTGTATCTGTTCAAGGCATGATAGTCAACGCATAATCTCCACGACGCATCATACTTTTTAACAAGAAATATTTGAGATGAATATGGACTTTGGCTAGGACGAATCACTCTCGTAGCTAAGAAATCAGCTATCAATTTCTCAATCTCATTCTTGTATGAGAGGTATTTTATGGTCATTGGACTTTGGAGGCGGTAATTCTCAGGGCTCTTGAAAAACATCTGTGAAAGATTGTAAGATATCCTCCAATTGAGGATGTGATTTAATGCCTTCACCTTAATCTTCGAGATGGAAAACAAAAATTTGCAAGAGAACTCCCTCCTTGCTCTTCTTTAGCTCATTTGTAATTTGTTGGTCATTTACCACTCTATCTTTAAGAGCTATTAATCCTTTAAAAACATTTTCCTTTCCACCAATATCAAACTTCATGAGCAATTTAGAGAAATTTCAAGTGATAGGTCCCAAGGTATGTAACCATTAAGTTCTTAAAACAACATCGCAACCAACTAAAGGAAGTAGACAAAAATTAACAATAATTGGAACCTTTTGTAACATGATACATATCTGTTTGCAACGGCCTAAACTTGTGAACTTCCCATTTGCTACTGCCACTTCAAACTGACCTTCTTTAGTTGGCATAATTCCCAACCTGTTTGCAGTCCTATTGTTCTACATAATTAGTGGAACGACAACTATAAATATTTATGCCTAGCGTTCATCATAGTCTACATGGTTTTTTTTTTAGTACAAAGGGACAGACTAAGCTAAATTAACGTGTAGCACGAGCAAAAGTCGCCGCTTGCGCTTCATGGCAAAGCAACTCATGGACTCCGAAGGGTGGCTCCTGGAGGACATTCAGACCTGGACGTAGAACGCTGGCAAAGGTCGCCAAAAGATCAGCACACTGATTGCCTTCCCGGACAACATGCTGGATGCGAACCTCCCAAGGCTTCTGTAAAAGCTCTTGGGTACCTGGCAGTAAAAAAGGAAACTAAGTTAACACACTGTGAGGATGAGAAAGGAGAGTAATGACCTCAGTGGAATCCACCTCGACAATCACCCTGCGATGCCCCAAGTCCCAAGCCAGCAAAAGGCCAGTGAACACCCCCCAAAGCTCAGCCGTTAAAGGCGAGCACCTACTGAGCTTCTGCTGGAAGTCTCCACGTCATTGACCGTGACAATCCCTAATTAACCCCCCGACAGAAGCCGTAGAAGTTCCTAGTTTCACCGCCCCGTCAGTATTAAGTTTCATCCACCCTTCTGGAGGTTTGGTCCAGCCCACAGGAGTGCCCACCGGGATACCTTGGGTGGGGAACACTCGATGTTCCAATAGTTGGGCACGCTCAATCCAGTCGACATAAGCTAGGGTGATATGGGGGGACCCCTCCTCCAACCAGACAAAATTGGGCTAAAAAATGAAGTTGTTACGCCTTTTCCAAAGAAATCAGCAGGCGACTCCAAAAATAGTGGCCCACATAGCCTGATGAACCGGAACAACCTTCGTGAGATTAATCTGTAACCACGACGTCTCATCATGCTAGAAAAAGTCGGTGTCCACTACCTCGCTAGGAAATTGTCTCCAGAAGGCCGACACCCTCAGACAATCCCTCACGACATGGATCGTATTCTCTTCCTTCCCATAGAATGAACAGCTACTATCCAAAGCAACACGTCGTGCCTCTTGTTGTTGGTTCGTTAGGAGTTTACGTTTGTCCACTAACCAGAGGAACGATCGAATCTGTTGAGGGCCATTCCATTTCCAAATGACCTCCCAAAGTTGATTACGGGGCACCTGAGCCCGGCCCTCAATGAAGTCATATGCTGACGCAAAAACCTCCCATGGGGGGAAGGCGCCCACAGTAATTGGTCCTCCCCGGCCCCCGCAACGGAGGGGCTAGAGTGAGCAAGGGCCACACAAACTGTAGTCGGGAGGTACTGCTGAAACTCGTGCCATCGCCAACTACCATGAGTGTGCATGAGGGACTCGACCGTAGCGAAACGAAGGCTGTCCTGAACTGGAGCAATGGCAACGTAAATAAGCAGCCCCCAGCCTTCTAACCAGTTGTCAACCCAAAATAAAATGCGATACCCATTACCCCTGGCCCAAGAGAGGCCCTGCTGAACAACTGGCCAGGCAGTCGAGATACCCCTCCATGTAGCAGCTGCCCCTGACCTGGATATTCGGAGGGGAACTGTCGTAGGATCGAGCCGATATTTGGCTCTAAGGGCCCGAACCCAAAGCGCATCAGGTTTAGTGAGTAGGTCCCATCCTAGCTTGGCGAGAAGTGCATCATTGGTAGTCCGAAGACGCTTAAGCCCTAGACCTCGTTCGGCTTTATGTTTACACACCGACTCCCACTGAACGAGATGCATCTTACGATGATCCGGTGTAAAACCCCAGATAAAGTCTCGCATAAGTTTCTCCAGGTCATCACACAATTGACGTGGAAGCCACACCGTCTGAATCGTAAAAATAGGCAGGGCCGAAATGACAGATTGAGTTAAGGTCACCCGGCCTGCTAAGGACAGCATCTGGGCTCGCCAGCCGGCAAACTTAGACTGGGCATGATCAAGAAGATATTGGTAAGTACAACGATTGGACCGCTCATGGAGGAGCGGAACCCCAAGATAGCGGCCCAGATTGGTCGTACAGGTAACCTGAAGCCCCTGGTTAAGCCACTGTGCAGCATCTCGGTGGACATTTCTCGAAAAAAATATCCGGGTCTTAGTATAGTTCACTCGCTGCCCCGAAGCGAGGCAAAAAGTCTCCAGGGTACCCCCAATGACTCGCATCTGAGTGTCCGACGTTTCCACAAAAAGCACGAGGTCATCAACAAAAAATAGGTGGGAGATAGGGGGTCCCGAGCGGTTGAGCTTAATAGGCTTCCACACCCCACTTCCCACCTCGCAAGAAATGAGATGCCCAAGACGCTCCATACAGAGAACAAAAAGGTAGGGAGAGAGGGGATCGCCTTGCCGGAGGCCCCTCGAGGGCTTGAACGGCTCAGAGAGCGACCCCTGCTAGGCGACTTGCATCGAAATAGTAGTGACACACTGCATGATAACCCAAATTAAAGGCTTAGGGAAACCGATCTCAATTAGAGTCTCCTGAATAAATGGCCAACGAAGCCGGTCATAGGCTTTCTCCAGGTCCACTTTTAAGGCCAGTTAGCCTGTAGGTCCAGTCTGCTTGCGCATCGAATGTATAACCTCCTGGGCGAGAATGATATTGTCAATGATATGCCGACCCGGAATGAAACTACACTAATTTTCTGCAGTCAAGTGACTCATATGGGCTTTCAAACGATTCACCACCACCTTCGAGAGGATCTTGTACGGGACATTGCACAGGCTAATTGGGCGAAACTGAGAGAGTTGGACCAGGGAAGGGATCTTGGGAATGAGCACCAATATGGTAAGGTTTAAATCCGGATCTCAACGTTCCTGATGGAAAATCTGATGGATAAATGACACCACAGAAGGCCCAACAGTCCCCCAATGGTGCTGGAAAAAGAGGGCATTAAACCCATCCACCCCCGGGGCTTTAATGGGATGCAGGGCATAAACCGCACTCCTGATCTCCGCCTCTTGTAAAAGGGAAGAAAGCTCCCAAAACTGCTCCCTCGAAAGAGCTGGGAATGCACCCGAAATGGGGAAGTGTGATGGAGGCTCCTCGTCCCGGGTATAAAGTTGGACAAGATAATGCTGGACAAGGCGGCGCAGCTGGTCAGAATCCGAAACGACATTCCCGGAGGAGTCCCGAAGGCGCTCAACACGAAGCTTCTTACGCTTGGCTAAAGTGACGGCATGGTAATATTTAGTGTTGCGATCACCTTTCGAAAGCCAATCACACCGAGCCTTTTGATGCCACAATAGTTCCTCCTCACACTGGACCTGTAACAGCTCACAGCTCAAAGTTTCCACTACCGTCAACAACCAATCCTGGGGCTTGGTCATCAGAGCACATTGTATGCCTTCCAACCGAGCAATCAACCGCTTCTTCCGGTAGAATATATTACTAAACACTTGACGGTTCCACCGTTGAAGGTGATTGGAGAGATGGGCTAAAGAGCGACTCAAGACTCCCTCCCCCGGGATCCAATGCTTGGCCACCACCGCTTGGAGCCCTGAGTGGGTGAGCTAGGCATTCTAAAAGCAAAAAGGCGGAGCGCCAGCAGTCCTTGGTTGAGGCCTGCAAAATTGGAGAAGCATAGGGCGATGGTCTGACCCTATGAAGGGGAGGTGGTTGTTCACCGTGTGGGGAAATTGCTGCATTCACTCTGTCGAACCAAACACCCGATCAAGACGAACTTGAGTCGTGCCACGACGCCAAGTAAATTTAGAACCTATGAAGCCCAAATCGTGTAAACCACAATAGTGAACCCAGTCCTTAAAGCGGTTATTCACAACCGGGGAAGAGGTAGCACCACCCTTCCTATCCGAGATAGCTAATTTAGCATTAAAATCACCGCCGATGATCCAGGGCCGAGTAGCTTGGCTCCCAAGCCAGGTAAGGAGAGGCCAAAGACGGACTTGGGAGGTCCTTTGTGGACTAGCATACACCACCGTTAGATCAAAATGAGACGAATGAAACCTAACAGTAGTGTGGAGGAATTGACGATGCGCTATGACCACGAAAATCGTAAACTTCGCCTTCCACAAGAGCCAAATTCCACCTGAGAAGCCTTCCGCTTCAACGCGAAAGGAAAAATCAAAACCTAGGGAATGGATAAGAGCTGTGGTCCGAGGGCCACTAATGTGAGGTTCAAAGAGGGCCAGAATTCCCGGTTTGTAATTACTAATGTAATTACACAGGAGGGTCTGAAAAGTCGATCCTCCTGCTCCTTGACAATTCCAGAAAAATATCGACATAAAGCAAAACTAGAAGAAGGTGACCTACCTCGAAGCCGCCGCACTGCTCTCCACACGTGGCTCGCCGCTCTCCATGGCTTGAGGCTCGGGATCGAATCTCGAGTCCTGATGTAGGTCAGGGTTATCATCGGGCCCAGAGGACGTCATCGAATTGTCTGGTGGGTCCGTGGGGGGAAGCTCAGGGAATCCGTCCCCCGTCCCGGGTTCCGTGACCCCCACCAAAGGAGATGTCCGCTCCCTAGTCCCTTGATCTGGGACTGCTAGTAGCTGGCGATCACATACCATCTCAGAATGCGTCGGGAGAACTATGGCTAAATTTCGGTCCGTAGCCGTGGGCTATAACTGGATAGGGGGAAAGTTAGTGACGTCAAGTTCTGGGGCGGCACTAGCCTGCCCCCTTCTGCTTCCGGGCCAGTAGAGGGAAAATCACAGACTTCCCTTTGGAGGCCTGCGTAGACTTACGGGCCTGTGTAGACTGCCTTCCCAAAGCCCCCTTGAACTGGAAGGCTCTTGATCCAGTTAAAGCTCCCACTTGGACCCGTTGGCCCAGTCCATCCAACTGACCCGCAGGAGGCGTGCTTGGATGTTCAGCAGGCTCCAGGCCTCTATCCAAGGAAGTTAAAGCCGCAAACCTTGATCCTTCCTTCACAGACACCCCACGTGAATCACTGTGGCCAGTCTGAGGACGTCCCTCACACTGTGTCTTGGGCGGCGACATTGGACATTGGTCCAAGGACCATAACCGTTGCTCGTCCCATCGATTCATGACGCGACCTCGTCCACCAATGGCTCGTCTTGCTCAGTCACCCCTGCACCAGGAATATTCGACGGAGAAGCATCTTCTGCGGCAGCACCAGATTTCTGGGAGCAGGCAGTAGGCGAATGCCCCACTATGCTGCAGGTATAGCACACTGGTGGCAGCCCTTCGTATGTGACCAGTAAGGTTTCCTCATCCAGAGTCACGTTGGAACGCAACGGGGCTGTTAGATCGACCTTAACGGCAAGCCGCGCATATCTTCCTCACTAGGCATGCAAGGAGGCGTCATCGAGCCGCACAGTGGCACCAACGATATTCCCTATTGCACGCAAGATCTAAGGATGATACCGGGCAATAGGGAGGTTGGGGATCCGGACCCATACGACGGCGTGGGAAATCTTAGCTTGGGAAGGTCAGAACGAGGGAACCCACCGCTGAACTGCAAGAATGTGCCCAAAGATCGTCCACGGTCCATTGGTGAGTACGTGTAAGAAGTCCTCATCGACCTAAAACTTGATCAGATACAAATCATAGTCCGTGTCCACCAGCTTGATGGGGCCGTGAAACTGCCACAGGCTGCGAAGGCAGGTGTAGAGTATATAATAGCCAACCCTGCGGCCAAGGGACCTTCACCACCACCGCACGACTCCATTGCTGGTTGAGTTTCGAGCGTAGCCGCTGGGAGAGCGTAATGCTACCCACGTTCTCCCCAACTTCTTGTGTAATGTCACCTTCCTCCATATCAACCAGATGATCTGGCCATACGATGTTCACCATTGTAGCATCGCCAGGTAGTTCACCGGTGACAGCTTGGCTATAGGATGTAGTGGGAGGGGGAGACTCGTCATCTCGCTTGCGCGTCCGCCCCTTCTTGGCAGGTTGGCCCCCTGAGTCGAGGGGAGTCATTAGGAAGAGATGGTTCAGCCAGCAATAGCAAGACCCACCCGAACACCAAAATGAAGAAAACACAATCACAGCGTCACAACAGATCACAGCATCAACTTGTCTCTCACTAAGCAGAGTTTCTCACTCTACATGGTTATTTAGCCACGTCTTCGTGTTCCCTACCGTATCAACTAGGGTTTATTCGTACACCAATCGCGCTTCGTGCTTTTAGTCGCTGAGGAAAAAAACAAAAACAGAGCAAGAATAACTATTGCCGCAAAAGTGTAAAGCGTGCTCTTAACAATTGTATGGCTGTCCTTTCGTCCATTAATTATATACGATATGCAATCTAATATGTATAAATCAACGGAAGAACAGTCAATCACGTAAACTTTAAGAGTATGATTTGTATATCCAACCAATTACTTAGATCTCTAATACACATGAGTTTCAATTAATTTTGCCTTAATACGTCACATCATGGACCGTATTATTTCCAGGCGAGGATATAGGATTTCCAAGAATAATTTGGTTTCATTATAGTTTGTTCAGAGTTTACATCTCATTCTAGATGTACAAAAAAAAAAAAAAGAGAGAGAAGAACCAATTTATCTTCTGTTATTGGGCTTAGAACATACTACATTAAATAATAAACTATGAAACATTGCTAACATTATTCTTTGGCTGAGGCGAAGTCATCGAGAATAATTATAATTAGTCGCAAAGGGCTGATAATGGTAGGTGATGTGCCGGAATCAATAGAGCCAAAGCTCCTGCTCTGGTAGCCAAAGTCGGCCAAAAACAAATCCGAGGAAGCAAAAGTATATTTGACAAAGGTTGAATAGTAAAAGAACTTGGATAGGACAATAAAGAACAGCTCGGATTGTGCGAGGAAAGGAAGTACAAACAAGGTAAGTGTCTTAAGTTCTGATTGAAAATCCAAAGCTTTCACGAGTCAAAAGCATTTCCAAGTATATTCCTTTCGGTTGGTAAAGCAAACGTTAGAGCGTTTAGTAAGGAAATTTGCATCTCTCTTTTTACTTTGATTTGCATTCAAACTCATCTTTACGACTGGGCACATATGTATACTGTGACTTTTCCCTTCAAACACATGCGGAGATTGCACAATCGAATCGATCATAATCTCCTTCTCATTTCATACATTTCAAGAATGAGTTCACTTGATATATAAATGTATGCAACAACCAAATGTTTTTCTACCTAAGTAATCTCTATATAGTTAGAGGCATCAATTCGTTAATACAGTTTTCAATTGCTTATTTATGTTTCGCAACAGAATAACATTTGTGACACAAAAGGAAACACATCTGTGCATGTGGGACACAATACAAATTAATTATAAGTATTTGAACAGAAATTTCTTGTTTTCTCATGAGTTGAATATAAATACAGACACGAGCATTTGTTCAAAAATTTAAAAATTAATCTTATAATATTAATAAAAAATATAGATAATTTTATTTTATTGTAAAATAATTTATTATAATTAATTTTATTAAGTTAAAATTGTCTTATAACTTGAGCTCTTTGATGGTAGATAATACATTTAATTTAGAATACTTCTACAAAACAATAGAACAATGCTTAGTTGATTTTTCTAAAAAATATTTTAAAAGATAATTATTTATTAGTTAAAAATTCTCGTTTACATTTATTTTTAACCGATCAATTTATATATCACTCTATTTTAATAAAATTAATGAAAAAGGTTAATAAAATTAGAGTTTCAATATTTATAATAAGTTAAAATTTTATATTTGATATTTTTTAATTTGACAACAGCAGTAACTTTAAAAAATTATCAAATTTTACTTAATCTTGTAATACTAATTCAAACTTAAAAAAGTGATGCTAAATTATTTCAAATTTAATTTTTTTTAACAAAAATAGCTTGAAATTAAATTCTCTCTTAATTTAAATGATACAGCGAGTCACGTTAAATTAATATTTTTGTCATGTAACTATCACATTTTATAATTGAGCCACGTATGAATTTTATAATTAAATAAAAAATCCAAAATTCTAAGAATCTGTCATATATTTTACTTCATAATTATTTTATATAGCATTTGCTATTTTTATTTTATTAAATAATAAAATTCATCTGTGAAACAAATATAATACTTGATAGTCGATATCAAAAAATAATATTCTAATGTGGATCATTGCATCATTCACATTAAAGGAAAATTTAACAATGTTTTAAAAATTGAACCGGAAGTTAAACTGGTAAGATAAGATATTTAAGGTTTAAAAGGTTTAATCGGTATTATACTGTCATAAAATTTGTTAAAAATTAAATAAAATTGAAAATTTTGAAATAGACTTAAAAGAGATCCTTAATCATAAAAAATTTTAAAGTTTAATTACAAAAAGAGATTGTTAGATAAAAATTAACTTATTTATTTTAGTTTAAAAGAATTTATTAATTTAATAAAATTAACCTATTAATAAATTGATCGATTTTTAAAGTTTTTTATAATCCTACCAATCAAATTAATTAAATTTTTTAATCAATGAAATTTAATAATAAGTGTTTTTTCTAAAAATTGAAAGCTAAATATTAGTATTATAATATGAATCTCTCGTCAAATAATAAGATTCTATCAGGTTTGAAAATTTGTGTACGATATTATAGCATTAGGGCCACGACATAAAGAAAATAAAGAGCCCACTATCTATAATTGGAGCTCTTCAGTATTTAGAGAAATGATTGCATTCGTCGACGAAAGGAATGCTTTATGCTGTAAGAAATATCGCTGCATTTTCATGTCTAGTTTTTAGATGAATCATAGCTAATTTACTTACACAATGATTATTCTGCTCTCTTCAAACCACACAAGTTTAGAAATAGTCTCTTGACATTTAACGAGCAATGCTTATAAGACTTGTAAATCTTGAAGAAGGAAGAGTACAAAGCTTGAATACGATATATAAGAATTGTTTTCTTTGTAGTGGGTTCCATGGAAGAAAATATGCATACAATTTTCTTTGATTAATGATTCAATCTTTCGCAGTAAGAGTTCCAGTTACATGAAACCAAAACAAGACTTGACCGCAACGTGTAAAAAGAATCGAAAGTGGCTAGAAGTCCATGAAGCCGGAGGCTTGCTTCACATGATGTCCTCATCGAATATGTTCATACATATGACCCAAACCCATGTTCTGGTCACATGTCTCGATCGCGTTTCGGGATTCTTTTCACTGTCATGGACATATCCTTCAAGCTTGCACCCATCAAAGTTACGGCTACTGTAGATTACAGTACAGTATCGCGTCGAATAAGAGCCATATATCTTGGAAACGAACAGAAAAACGTGTTAGTCGGGTCGGCTATGTTAGGCCCGGGCCTAGTCAAAACAACCCGTGGGCCGATCGGTCCATCCTTTAAAGATCAATTTTTTACCTAATGGCTATGTCAAGCCCAGGTCCAGTCCACGCTCTGCTCAGCCCGTCCACAGGTGAGAGAGTCCCATGCAGACGTGAACTCGTAAACCTAGCACATGCACTATATAAGGTATT
>JANZLD010000237.1:6299121-6310250 GCA_026413575.1 Erythroxylum carthagenense | reverse complement strand
ATTCTTTATATGTTTTATTATTTATTAATTTTGTCATTATTCATTAATATAACACAACACAAATAAATAAAGTATTTATATAATATAATCATTATTATAATAACAAAACAGCCAAAAAAAATTAAATCATGAGTTATTACCGACGGCAAGTTGTCCGTCGGAAGCTAAGGTATTTACCGACGGTAACATATTCCATCGGAGAAATTAGTTTAAGATACCTATGCGTCACTGACTGAAAAAATGCCCGTAGCAAAATTGTTCCGACAGCATCTAACTTGCCATTCCGTCGTTAAATAAATACCGACAACAAACTTTCCGTGGTTAATTCAGTCCTAAAATTGCGACGGAATATATCGGTCAGTATTTTTTGCTTTAGGCAGTTCACCGATCGAATTTCGTGCCACCGAATTCCGTCGGTGATTTATGTCACCGACGGAATTCTGTTATTTAGCAACGGAACGTTCCATCGGTAATACACAGATTTCTTGTAGTGTTTCAAATACTTGTTATAGTATAAGCAAATGGTATAGTTCTTCATTCTAGAAACTAATCTAATATGAGTCCAAGCTAAATCATCAAATCTTTCTCAGAAGGCTGAATTATCAAACGTATTTGAACTTTTCTTCATTTATGTGTAAAAATAAATAAACACTTGTGTCAAAATTAAATTGATAACTTTGTATCAAAATAAAGTGTTCTTCTAATTTAATTTCGTCATCAACTATTATCACTAAATGTGTAATGTTCAATTCAAAACAAACACAAAGCATCTGGTTTCTCAAAGCCTTCATATCGTGGTTGACTTTGTTTCCCAAAACCTCTCTCTTATGACTACTGTTTTGTAGAAGGAATCAATGCATCTGGAATGCACATCCCATATTTTCTTTTAATGTCATACTTCTATGGGAAATGGACCTATCCCTTAAGAAATTCCTCATTATAAGTGGGGATAGCTAAAACTCTTTCACTTCTTGGTACTTGGGTGAATACGTAGGGCTGATAACTAAGCTTTTCAAATTAGGAGAAGAGAAATATAAGTAAATGAAGGAAGCTTTGAACTGGTCAAGGGAAATTATGATGTTCAACAACAAATGCAGACCATGTAGCGAGACCCTTGCAGGAGCATACGGAGAATTTGACGTCCAAACAAACCGCTAGCCAACTAAAATCATCCCATATAATTGAAATCATACATTGATTTGGTTTTGATATGGTTTGAACGAGACTGAATATAAATTATCATGCTTCAGTTCCATCCTTAATTCTTGGTTTTCTTCACTGGACCGAAATTAAAGTAAAACAAACTGTCTTGGTTTAAGTAGTCCTAGATTAGGTCCAATAGATCTTTCACAAACTCTGTCATGGCGTCTCCTCAGGGCTGAAGTTGGAAATCTAAAGGCCTATAACTTATATGAAGAATTCAATCAGTGCTTCTTCTTATTATTTAGGGTTTTGAATTTCGGTTCATATTTTGCAAAGAACTGATTGATGTTGTTGAAAATTCTTCTTGAGCTTGAAGGGGTAGCCCATATTCAATTCTTAAAACCAAAGATAGCTTTAATATTCTTGCCTTTCAGACAAAAGAAAAGTATAAATTTAGAATGAACTTATTTGAACCAAAGTATTTACGTCGGCTCTCATATATGAGAGTTCAAGAGAGGCGATTCCAGTTCTAGTACAAAATAAGTAGTGACCAGGACAAGGAGAAAAAGGGCATTAAAGATGGTCGTAATGGAGTGTACTTAGTTGATGCTTAAATTGAAAACTTGGGAAAAGAATAGCTTCAAAACCTCCCAACCCTCCACTTTATGATATTCGATTCTAGTTTCAAAGTTGTCGAACTGATTCTCCTAAATGAAGAATATATTGCTTTTGTTTGATTCTTTTCAGTTCTTAATTCAACTACTATAGTTAATCCTATGGTGAAGTTGCACGTGATAACTTCCCATCACATATAATCAAAGTCTATAAGATTAACCCCAGGTACAAGTGAGTGAATAAGGAGCTCTTTTGACTTAAGTGAGATCACAGATTTAAATCGTCCTCATATATACAACCGTTTAAAACTTAGGGTCAGAACTTTGCCTCCTACAAAGGATCTACCCGATTCGAGCGAGGATTAGTCTGGATGTAAACGGCTTAAAGATGTCTTCCCATAATTGAAACCCTCCTAAAATAACAACAAAAAAAGATAGAAAAGTCTATAAGATTAAGCACAGCCCTGAAGCTGTACAACAATTATCAGCATCAAAGCATTATTCTTTCAACGAACTATTAAATACTAAGCTCTCATATAAAGTTAGAGATGATTTAATAAAATTATAAAAATCTATAATCATCATCTTTAAAATACATGTTAAATAAATTTTAAAATAATGAATTCAAATTAAACAATTTTTTAAATAATTTTCTTAAAATTAAAAATATAAAATAACATTTTTTTTAATTGAATCCAAAGCTAAACTATTGAAGCTCCATTTTGTATAAAACTTAACTCTTTTAAACAAAACAATATTATTTTATTTAAAAAATTAGTCCTTAAGTTGACATAAATTTAAAACAGCCTCTTAAAAATACTTGAATTACCTCATGCTCATCCCTAATAATATTGTTAATGACTTGAGTTAATGTCATCTCATTTTAACTTTTTTTTTTTCCTAAAACCTCTAACTCTTAAAAAGAAAGACATCGACAGCATTTCGTGTGCCTAACTGCCTACCCTCCCTAATCCTAACCCTACAAAAAGACAACAATATAAACAGTAAAAACTGTTTTTCTTTTGACTTGCTATTTGATTACGACATTCAACGTCTTCTATATATCGTAGCATTCTATGATTAAAAAACCGAAGTTCAAGAAATGTATCTCAACTAACCCATTAAGAAAATCACCTGCATCGAGAATTATAAGCGATTCTGTACCTTTCTTCAGTGACTTTTATGGACGTATCCTCCATCTCCTAGGCAAGAATCATACAAATTTTCTTATTTACTGCTTGGATTTGTTGATATCCAAAACTATGGTTTGTAAGTCATCATCATTCTAGAATATGAACATTGATTTAACTTTAATTGATTGATAAACTTTCCAAAAGGCATGACTTCTGCAATATATTGATTGTAGGTTTACTATTAAACCCCTTCAAAACCCTCCAAAACCTACATCTGAGTCTGTTGTCTAGGCTACTTTTACTAAAAAAAACAACTCAAAATGAAACCTAATCTTACGTCTAGAAGATGCACGAGTTGGTGCTGCCATGCACCGAATCCGTTCAAGCCGGTGAACGATCCACGGGCAGGCCAGTGCGATGCTCCACCTTGTAAGATGCTAGATGGGGCTGCTACATGGATGGTCAACGGGGTTGCTAGTGTCTTCTTCACATCTCTACGGCGGTGTGCTTGCGTCTCCGTTGAAACCAAAGATGACACGGAAAACTCTTGCCTCTCGCCGTTGGTGCCCCATGGTGGACAAGCCAAAAGTGAAGACGAAGAAACTGGAATCGCCAAGAACGTTTGTGTTGGTAACAACACGGTCTAAACTAGCGTTTAATTGGCTTCTTTCAATCTCATTGAAGCACAGAACATAAATCCATATGAATGGATGGATTTAATCATGTAACAGAATAAAGATACATGTTTATTGATATTGAAAATAAAACTTTATTTTGATTCTCAGTTTTCTCAACCCTAGATAATTGAAGAATCAACATCCACAAAAGTAAATCTTCTAATCACTAACTTCAATTCATTGTCAAACTCTCCCCAAGAAAATATGGAGGTCAAACGGGCACGAAAGAAATCTATTTTAACAATTATGATATTTAAGGCATAGTTAAATTAGTTTGTGACAAAATAAAAGTAAATTTGACCGAGATAAAAAAAAATATAGTTTATTGTAAATATTTACTCTTTAACTTACATCACTTTTTTATTGTTGCATTTATATATGGGTCTATTAGAAATAGCCTCTCTATTATATAAGGGTAAGGTTGCGTACTATCAGATCTCCTCAAACTTCACTTTATTGTGAAACTTCGGACTGAGTGTGATGATGATGATACAAATAAGTAAGGGTCTTTGAAGGAATTATTTTTGGAGAAATACTGACAAATTATTTGGTTGGTATTAAATTCTTCTAATATGTTGGTTATGTTAGGCCCTTGAGTATATGTAAATTTGAAACGTATTGTATCTAATGACCTGAAAATGAAATTAACCATTAACATGGGTTCCCTACAGTTTGTTCCTATCCAATATACTAATTTGTGATCACGAAATCTTGAAGGCGGTGAAGAATATGGACAAATTCAGGTATCTGTTTTGTCGATTTCCAATATATTGCATGGATGTTAGTTGTTAAGCAATTGACTAAATGGACGGCAATTACAAAGTTACATGTGATTATATATAGATGTTGCTATCCCAGTTGAACAGGAACTTGCATCTTTCCAAGCGTTTTCGAAGTTACAAAAACCAGAATTACTTATCCCAATTTAGGATAAGGAGAAGGGAAAGACAGGAAGTTCTGAAAGTGATTCCATACCTGGTGCAATTGTTGACTTCCGAATTAGGTTTGGTATGGATTTGATGAGCAATTTGATGTACTGCCTAATTAAATTATATCCTAAGTCCTAATTTTCAGTTGAATTGCCTACATATTTTAAGTATTGCTATTCCTATCATTGGCCTAATTGAAGAACCGCTTATGTTTGGCAGGGCTTTTAACGTTAAACCCCAGAAGAAGGCACAATTATTGGTTTCTTCAACACAAAAATGAGAAACGATACAAGAACCATGGATTCAGTAAATCCTAATAAGTTTATTTTTCACGATAACGATATTTCCAGGGCTGCTACTTCCTGAAATGAAAATGACCCAGATCGAACTAGCTTTTGGTGTACCAACTCAGCAAGTTTGAGCTTGTCTTGAAGTCCCAGAGTGCTCCAGGTGACGATTTTCATTATGTGCCTTTCCAGGTGCTAAGGATAGGTGTCAACAGTTGGCTGCAGGTGTCGTGTCTTTAACTAGGGCTGTAAAATCAAAAGCAAAAGTAACCCTTGAAGATTCGTCACAAAGGTATATATTCTGGTCAACCAAAACTCGACGAGACATTGTGTGGCGTGTCTCTTTACGTTTTTCCTTTAGCCTATGTGAACTGGCATGCATGTTTTTTAAACCATTTTTTGTCAATTATTCAAAACCCCTGTCCCAAGAAATAGCCGGATATGGAAATTGGGAAGTACATAACTCATAAAGATATAAACATACAATAAGAAATTAAGAATAGTAGCTTTCTGTTTTCCTTCGTTCCAGCCTCATGGTGATAAGATAAGACCCTCTTTTTATCTTTTGGTGCTTTCACATGAAGTCTCAACTTCACCATCCCAAGTGTCAACCCCTAACAATGCAAGGAAAGACGGCAATCTTGCTACCTGATTTTTGCAACAAAAGTTATATTACAGTTCTAGTTCTACAATTCCAATACAACTTAGTAAAAATTCCGCTGAGATGGTAAAAAAACAAATAAAAAACATCATCAATCAGATGAAAGATACACCGATGGGTTATGAAATGAAAACTTTTATGACCATCTGTTCTTGTGCTCATGATTTAATGTCGGTCTTGTGCTAGCCATTTGTTGTGTAAAGGTTTTAATTGACCTCCTTTTTCTTACTTCAATGATGATTCAAGAGAGCTATTAGATTCCCTTTTCCTCAAACTTTGGCCCTAATTTGCCCAAAAAAGTTTGATTAAATCATCCTAAATGACCCAAACAAGAAGAAAATCGAACACCCTTGAAGCTTTTGGATATATAATTATGCTAGAGAATACTTTTGATTCTTCTACTTATGTTTTCTATGTGATTTGGCAGCAGCCTGTTGAAGTACATTCTTTTTCAAGAACTTTCGGCCTGACCACCAACCATGACAATTTTAATTTGGAGTGCCGCCATGTCGTTGAAAACATAATCAACAAGGGTACTAATCATAAGTTGGCACAATGTCACCGTAACTCAATCAATCTTCTAAACCCACCCCAATTGTCAACTCAGTCCAGCAATTTTGTATTGAAATTGCTAGAGACAATTTTGTAAGTATCACTTGTGTATTTCTAAGTTGAATATGGTTCAAGACATACCGGACTTTATAAATATAACTTGCATTGAATTTGTTAAATTAGTTAGAAGTTATATTCTTTCTTAATTTATTTAGAACATGTAATTTATAAATTATTATGTAAATACAACAATTTAGTATATATTAAAAGTAATAAACTTAACAATTACTCCTACCATATACCAACTTCCTCTAATCATACTCTATAATTTGACTCCATTAGTTATTATTAGCCATGACCCATGCCTCTTAAATTTAGCCAAGTGGTAGAAAAGCCACACAGGTGGCTCCACGTCAGCACTATTCCAAACTAATGGGTGTTCACACACTTACCCGGTTGGAATAAGACACCTGTCCAGTGTGGAGCCCAACTCTTTTGTTTCTTTATGAGTAAACTAATTAAACCAATCTTTCAATGGGCCCACAATGCTAACGTCACCCGATGCCCTTTTTAAAAAGCGGTTTAACACTTGAAGTCTAAAAAAGCCACTCACTGTCGCAAACTCTGTGAAGAGACCAAAATACCATCTTGTGGGTCCAACCAATACCCTTCACGTTTGGCCATAAATATGGGACTCCTACGCTGCATTTCTTCCCTTTCCTCCTCCTCCTCCTTTTCTTCTTTTACTATTAAGCATTTCCGTAGTGATGGAGTCCAGTATTCCGGCCATATTCCCAGCCGGCACACTGCCGGAAAACCCATTTTCCTCCTTCGAGAAGGGGTTCACACCATGGGAGTCTTGTGAACTCTTTCCAAGTCATCCTCAATCACCAAAACCAGTTTCTGATGAACCGAATCGATCGGACCAAAACCCTGCCAATTCAAACTCCTGTTCTGATGAACTGAACCGGACGGTTTCCGACATCGATGAGCGAAAGCGGAGGCGGATGATTTCGAACAGGGAGTCGGCGAGGCGTTCACGGATGAGAAAACAGACGCACTTAGAAAACCTAAGGAACCAGGCGAGCCGGTTAAGGATCGAGAATCGGGACCTGACGAACCGGTTGCGATGTGTATTGTACCACACCCACAGTGTACGGTCGGAAAACGACCAGCTGCGGTCCGAACAGGGTATGCTCCAACAGAGGCTGTCGATCGCGGGCCAAATTTTGATTTTCCGGCAACCGCAGCAGCAGTACACGTCTGCATGGCCATGCAATAACGCTATAACGAACGAAACGCCTTTGTCCTTAGTCACTTCATAAACTACATAAATAAGTCGTCACCAAATTTTAAAACAGGAACAAAGATCAACTTCTCTCTCTTTTTCTTTCAGGGAGTCTGTAAATTAATGGGAAAAAGCTGCAAAATCAATAATGATATATAGTTATGGTGGGGTTCCGGTGCATCTAGCCGAAAGGTTGTTTAGGAACTCGACGGTTCTTGTGAAACCTGCATCCTATATTTTATGTAAGACGCTTAGCCCCCCGAGTAGTGCTAAATCGGATTGTGTTGTTTTGCTACTGTTTTCATGTCAAAAGCACCATCTCTTGAAGTCTACTTATATATTAAAGGTAGTAGACTAATTGTAGTGAGTGTGGCCCCAGTGTACATATATATATAGTGGCACTTGCTATTGAATCACTAAAAGCTGAGATAAATTTCCAAGTTCCTTTTCCTTTTTGTTGGACTTGAACAAAACCCTTGAAGGACTTCTGGTTGAACCTGGAAACACTCCAATGGCCTACCTTGAAACAGTGTGAAATAATGCCAATGAATCATTGTGTGGAAAGCTATTATTGTCTTCCACTTATTTCGTTCGTACTACCATTTCATATTATATTCCACAATTATGCACTTTCATTGAACTGTTATTGTATTTCTATGAACAAACTATTTCAAAATTTGAAACGACAGGATATGCTACTGGATTATATTAATCACTAAGAAGTAAGAAAGACTTTGGATTACACAATAACTATCGTTAGGATTGAAAGATTATCTACTCTTAAGGTAGCTCCATAACTCACTTTGAGATATCAAATTTTATTGTACTTGAATGATGAAAACCGATATGGCTTTTAACACTATATCATAGTTTATTAGGTAGTGCTCCTCAAATACTGTATTTTTATATTAAAAAAAACAAAAAATTGTGATCTAGGACGTAATCCAATCACCCAAAAAGAAAGGGTTTCCATTTGTCACACCCAATTGTGAGCTTCTTTTTTGCAAAACTACCAAACTAACGAGTAAACAATCATAATCAACTTTTGCAATTCTCAACGTATAGCTTTTGTTTCATGTCGTGGCTATAGTATATTAGTATTCAATTTGTAATGTGCAACTAAGTGATCATAACATCAGGATTAAGGTGCTCTGGATTTTCTTTCTCATTGATAGTCCCCATCTAATTAAATTCCTATAATGTCGATGTCCCACTTACTACTTGTAAAAAGCTACAAATCATCAAGATCAATCTTTTTTTTTTTTAATTAGAGCAGTAATTAACTATGATAATAGTGATCGCTGGTAAGTGCATACTTAGTGGCGGGGCAATGTTCTACACGTATTGGCTGATGTCAAGAATGAAGAAGCACAAGTTATTTGTGTAGTATTGAATTGTATTGATGAATTTTAATAATTAAGTAAAGTCTATCTCTTTGTCAACTATATCTGCAAATTCAAAATAAAAAGTAATAAATATGAATAATTGGAAGCCTTATCAAAGAAATAAGTTTTAAAAACTTTTTATACTAGTCTAGTTCTCGTAGAATTCTATTGATATCTTATTCAAGTCATGGAAACAAACTTTTTGTAAAATACGAGTTATGAAATGACTGTCTTCCGACCCTCGCAAAACGTCAATTTGGTTTATAAGAGAAGTATTATTACTTACCTCGCTTATAACGTTGGTTTGGTCAAGGTGGGGTAGGTATAGATCAATACCACCGTCGAATCACACAAAAAGGCAAACGTTTTGGGTTGTTTAGAAGTCCGCTCCTTGTCTCTTCTTTACTTCATTAATTCATAAGTCAATAAAGGACCAAAAAAACTTGGTTTTTGGAAGAACTATACATATACACACCTAGCAGGAAGAACTATACATATATACACCTAGCAACTTTTGATTAGGACATTTGCTGAATGGTAACTCATTTAAGGAAATTTGCATTTCATAGCCTAGCAATTATTATAATAATATTATGGTAAATATATACTACACCTTCCATTTCTCTCAAAGGAGATGGCTGCATGGATGGATCCGGGGAGGGCTAGCAAGAGTTATAGCCCCTACAAAATTAAAAAAATTTTCAATATATATATATAGTAAATAGCCCCTATAAAACTAAAAAAATTTTGTGATTTAAGTTCCTCGCCCTCCAAAAGTAAAATCCTAGATTCGTTGCTGGATGGCTAGGATTTGTTTCCGCGTCATATTATATAATTTGCTTTGTATTTTTTATATAAAAAAAATATTATGGTAAACATATTTTGATTAAATTTTGGACTGTACTTAACTTTTTAATTATTAAATCGTCCGATGTTATACATCAAAATGTTATCACTTATTTGGAATGGATAACTTTGGGATCCCACCTTCTTGACCACTTTGGATCCCGATATAGAATACTACACTGATGCCCACCCATCTACTTGGAATATCAATTAATGATCTGATTAATAAACCTGGGTCCCTCGTTCGTTGAAACTTGGATTATTCCCCTGCGTCCAATAGTCATGTCTCAGCTTTATTTATGTTAGCCACCACGAGCTTCTTTCTGCAAAACTGTCCTACAACTTTGTTAATTACAAAGTTAGTTAATTATTTACAAGTAGAAATTTGTTTCATCTTGAAGCTTTCTCCAAGCAACTGTCTTCTTTCTTTCATGCTCGTAGTTCACAAGTTCAAGTCGATTTACTGTGTCCTGATATCGGCAAATTGGAACAGACAAGACATGGTCACTAGAATTAACTCCTTCATAATAACAAAACTCAGGAATTAGCTTTCGTAGCTTCATAAAAATTGTGGTTCTAACCATTGCCTTTGCTCTTGATGTGCGACTATATGTGCCTGTGTATACAGGTTTCCAACAGTGGCCAAGTCCCAAGTAAGCCCTTCTCTTTTCTAGGCGGATGACTAATAATAGGAATTCTTGACTTCTTATGATGAAATTGAGAAATCTGAAACAAAGTATTCTAACTGTAAGGAGATTTTATGAATTCTGTTAGTTTAATGTCATCATTGAGCAGTTTAATGAATTCCGACTTCAATTGTTTGAATTTAATTAGAACACAAGAATCCGTGATATCTGATCACAGGAGTCAATTATTTAATAGTTCATTAAACTTTATGCTCAAAGCTTAAAGACAAGACTATGAGTTTACCCTCGACGGGGAAAAAGAGTCATGTCTGTGAAAACTTTCTCGCACACTTCGTAAGGCATCCAATGGATCTTCAGCCATCACCCTCTACTAATTTGATAGTCAATGATAAAAGACAGGCAAAGGTCTCACTTCAGAGAAGAAAGTAGTTTCACATTTTTCTTAGTCTACCGTATATATACTTACAAGAGTTCTGTATTGAAGCTTACCTGGCAATATATTAAAAATTAGATCGGAAGTTAAATCGATAGAACAAAAAGTTTAAGATTTAAAAAGTTCAACTAATATTAAAATGTTATAAAGTTAGCTAAAGATTGAATAAAATTAAAGAAGTTGAAATATGATTAAAAAAATAATCATTTTCTTTCAAATAATTTAAATTTTAATTAAAAGAGATATTATTAAATAAAATTTAATTAATTTATTTTAATTTATAAGAATTTATTAACTAATAAATTTGATTAATTAATAAATAAATTGATTGATTTTTAACAACAAAATTTATTAAAATAAATCGAACCGAAAAGTTGTGGTTGGGTCGGATATATCGGGCCCAAGTCCGATCTCGCGGGCCGATCGATCAGTCTCACCCCCATAGATTGATTTGGGTTTAATCCACACATCCACAGCCCATTAGCATGAGGAAGCTTCCCATGCACGTACGTAAGAAACGTAAAAACCTAAAAC
>JANZLD010000237.1:6273585-6284043 GCA_026413575.1 Erythroxylum carthagenense | reverse complement strand
CAACTTTTGCCTGTACTCAATCCTAACCCGATCCATATTACCAACATGCCCGTCTCACCGGTAACGGGATGTTACAAAAATAATAGGCCTCGCTATTATATCAAAAAATTATCAAATAATTTCTTAGTAGACTAGGATCCCATTTAAAATTAATTGATCCCGAGTTTGCTCAACAAATCAACTAAAAAAATTAGGTAGAAAATAACTTTTCAATCACATCTCATGTAACTCTTAAAACCGTTAGGTGACAACTTTTGTCAAAATTATATCACATATATTATTCCTAACCCTTCCTCTAAATTTACATAATCATGAGTTTACTCATCCAAATCATATAATTTTAGTTAAGTAAACCCATAAATTTACCTTGAGTTTACTCAACTAGTCAAACAATAAATAGAATTATGGTTTTATTCTCAAATAATAGAAGAAAACTATCACGTTCATAACATGTATTTAATATTTTATTGAGGGATTTAAAATTTCAAAAATTTCTGATCTCATCAAAATAATATAATCTCATTATATTTATAACTTTAAACATAATCCAAATATGAAAGAAATTATTTAAACTTTTGCTTGATTCTAATTATTGATTTGATAATAAATTTAATTTAATAATTCAACTCTTAAAAAATTAAATTAAATCTCAAAACCTTTCCTAATAAATATTCCCTTTGAAAACAATTTTGAAAATTTAGTAAAACACTTTTCAATTTTATTAGGAGTATAAATTAATTTAATATCTATTAAATTAATTAAATTAAAATTTTAAATTTTTTTAATTTAAAAACACATAAAAGGCTTACTAGCGCGTGCACTGCTTGCGCCAGACAGTTAAGAATGCGTTGACTAAAGCGTGCAGTTTGGTGGTAACAACATTCGCAGACGATGGGCGCATAAATGACATGTGCCCATCGTCTTCTCCAAAAACCGTCCCCATTTCTGCCTCCAACGTTTTAGAGAACCGACACCCACATCTGCTCATCTTCTGCGCACTACTTCCTGTCGTCGACTGGTCTCCACCGTCACCTCGTCTGACTCACATCATCCATGGGCATTTAATTGCCCTAACGATGCCAATGATTGGCGTCGCTTGTCACCAATGGCGTCCCGAGCAACCCACTGTCGTTGCTAACGATGCTAGCCATGGGCGTCGCTGGCGACCCGGTCGTTTTTCACCACAGATAAATGATGATTCGACAAATATAAGGCAGAACACACAAAATTCGTGGACAGAAGTAATCGCACATAATCAATAGGTAGAAACATAAACACGAAGAAGCACAATACAAGGCAGTTAACCCAGAAAGTGCTTAACATATAGACAAAGCAAATTTTCAAGATCCAGATAATAAGGGCGATAGAAAAATTAGGGATTTCAATGGATAACACAATCAATTTCCAGAAGCAAAATAAAAAAGTCGTGGAAACAATTTCCAAAAACAAAACAGAGGCAGAAACACAGAAGCTTTTACATGTGTAAGCAAGATTCAGAACACAAAAACAGTATGCCCCGGAACGTATAAACCTCATTCTTGTCAATTATGAACAGAGAAGAACAGTCGCAAGACAGTAAAATAAACATAGTCAAAAACTTAATTTTTTTATTGACATCAATAACAATCAAGCCTCTAATTTAATATAAACAATTAAAGGAAGCTTTGATACTAATATTGAAATTCGACCGTGATCAAATCATAGGCACAGCAAAAAACAAAAATTTTACAGATTTCGAGTTGATACCGTTAATTGAATAAACTTGAATAAAAATATAAAACGATTTAGAAATCATAACTTATTCGCTTCTTTGTTAAAAAAATCTTTGAAACTTTTCCGATTGATCAATCACAAGTTGTTTAAGTATCTAGCTTCTGATAGTATTCACAAAACAATTCTCAAATTGATTTGAGAGGAAGAAGAAAAAAAGTGTTAGTTTCGAAAAAGCTCTTCCCTTTAAATAGAAAAAACCAAAGCGTGTTTTATTAAAATTAAATCTATTTAATTATAATTAAATTCAAATTCAAATTATAATTAATTTAATTTTAATAAAATCAAATATGAAATATTTGATTCACGAAGTTTCTCAAACTTTATAATTAAGTCCAAATTAATTAAATTGATTTTTCTTTCACAAAGTACTCTTTGATGTATGGCCTATTAGGTTCATAATAAATTGACAATGATCATAGATTATAATTCTAATTCACAATTAAAATTGGATAAATTAAAACTTATTTTATTTTATCTTTAATTTTTCAATTAAATAGTTCATAATCATAAATCATGATTGACGTCTAACAATATGTCATGATTACCCAAATATCATGTATGTCAAAGTGATTGACTTAACCTGTCCACGCATGGCTATAATGTATAATTTAATCCTTTCGTCATTCAATATTCTAATTTGACAGAGTATAGATACAATATCTACTCTTATCATCCAATCACGTTCATTCTTGCTAATTAGTAATTGATTTATTATATAAATTTGAAAACTCCTTTTTAAATATCAATTCACTCTGACCATAGAATTCCATAAATCATTACTAATCAAGAATAGTAGAATATTCTCTCTAATTACTTTAAAGTGACAAATTCTTTATTAACTTACTCAACTATTTATATATGATTCATTCTGTATCCAATTACTACCGACTAAATTATCCTAGGACGATTCATAAATAGCATCAAAACATAGTAATTCTCACACTAGATACCTTGGTAATCTCAAG
This sequence comes from Erythroxylum carthagenense, assembly GCA_026413575.1. Lineage (NCBI taxonomy): Eukaryota > Viridiplantae > Streptophyta > Magnoliopsida > Malpighiales > Erythroxylaceae > Erythroxylum > Erythroxylum carthagenense. The sequence continues at coordinate 6,281,305 of JANZLD010000237.1, read as the reverse complement.
TTTGAGGATCAATTATATAATCATCATTAGGAGATAATCCATAGATACATAAGTAATATTCCATCCAGGATTCTCATAATCGGCTCAGTTTAGTAACTTATTCTCTTATAATCACCTACACATTAGTTTAAGCATCTCTATACTTTAATTTATGTGATCAGTTACTTTCTTCAGACGAAAGAAACATAACGTGTGTTAGTTTTACCGTTTCAACAATATCCAATCTTGATGAAATTACAACTAGAAACATTTAGGAATAATATATAAGTGTAAATTGAATCTCATAATTATGATTTCATCATAATTTTAATTACATAGTAATTATTTCAAGGATTTTATTTTTAGAGTTAAAACATAACATATTAATTAAAATAATACATAAAGATAAATAAAGCCTATTCATTAATTTAAAATAATGTCATTTATTAATTTGCATTAAATTGATTGACTGCAAGAATATAAACTAACAAAATGTGTAGGAAAACGATGTCATTGTCATTTTATTAAAAACATTGAATCGAAGGAAATGACAACGTTTACCTCTAAACTTTACCGACGAAATACTATTCTATCAGTAAACCCAAAACTTTTTTATTCCACCAAGCATTCCCACCTTCTTTACCAGCAAAAATTTTCTACCGTACCGGAATAATTTCTTTCCATATTTACTGACGGATATTTTTCTAATCACAAAATGAAAATTTTCTCGACAATGTTACTGACGAAAACTTACTTTCTATTGGTAATTTGCCAAAGTTGCGTTTTCTTCAATAATTTTTCATCACTAATTACTAATTTTCTTGTAATGCTTGTCATTATAGACCCTTTAGGATTAAGTGATTTGTTCCGTAACAACTCAAACTAGGAAACTTTATCTCTGTTGTCCTGGAATAGTTTATAGGATGAACGGTTAGAGAATACCCCTTTAGGGTCAGCTATCTAAATAACATCATCTTCTCCCTCTACCATTGTGTAATTTGAGGGAAGTATTGAAGAATGGAATTAAAGCCTCTGAAACAATCGGACCACGTACCATTTTGAATTAGAGAGGAAGCGCTTGCATTGAGAGGAATTCTATTAATCAACTAAGCAACTCCACTTCTCTGCACCAGCCCATATGGATCTGGTTTGAAAATTAGGAGTTTTGTTTGGGCTTTGAACTGTTCAGTTTGAAATTGGGCTACAATTGACCCAAACCAATGTCCAAATTTAATTAAAAGACCCATCTCGCTATATAATCCACAAAACCCTAACCCTGAAGAAAGACACAGCTTTTGGGAAATCCTGAAACCCTAAGCCGCTCGCAACGTAGTGGCGAGGGTTGCATTTCTCAATCTGTTCTTCCACTTCCATTGATTTTGCATAATCCCGATTTGATTTTGAAATCTAATGGCAGTTCTCTTGTTTTTGTTATGATTGAATCACGTGGGCAGTGATGACTGATTATCATTTCTCGAAACTGATTTCGTGTTTTGCTCATTTTTCTGGACATACAAAACACAGACTTAGATGACTGCGTTTGTGCGTGTCTGAGCCTTCATTCGTTTTTCGTATTTGTTTTTAATGGAAATTTGATTTTATTTCTTTAATTTTATTTGGGGGGATTTTGCGATGATAATAATGAAAATTCCTCGTACTGAATGCTTCATAAGGTATGACAGACTCATCTCTTACACCCATAGAATCTGAGCTCTTTTCCCCCAAACTAGTTTTCTATGTTTAGCTTTTCTGTGTAATATGTATTTGGTTTTGTGTTCTACCTATTGAAGAATCTGAACTCTTTACTGATGAAGAGTTCGAGCTTGTTCCTCATTACATATATTTCTTGGGTTTTCAATATTTATTTTATACTCCTTTTTCCTTAACTTGAAATTGAACTTTCTTTAAGAAAACCATTTTATGTTTCTGGTGAATTGTTTAAGGTACAGCTTTTGTAAGAATCATTGAAGTGATGATAGTAACTGTTCTCTTGGAAGTTTCTACAATGTCTGAAGAATCTAAGCTTAGAAAAAGGTTTTAGTCATTGAAAACCTGAAAACCTTTCCAGGTGGGCGTAATCAGAATTTCTTAAACTAATGTGACATCGTTAACCTCTTCAGAATCTACCTTTCAACATGGAACATAGAATTCAAGCTCTACATTATCAACATCTAAGAAAATGGTCTTAACGGATGTGAAGTTCTCTTTGTTTCTATGTATTAGAGGTCTTGCGATCTGAATCTATGATTCCGGATGCACCTTTATATTTTAACATTGAACACCGATTCAAGCTTGTAAGTCTAGATCTGGACTAAACGTCATGTGCAAGAGGGCATCAGATGATGTTTCAACTTTTTTCTAGTCAATGGCCCCAAAGAGTTGCTATCAAACTTTGGTGGTCACTTGTCACTGCTCGCCAAGTCAACTGGAAAATGAGAACTTACAAGGCCTCCAGCAGGACCACCGACAACTGTCTGTTGAAACAAGTTGCATTGCATGTTTTAGTTTTACCCAAACTTAGATCCCAGGATTCATAATTACAGTACTTATACAACATAGTATTATCCTCGTGTCTGCTTGAGCTAAGGTAGGGTTTTTTTTTAGTTGGACACTTTTTTTTTATTCTGTTTCACATAATTTAAGATGGTCCCTATTGCGCTGTCCTGAATTCAGACTATTTTGCTTTATCTCCAAGCAACAACGGCAGCTCTAATGGTGTCCCAAAGTCCCAACCAATAATTTCACCTTGTCCTTGGCAAGTGTCTCACTAGATGGTAGAGCATCTGTCCTTTTCTTTTTCTAACCCGTTTCTAAGAGTCTTCCAATATTTCGAATGCACTTAATAAGTTGCATTAACATGATCACTGAGGTGAGAGATTTATGCTTGCTGGCTCTGACCGTCTTCAACAATATCTGAACAGAACAGGGACCCAGAGGGTTAAATAAAATCTGAAACATGACGTCCAACCAAGATCAGATCAAGAAGCTAAGGATCGAAATGGACGTCAGTGGCTGGGCCAGAGTGAACCTGCAGGCCGATTCACTACCTAAAATCAAGTTTTGTGGGGAGTGTTGAGTGTCTCCTTGCTCGAGCCCAGGGAACTTCTATGTATTTCTATCTCCTAACTGGCAACATTCGGACATTTTTAGTTAGATATCTTTGTTAGCGACCTACCCAACAGGAATGGGTGGAGAGGAGCCTGCCACTACATGATATGATGATGGGGCAACGAAAGAATCAATCTACTGATCAATATCTGTTATTCAAGTTACATTATTATGTATGTATGTATGATGTATGGAAGTTTCACTCTTCATCATTGACTCTCTTGTCCCCACTGGTCCTGAAGTCTTTGACTTTATATGGATTTACATCATTCTATTATTTTTCATCCCAAGCAGAAGTTACTTTAAATTCACCAAACTATAGGATAAGGTTTCCATAAAAACATGAACACAAGTAGCTGTTAAAACGAAACCAACCAAGTCTTACATTCTAAAATGAGACAGCAGCAGAAACAAATTTACAAGATAAATGCAACTCCAAAGCTTCTTCAGTTCTCTTCCACCGGATTATGAGTGCTCAGATGATCCCAAGTTACAGAGACGGAATGCAGGATGAACTTACAACTGTTGAACTAATCACATCATCACAAAGGCTGGTACCGTCATTGTTCTTCTTGCTCTCAGCTCTGGGGCTGCCACCTGAACTGCTGTTGGAGAGTGATACGAAGTTTGTTTTCTGCAACACTCCAGTTGGAGAAGATCCCAACTGCTGGCTACCATCCCACCCTTCATTCAAGAGGTTAAGGGCCGACGAACTCTTGTAAGTACTGGTGTTGCCGCCACCGGATGTAATGCTGAAGGCCTCCCCTAACGGTCCACACATTGAAGTTCCCCAGGAGATAGGTATCCAGTTTGCTTGCTTTTGGCTTGATTCGCTTGGGAAGCCGCTCGCTCCTGAAACCATTTCAATGGGGTCAAATTCGCGAGATAGCTTTAATGGTGAGGGAATGAGCTTATCCTGGGTTGGTGAGGATGATGATGATGAGAAGTCAGTGGAGACCATTGGGATTGACATTGAGAGTTGAGTCCAATCAGATTTCAGCTCTTCAGGCCAACTAATGACTGAACGACTTCCATGGTTTTTGGGCCAGTCATCCATGAATTGACGAAGGGGATGCTGGTCCTGAGTTTCTTTGTCACTGAAATTCAGAAATGACTCACAATTTCTGGAGTTCATATAACAAATCGTCTGAGAAGGATTAAGGAGAGAATCAGAGGAAACAAGTCCAAATTCCGACAGAGAAGATTCAACAATTCCTTGATCCTGCTTCGGGATGGTGAAAGTAGACTCCTCAGACTTTGGTTTGATGGAAGAAGAGACAATCGTTTTGCCCCTTACATCCTGTGTTCTGCTAATCAAATTCAATTTAATAAGTGTCCAAAACTTTAGAAGTAACAAGAACCATGTGTGAAAAACATTTTGAAGTCAAAAGTCGTGTAACAACAGAGTAATGCACATCACAGTTACCAATCTGGACATATATAAAGCCTAAAATCAATGTCCAAATAGATCATTAGCATGGCAGATCAAAAGGTTCCACCTTTGAGAAGGAATCCCAAGTTTCAACTCTTAGGAATGGTCATTTTCTCCAAAAGAAAAAGATGAAATAAAGAGGTCAGCTCTATAGGAAAAGTAAAGGAAGGAATTTTTAGTATAAACTCTTTTAAACCCCAACTTTAGAAAATAAGGACATTAAATTGGAAACTCAATCACAAGAAATTATCAAAGTTCTTTTTCACCTTTTAACAGCAGAACAATTGGCATCAGTTGGTAGCAAGCTCTTAAACTGTTTTTGTGCAATAGCAAGGCTGTTGGTGGTGCCACCACTGGTTATAACCGACGTTGACATGGAAGAAGTCATCGGCACCACCTTGGAATTGGTAGTCACAGTGGCGGCTTGGCCAGTCTGGCCTTCCACAGGCTTTCTTGAACGATGGCGGCCACGATTAATGTGCCTTTCACAATACTTTTGGTCCACTACAGCATCCCTCGAACACCGCCATTTCTTCCCATCTGTTCGACGGCACCTTCCCGGTTCAGGATCGTTGTTGTTGCCACCATAACCCAGATGGAAAGCGCCCCATCCCACTGTAAATTAGAAAGAAGCAAAAAAAAAAAAGAGGAAAAAAAAGAAAGTGGGGGGTTGAAGGAGGAGAACAATCAGCCAAAAGAAGGGGACCCAAAAAGAACAACTCCAAAGACTCATACTTTAAAAAGCTAAAAGGAGCACTTTTGATTCGTGAGCATATAATGGATTTGTGAAAGTAATTTTGTTAAAAAAACTGAAAACACAACACAAACCAAACAAACTAAAAATCCCATTACATAATAAATAAAAGTGACAAAGAAATCTATCGTAACCAGTAAAAAGTCAGATATATAAACCAGCATACTCAACACACGGATGAAGACATAAACTTTTCGTCTCGAACAAAAAAGAAAGAAAAAGGAACCTACGGAGATTGATTCAGAACTATGATTACTTGTCCAAGTATTGCAGGGAATACAATGTTGGCCTTAGCTATTGTCTTAGAGATAAGGAATGCAAAGAAGCTTACATGAGTTGGGAGGGAACGATCCAGCAGAAGCTCCGGACAAACCGTACGGGTAAAGCGACTTCTTTAGCGGGATGAGTAAATTGGAGGGCACAGGCACATTTGCAGAGATATATTTGTAGATCAAGGCCTGGTGTTCTAGCTCCATCCACTGAGATGGACTGAAAGGACCTCTTGTCCCAGAAAAGGGACCATGCAAGCTTCCATTCAAACTTCCAGTACCAGAACCTGCTCATTTGAATACAAATTTTCTTGTTTAGAACATTTATGGTAGCTAAAAGAAACATAGATTTATTTCAAACAACTAAGCTCTATATGTTAGTCCTACTGATTTCTCTAATCTTAATTACCTTTTTCATTTCAGATATGGTTTGACCGTTTAAGATTTTACCAAACCAAGAGCAGAAAGAGTTAAAAAAAATCTTTCCTCTCAGACAAGACTCCCTTTTTTTGGTTTCCAATACCCAACCTACCTAGAAGATGGAGATGAAGACAAAATGAACATCACTAATCCATCTTAGCTATCTCCAAAACCCACTTCACAAAATCAAATACCAAAGAAACCGCACAGCCCAACTTTGACCAAAACAAGAACTATCAAGGCAAAAGCACAAGAGCATTCTAACATAATACCTGAACTTCTACTATATGCAGCGGTTGTCAGTTGATGATAATAGGGAAAGCCAGAGTTATTTTGAGCGCTTTTTTCCATCAACGCACCACTTGTACTAAGAAAAGGAGTAGCTTCTGCTTTGGGTGAAGAGAAGCTGAGCATGTGCTCTCGTTGGCGAGTATCAGAAGAAACCATAACATTAGATCTCGAGAAAGGACTTGCTTGGTGCAATGGCATTGTCTTGGGGACAGATACATCGTCAATCCTGACCATCTTCAGACTCCTCCACTCATCACAAGACGACCCCTCGTGCATAGCTGAACTAGATTCAAGAATCTTTCTTTTGGTCTCAGGAGCTGAGACCTGAGAAGAAGCTCCAATATGTTCAGGACCCACAAAACCATCCAACCCCAGAGCCCCAAAGTTCATGTTGGAGACAAAAACAAACTATCTACAAAACGACCATGAATACCCCCATAGCGGTGGAAGTGAAAGTAGGAAGCTTTTTCTCCCCTCTCTCTCTCAAGGGTTGAAAGGGAAAGAGAGAGTGAAAGAGAGACGCACCACAAGGGTGGGCTCTGTACTTTATTTGTTTAATGGGGTGAGCTAATTGAAGAGAGAGGAGAGCTGAAAGTTGAAACTTGAAACTGAGGGAATACACCAACACGATCCAAAGATGGCTATCACCAAAAACTCTCTTCAACCAGTACCACTCTCTCAGACATGCTACCATATACCTACCTATCCATGGTCTATTATAAGGTGGTGAAGAAATAAAGAATTTGTCATTTTTAGTTTGTGAAGTTACTTTAGTGTCCCTGTAAGGGTCTTTTTGTTCTTCTTGAACTTTTTTAGCTCTTCTTTTGCTCGCAAAATCACAAAATATCCTATATTTTTACAGTAATTATTAACCATTTGAAAATTCCAACAATTCAATTGATTTAATTTTGAATGGATTAATTCTTCGGTTAAATTTTTAATTTTTATAATCTTTATTATCAAAAATCAATCAGTGCATTATTTATTATATAATTTTTAAATTAATCAATTTTTATAAATATAAATAAATCAATTAATTTTTATTTAACAATATTATTTTTATTTAAATTTTAAATTTTTAATAAGTAAAAAATTTTAATTATATTTTGATTTTATTTAATCTTTAACCGATTTAATTACGATCTATTGATTGAACATTTTAAACCTAAAATTTTTAATTACTCTCAAAAATTGGGTCTTGGTTCTGCCAGGTCTTGGCTGAACGGTGCGTTGCCGTTGAGATCCATAGTCTTCTACCTTCTGTGATGAATGCGACGCGAAGATACCTGCAAAACAAGGAAGACACGTCGGGGGTTATGTCCCGATTAGCCCCTCCGACGCTCAAGTTAGTTTTCTGGTGAGGGTGAGGCTGCTGAATGCAGAGAAAAATTTAGGTTATGATTGTGCGTACCTTTGTTCTGGGAGAATTATACCTTATATATGCTTTTGCAGCTAGGTTTAGGTCTT
>JANZLD010000237.1:6234572-6246226 GCA_026413575.1 Erythroxylum carthagenense | reverse complement strand
AGGAAAGAAAAAAAAGGTTAATACTGAGTTTTGACTGACTGAGTGATGTAGCACGCCACCCTCGTGGGACACGGACTTGGATGTCACCATCTATGTCAGGTTCGGGTCATACGGGAGTGGGGTGTTACATAAGTATTGATGGGTTTCTCTCTATTTCTCCTCCTAGAGGTCACAAGCTAATCCCACCATATTAGTGCATAATTTGTAAATTCAACAGCAACAAGTTTTACCTTATTCTCTTATGAGAAATTATGGCACTCGAAAATCAAATCAACCTTCCTTTCCCACTCCAAGTATGCCTTAGCATCATTCATCTCCTTGAATGCTGGGATCTGCATCTTGATGGATTTGAAGTCTCTATCTTGCCTATTGAGGGGTTCTCCTCTCTGAGCTCTCCTGGGCATGCGCTCTTTATAGTCCTCCTTCTACTCATCAAACTCTTCCTCTTCAGGCTCATACCGTGGTGGTTGTCTACAAGGTGATGGTTGCCGCCGACGTACATCTACACGCCTGTAACATTGTAAATAAACTGATATACCTGCAAAACAAGGTTAGTGATAAACAACCTCACACACTCCCTCACGTGTTTCACTCAAATGAAGTCACTCTCCTTGTGTTTAAGTCACGACAATTACTCCCTCAAATAAGCTTAGATACTCTTGCCTTTTACCACTCAATCTCTTCTGAAATTCAATTCACCACTTAGAACCAATTCTCAACTGATCAAAAGAATAAAAAAGGGTGTGAAAATTTTGAACCAACTAGCAAGTATGCGTATGAAGATACAAAGAAAACAAAAGAAGAAGTTTTTTTCAATTTCTTTTCCAGAATTTTTTTTTGACTTTTTATTTTTCTTTTTTGGATTTTTTTTCATTTTTCGGACTTTTTTCTTTTTCATATTTTTTGGATTTTTTTCCAACTTTCCTTTTTTTGGACTTTTTCTTTTTTTGGATTTTTTCGACTTTTTTTGGATTTTTCGACTCTTTTTTTATACAAGCCAAAAGTTTTAACAAGTAATTGAAAACCCTAACTAAAATAAAAACAAGAAAAAAGATTGAAATCCTAGGTCAAAGGATAAATCACACCTGAATTGATGAATCAACGATAATTGGATGGTGATGGGCGGCAGTTTCTTGAATTTTGATGGAGTTGAATAAGAATTTTCCTCCAAACCAAGGCTTTGGTACCAAATAACGTGCTCCACGGAATTAAAAGATGTAAACAAAATTATGATTCAAAGAAGGAAGACGAGGATAGATTCAAATTAATGAAAACTAAATCTGATATGCAGGGTTTCAAATTTACCTACTAGACCTCACGAAGAACTTGTCTCGAGCAACCTAGAAAATGGGTAAAGAACAAACCAAGAAAGTTGGTAGAATCAAAATCACGTCACAATCTGAATCAATTGATAATTGAGTTTAATTCCTAAGTTGAAAATAACAAGAGGGTTTTCTCCTCTTAATATGGCCAACGACTCACAGAAAACAATATGATCAAAGTTTTATTCAAAAAATCTTAAAACATAAGTATTTATACCTAGGCTTAATGCTAAAAGACTTGAGTTTAAAATACATAGAAACCCAAAATATAATTATAACTTAAAACAAGTCTAAAATAGAATAATAAAAACACGTCAAGGCTTGGCCTAATGTGCTACCAAGTTTGATCGTGATGTGCAGCCCAACAGAATGGTCTTCAAGTCTAAAGTGAGTCCGATCCAAGGATTCGAGATAAATGAATCAATTTGGGCTGTGATTCAGATAGCTCTCCTCTAATAGGTTTGGTGCACTCTATTCTTTCCACAAATTGGCCCACATGCACATAGAAAGTCTCATTGAATCTCTCGGTCCTAACTTTAGACATAGATCCAATTGGAATGACAAGCTCTCTTCCATCACGCATCCTATCTCCATGATGATTCTTGCTCCTGCTCACATCACAATATGTATTATTATTATATCGTTTGAGACGAGAGTTTATCATAGAATAGAATGAAATGAGATAAAAGAAGAAAGTTTCATATTACATCCTATTTTATCATAAACAGTAAAAATGACAAAATTTTCGATTTGAAAAGTTTACTATGGAACGTAAAATGATAAATAAGTTTTTACTATATTATATTATAAACTTTTCTTTCAAATAACATTTTACTATATTATATTATAAACCTTTTCATCATTTCCAAATAATAATTTTATAAATTATATTTATTTATATTTCATTACATTATAAAATATGTTATTTCATTATGTTCATTTCGTTAAAAACCTCGTGTCAAATTAAATACATAGCCTTATTCAACGGGCAGCAACTGAAACGGAGGCGTTTCGAGTCCAAATAACCGAATCGCACCGTTTAGTTACAACCACACAAAGCCGAAAATGTGGCGACTTCCCCCGCCACACAGAAAAACTAAGTTCACTCCTCCGTCGGTCGAACGCTTACTAGGCGTCTTCGTTCTTCTTTAAAAGTCAATGGCGAACTCTGCGATATCTGCAAAGTCCATGCAGCCTCTCCCGAATCTTTCCTTTTTTTCTTCGAAATATCCTAAACTATTTCCTTCTTCATCCTCTTCAATCTTCTCCTCGATGATTCCGTCTCGTTGTCTCTCAAGTCCTACTATCACCAAGCCTCGTCCCGTCATCAGAGCCTCTGCTTCCGATCTAACGGAGAATATTGGGGAATTACTCGGAGATGTTCGCATCTTCACCGCAGCCGGGGAGCCTGTCCTGTTCAAGGATCTCTGGGACCAAAAAGAGGTATTGTTTGTTTCTTTCTTATCCCTTCAGTCTATAATGATTTTTCTAATTGATTAAGTAGAGGCATTTGATGCGCAGGGAATGGCTGTTGTTGCGCTTTTAAGGCATTTTGGATGTCCTTGCTCGTAAATACTAAATTAGTCCATATGATTATGATTTGCTTTATTGTTAATTAGTTGTATGGCTTACTTGATTTGTACTTTCCTTTGTGAAAGTTGGGAGCTTGCTTCCTCTTTAAAAGCATCGAAAGACAAATTTGAGGCAGCTGGTGTCAAGCTTATTGCAGTTGGTGTTGGTACTCCTAATAAAGCTCGTATTCTTGCTGAAAGGGTACTGCTCTTTCCTCGTCACCTCCTGCGTACTACTACTTTGTCTTATGCTTTCTTTTGTTCAGAAGCTGGCTTTGCGAGCTTCTTAATCAGTAAATGGTTAATTGCGTATAACATATAATTCTTGGAAGATTGATTAATTTGTTGTTTATGATATGTGGTAATTGATCAGTTACCATTTCCAACGGAATACCTTTATGCCGATCCTGATCGCAAGGTAACATATCTCAAGTAATCAAATAGCCATCTATTACTACATTTTACTTCTGCTGTATTGGCGGCAATTGATCACTGGTAGTCTTACCTTCTTATTTCAGGCTTACGATGTCTTGGGCTTATACTATGGACTCGGTCGTACATTCTTCAATCCAGCTAGTGTAGACCCTCGTATCTTTTGCTCTTTCTTTGGGCAGTGTGTCAATTAATATGTACTTAAAGAGTAATGGGCCTTTTCTTTTTTAACGTGACAGGCTAAAGTTTTCTCCAGATTTGATGCTTATCGGGAGGTTTTTAAGAACTATACCATTAAAGCAACCCCTGATGATAGAAGCAGTGTATTGCAACAGGTTTGGTTTGACCTTGTTGGAACTAATGTATGCTATCGAAATTTTCGTGCTTAAGGGTACATACGTGGTAATAATGTTAGTCAGTCGAGCTGCAAAAGTTCAAGCTTTGCTGATTACAACTATGCAACATTTCTGTTTGGCTGGGCTCAGCCTTTCCATCACATGAATTAGGATAAAGCTGAAGCTTGGTTTCTGACGCCTGAGTACAAGTTGTGGGACAGTTGATATCCCTGTATATGGAAATGTTAGTGATTCATTTGATAGAAAGATGATACAGAAATGAAAAGTAAGTTATACGTTAAAGAATCTACATTAAGTTGATTGGGCGGCTGGTTAAAGCTTGACCTTTTCAATTAACGAGCTCAAATCAATCTTAAGCTTTGTTTCATTATGAACTTGACAAAAGCTTGTGAATTCTTTATGAATAACTAAATAGTGATCCAGGGCCTTATATGCCCTTAATGTTGCTAAGTCATTCTTTGCTTTTGATCTTGTCATTAGGGAGGAACGTTTGTATTCAGAGGGAAGCAACTGTTATACGCCAGAAAAGATGAAGGGACAGGTGATCACGCTCCTTTAGATGACGTTTTCGAGGTTTGCTGCAAACTTCCAGTTGCATGAAGCTTCACAAGATAGGCAACTAAGAAATTAGGACTTGTACACTTATGGGATCGATGCTTTATGTGTGTAACTGTTATATGTCTTGCAGTGTTCATATATGATAGTGTTTTAGCTTTAAATTGTACCATGGTTGCTAGAGGCAAACCCTTCGTCTTCCTTCAAAAGAACTTCGTTAACGCAATATATGGAATAATGGCTGGCTACGAGGAAAGTTGGTCCCTACGGTCTTTGGAGTGACTCGTACGTTAGTGTTGAAAGAATACAAGTTTATCTACATGTCCACTACAAGCAAAATGTCAAAATTACCAACGAAAAATGTTTGAATTTTGTCGGTAATAAAAATTTGTGATGGAATATTTCAACAGATGACGTCGGAAAAATTGTTGTTGGTAAATTTATCGACGAAATTTTCTTTTCCGTTAGTAAAATTATTGACAGAAATCTATTTCCATAGGTAATTTTACCGACAATTATTCTTTGTTCCGTTTGTAAATATCTTATATTTTATCAACAATTTTTGTTATTCTGTCGATAAATAATTTTTAAAAAAACTTAATATTAAATATAGGCGATCTGCTATGCTCCTGCATACCAACATGGTTTTACCTGTTCAAATGCTCTGGAATAAAGATTCTTACATGTTGTGACTTGTGTAGAAGGCTTGACAACAACTTCTTTGCTCTACTACCAACAATTTTGATGGGAGCTAGAAACAATGTTTTGAACTGTTTAGCTTCTTTAAGTATCCGCAGAAAGAAGAAGAATGTTATGCTAATCTTCTAACACTATTGAAGATCAACAGATGTAAAATTTTGTTTGTAAAACTAGAGATATTGAGTGAGTTTAAAATTTAAAAAAATTTATCGACAAAAATTTTCGTAGATAAATTATTTTTTTTATTTCTCGAATAATTCCCGCCTTTTTACCCACTAATATCTTATATCATCGCTAAATCTTTTACTGACGGAAATCTTATACCGTCGCTAAAGTTCATCGTAAAATTTGTTGGGATGATTTCCCTCCATATTTATCGACGAATATTAGTACCATCACTAAACGAAAAATTTTTCGTCAATTTTACTGACAGATATTTTATACCGTCACCAAATCCTTGATCAACGGAAATCTTATACTATCTCTAAAATCAATCGTAAAATTTACCGGGATGATTTTCCTTCATGTTTAGCAACAGATATTAGTACCGTCGCTAAACAAAAATTTTCCCGTTAATTTTACCAATAGAAATGAATTTTTTGTTGGTAATTTGTAACAACATATTTTTTGTCGGTAATTTTTCGTTGCTAATTCTCGCTTTTCTTGTAGTAGTTTGATACAAGCCGGAGCTTCGGAACCAGAGAGTTGACCAATTTTCAACCTGAGATTGGGTCAAAATCCGGACTCTTTTCTGGATCATATTTGGCACTATGTTGATCCCTTCAAATTTTGTTTCCGCTCAAAATGAGGCTACGAGTATTCAAGCGAGTGCTAGCCCAACGTGGCCCAAGTCTTGAACTTGCACTGTTTTTTCCCTGTCCAATTTCAGCCTAAAAGTCCATTTTTTGTTCCGCCCATATGAGTTGAATCCTCTTGGAGCTGATACTGGACCCCAAGTTTTAGGGAGGCTTCGTGCATGGGAATGTTCTCTGCACTCATTAAATCGAAGACGTGGCGTGGGACAATTAGGGAATACCGATTGCAGACTTTTCTTTCTTGAATCTTGTTCACAGGATTACCATTAAACTGAACTAATTGGTAACGTTGGACCAACCAACTTTATATCTAAAGTGAGTCGCATCTTCTAACCCGAAACTTGCTAGAAGTGGGAGACTCTAGCGCCTGCTTGGTTTTTTTCGATGTTCTCTTTTTGGTACATTGGACACAAGTTCTTGCATTGTTCAGTGCAAGTCTTCATGCTCGTATATACCATACTCTTTTTCTTTCCCAACGTTAAAGAGTTGCTTTTGGCCATACGTAGGTACAAGCATGCAGCATCTTAGTGCCATCACCAGGGACCTCATGCACTTTTATCCTATCAAACTTTGAACGGCGCGAAGAAAGATTCAATCATCCGGAACGCGAACCAGAATCCAATGGCCTTGATTTTAGGTTGACTGTAAACACTAATAGCATTGAGGTTCAGTGATTTGATTTGTTTAATGTTTTATTAGTTCGATATGGTTCAATTAACATGTACATGGCCCCGAATCTCTGACTTCATGCACCCCAGTTAGGCATACAAAATGGGACGATCACATCCCACTTTTAGGTGAAAATTTCACAATCTCTAAGCTGGCTGCCATGCAAATTGAGTTAAATCAAAGTGGGTGGCTGTCATTTTCGATCCTTTATTCCAAGTCAAAGCAGATCTTGCACCATTTTCTTATGGAAATTCCCAAATGCCAAAAAACAAACATCTGTTCTTGGTTCTCATTCCTTGTGCTGTTGCCAGTATATTTCAAAAGTGGAAAATCCCGTGTTAAAATCCATATTTCCAGGGTTTTGTTTCAGACATGAAAGGCACTTCTTGTAGCCAATTGATGGGTTATTGGTTTGGATTCTTCCTCTAAAAGAAGCCCCCACCAACCAACTTACGAATACATGCATGAAAAATAACAACCACACCATTCAATCCTTTTCCTTTGTTAACTTTATCCGTTTGTAGTCTCTTTCCAATTGCATGAAAAATAAGGGTCCTAGGAATGTGGGTATTTCGGTGATTGGTGTTTTTGATAGGCCATCACTAAGTGCAAAGAGTTTTAGGACCATTTCTTACGTTTTAAAAAAAATCTACTGAGGGCTTAGCCATAGAGCTTAGAGCTGTGTAGGCTTTACAGGATGAATAGCTATCAAATAAATTTGTCTCAAACATGCAAAAATAAATAAAGTCGTTGAAGTGACCAAAGTGGGTGTGGACGTAGAATCTTTATTCTTGAATGGGACATGTCGAGGTGCCCTTGCTTGGACCGAGACATTTCAGAGATGCGAAACATGAGAGGGAGGAAGATAAAGCTAGTTAAAAGAGAGTTATGAGGTTAGAAGTTCTGCAGAGAAAACTGGCAGCAGCTTAATGGAGGTAGGACACTTTATTGGTGACAAAGTAGGAGTATATTGTTTTACTCTCTCCCTTAACTCTCTCTCTCTATTGCCTCAAAAAAGGGAAAAGAACCACAGGAGCTTAGTCCCATGCATACAGTATATAGCTCAAAATCTGTACTGTGGTCTCACTCAAGACTAGTTGCTATCCATAATCTACTTTTTCTGTACATTTCTGCGATCTTGTTTTAGATTTTGTATGGTTTCCTGTTCCTTTCTCCAATGAAATACCAGCAAACCCCCTTCCTATTTACTACACTAACCTCAAGGCCTAAGCAATCCATTTGCATAATTCATCTTGCTCTTTATCTTTTTCTTCATTTTTCGTGGAACACAATAAGACTCAAACTCATACGACCCTAGCTCATGTCTTATTGGTTGCTAAGATTTCAGCATATTAAAAAGAACAAGTGGTTTATTGCTACTTTGTTTTCGTGACCATGATCAAAGTTATGGGCTATCCTTTTTGAGGTCAAACGTAGAAATATGGAATTTGGGATGCATCATATGTACCTTTTACATGTGCTTGTTGATAAGCTCTTCCCTGTCTCCTGGTTATAATGGCAGCAGAAAGTTACTATACAGACAGTGACTTGATAAAAATTGACCTTCTTTTTGACAAGGAATAACCCTTCAATGCAACCATCTACTGGTCCCAGGGAAAAAGACAAAGTGGACTCTAGATATTTCTCAATTACCGGATGTTTAATTTCACTAGTTTCCTTAGCAATTGAAGTTTGAACATGTCCTCCAAATTGAGGGAACATACCGAGATTGTACTTTAATGTTAACGTAAGGAATCTCACATCGGACAATTATGAGAGCATTCAATAATTTATAATAGTATGCAAATCTCCTCTTTTTGAGCTAACTTTTGGGGGTTAGTTAGGAGCTTTTAACATGGTATCAGAGCCAAGCCAGTTTGTCTCGATGGTTTGAGGCGGTGTCTGATTATATCCCTTTGTCTAATATGTCCATCAGATATTCAATCTTACTCTAGACTGAGGAAGGTGTGTCAGGAATCCCACATCGGATAATTATGAGAGCATTCAATAATTTATAATAGTATGCAAACCTCCTCCTTTTGAACTAGCTTTTGGGGGTTAGTTAGGAACTTTTAACATGGTATCAGAGTTAAGTCAGTTTGTCTCGATGGTTTGGGGCGGTGCTCGGTTATATCGCTTTGCCCAATATGTCTATCAGATATTCAGTCCTACTCTGGACTGAGGGGGGTGTGTCAGAAATTCCACATCGATCAATTATGAGAGTATTCAATAATTTATAATAGTATGCAAACCTCCTCCTCTTGAGTTAATTTTTGGGGGTGAGTTTGACACTTTTAACTGTTAATACCAAAAGGTTATCTTCATATTAAGCCAATGAAGGTATGTTGTAACCAAATGCAAATACGACAACAATAACCCTTTTGAGACACTTCAAAATGTACACTCACAAACTCCATTTTAGCCGGCCAATCTTCATCAACCAAGGATATGCCTGGAGCATATTCTATATTCTAGACTAAAATCAACGAACAAGAAGCCCACCGGCGGATTTAACGCGGTATTTTAGGTTAGGCTGATAACTATAAGGACGATGTATCAGTTAATAGGACAACTAGCTGGATAATCTAAAGCATTATGAGTGACTCCAAGGTTGTGCTTCTCACTGGCTGTGCCAAGGGTGGCATTGGCTATGAGTACTGCAAGGCATTTGCTGAGCACAATTGCCAGGTTATTGCCTCCGACATTCCACAGCGCATAGATGACATGCTAGACCTTGAATCGGAAAAAACTGAGACAGTAGAGCTAGATGTATCGTCCGACGAAAGCGTGTCATCAGTGGTGAAGAACATTGTATCGAGATATGGTCGGATAGACATACTGATCAACAATGCTGGCATAGGAAGTACTGGACCTTTGGCCGAGCTTCCACTCGAGGCTATAAGAAAAGCTTGGGAAATTAACACGTTGGGGCAATTGAGAATGGTACAAAATGTTGTGCCACACATGGCATTGAACAGAAGTGGTAGCATAGTGAACATAGGGAGTGTTGTGGGGATGGTTCCGACTCCATGGGCAGGGTCTTATTGTGCTAGTAAAGCTGCGGTCCATGCCATGTCTAACACTTTGCGAGTTGAATTAAAACCCTTTGGAATAAATGTTGTGCTGGTGGTCCCTGGTGCTATAAGATCAAATCTTGGTAGGGCTAACACGGCTAGATTGGGGAATCAGCAGGATTGGAAGCTGTACAAGGACTTCAAGGAGGCCATAGCCGAGCGAGCAAGAGCTTCTCAGGCTGCTAAGGCAACGGATGCTGGATTATTGGCTAAATATGTGGCCAAGAAAGTCCTGAGTCCTAGACCTCCAAAGCAAGTTGTTTTTGGTCACATGACAGGCTTGTTTACTGTGCTTTCTTTGTCTCCTCTATGGGTGAGAGACATTTTCTTTTCAACTCGCTTCAACCTAAATAAAAGAGTTTAATCATAATCCATGTATTAACCCCATCCAAGGTTTCAAACTTGTAATTGCGGTCAAGAACGTTATCATCAAATCATTTATCTTGTGATTTTTATGTTTCTCATTGAATTTCTGTTAGCACCATGCAATAAGGACCAAAAGGGCAGAGCTACATTCCACCTATATAGTTGAAGCTACTTCGTACTTCAAAGGAAACAAGAGTTTCTGTTCTTGTAATGGCGAGATATCAACTGTTAGGCATTGTGTACTCTGTACTCTGCAACAGAAGATCTAGTAGATATCTAGTGTTAGGGCATTATACAGTAGAAGCTACTTCGTACTTCAAAGGAAACAAGAGTTTCTGTTCTTTTAATGGAGAGATATCAAGTGTTAGGCATTGTGTACTATGTACTCTGCAACAGAAGATCTAGTGCAGAGTTTCGTTAAAGTCATCTACACCATATCCTGTTCCTCTTATGTTTACCGAAACAGAGAAAATTTAAGAAGCAGCCTACTGCGGCTGCCTCCTCTGTCTATTGCCATGAATTGGGAAGACTAGGCTTCCCGACCTGCGTAATTACCAGGAATTTGTCGTGGAGCTTGTCACGTAGGTAAATGTGTAAAATTCCAGGGCTTAAACCCCAAAAAGAAAAAGCTGACGAAACGCACGAACAATTTGCCTCGCTAATCATGCGTGAATGCGTATGCTGGGAACGTAATGCCAAAGTTGCATGGATAGTAAGTTATGAATGCAGACTGAGTTAAACCAACGATAAAATGAGACTTAATTAGGATGGCAAGTTGATAAGTTCGGACCTTTGTAACGGCAAGGGCCATGTTTCAGTCTCGCCAAATTTTTAAAATTAATTTTTAAAAATTAAAATTATAAAATAATATTTTTTTAATTAAATCCGATAGTAAGTTCTAAATCTTTTGTTTAGAAGAATTAAGCCTCTTGTCGATGCTTAATAACTACAGAGATTATGTCACTTAATAACTACAAATATTAAGTCGCTTAAGAATTAGTAGTCTCGCTTATGCTGCTAATTATGCTACTAACCCGACTATTAGCAGCATTGACTCTTTTTACCCATAACATAAAAGGGCTCGTTTGGTTAATAACTAATTAACTATTTTTTAGCTGATTGGTTGTAACAAGCTGTTTAACTTTTCAAACAATTATAAAACATGTTTGGTGAACAGCTTATTTAAGATAAATAGCTATTGTTGTTTCAACAATCAACTGAACTTTTAAATATTAAAAGTCAAACTTACCCTTTGTGTAGTAATAGGTTAAAAATATTTGTAAATTTTGTGTAAATTTTAATTTTAATTTTATTTTTATTATTGCCAAAATTTTAAGTTTTGTAAAATTAAATATCTAATCATGATCTTATAAATTTTTTTAAATCACATCCTTATAAGTCATTCTTAATTTATTAAATAATAAAATTCATAATATTATATGAAAAATAATAATATGATGTTGCTTGCTACATTATTCATATTAATAGAAATTTTAATGTTGAATTATTATTATTATTTTTATTGTTATTATTATTATTATTATTATTATTGTAGTAGTAGTAGTAGTAGTAGTAGTAGTTGTTGTTGTTGTTGTTGTTGTTGTTATTATTATTATTATTATTATTGTAGTTGTAGTAGTAGTAGTAGTAGTAGTAGTAGTAGTTGTTGTTGTTGTTATTGTTATTATTATTATTATTATTATTATTATTATTATTATTAGATGTTCTATGTTTTTTATTAGAGTTATAAACTTAATTTTTGTAAAATTAAATATCTAAAATATAAATTCCTATA
>JANZLD010000237.1:6221066-6234472 GCA_026413575.1 Erythroxylum carthagenense | reverse complement strand
TGTTTTTTATTAGAGTTATAAACTTAATTTTTGTAAAATTAAATATCTAAAATATAAATTCCTATAAGAATATTCAACGAAATACTAAGATATATAATATTGATACCCTTATAATTGTTTTTAAAGTCATATCCTCATAAGTCATTTTACACATAAACAACTAATACTAAACATCTAATTTTACTAAACATTAAATGACAAACAGCTGTAAAATCAGCTGATAGAATTAGCTACCAAATAGGGCCAAAAACTTAAATTAAGATATAATATTTTTAATTAGATATATATTAATTTGAAAGTGATTTATATTTTTAAAATCCCTTTAATTTTATATAAACATAAAATATTAATCTTTTTTTTAGGGATAAAATATTAATCTTTAAAAAAACATAAACTATTAAAAGTAAATTTTATGTTGGAATGTACAATAAGAATGGAATAAGTTACATATAAAAACAGAAATCATATTTTATTATCTTAAAATTCTGAATTAAGATATGATAATTTTAGTCCTATATGTATTAACTTTAGTCGATTCGATTATTTGAGTTGTATGTGTTTTTTTTTTCAATTTTTTTCAACATATTAACTTCAGCCAATTTTTTAAATAAGGTTTTTAAAATAAAATTTTTTAATTGAATATGAACTTGAACTGCTCAGGCCTGAGTCTTATAAGTAAAACGACGCCATTTTGCATAGAAAAATTAGACCTTAGGTTAATTCTTAATAACTATAGATATTAAATCGCTTAGATATTGTCGTAATTAATTTTAAAAAAGAAAAAATTATTTAATTTTATAATACTAGTCAAAATTTTAAAAAACATAATTAAAACATTCTAGCAAGATGACATTAAGTGTTCTTTATTAATATGAGAATTATAATTTTAAAAAAGTATATAACCAACTTTTAAATTATTTAGAGCCTGAAATGAAGAAGACAAAACAAAACGAAGACTGAACGTGGATAACCAAAATCTCTGAAATACCTCGCTTTGGTTTGTGGTGGATTTGCTCATCATTGCTTCAATCAAAAAAGAGAGACTCTCTCCCCACTTTTTTTCAGTACAAATCTTTAGAACTTCCCTCCATTTCTCTTTTCAATAACCAAATCATTTCCTCTGGAAAATCTGTCTCCCCCATGAATCAACTTGGCCATGCAAAACCTCCTATTTCTCATATCTCATGTTTTAAACTATAGCTTGAGATTGGTTTATCCCTACGTCGTGTTTACTGAGTATTGTCGTCTAAAACTAATTTATAAAACAACACTATAGGATAAACTTGAAATGCTTGCATGTGAGTAGGCAGCTTTTTGCGAGGTTTGTCCAGTCGTTTTCTTTGGCTCAAGTAAATTGGATCAATTAACAGGAACGAGTAGAGCATGTCACGTACAAGAACGACATGAAAGGTGATAATAACGATTCAGTAAAACTTGAGCATTGGTGTCATTCTCTTATCATTTTATTGTTATTGGACCTTCACGACAAGCCATGAAAAAGGGGAAGCTTTTTTTTATTTTTTATTAAAGGTAAAGTACAGGAAAATTACAACACTAGTCTGGGAAAGCAGAGCCCTGACAGATCCTCTAAGAGAATATAGTGGCACTCAAGAGATGTAATATCAAAAACGGTGAAGCCGATATCCGAAAGTACAGCATGAGTGGCTAGTCAGTCCACACATTTATTACTCTCTCAATAAACGTGCCGATAAACAATAGATGAATTCCGCATAACTAATTCGTGGATACCTGTGACATTGGGGTGTGAAGTCTGAGAACGAGTCGCAGCGGAAGAAATGAGGTGGTATGTGGTCAGAGAATATAGTTCTAATTCGATCCGGCGAAATCCCCGGTCCCAAACAAGTAATAACCCGGAGTAAACACCCCAAAATTTTGCAATCAACGGCTCGCACCAACCGATATTATGAGCAAAATCTACAATCTAGTTGCCCTCCCAGTCTCGTAGAACGGGAAGCTTTTGCCCAAGCAAAGCAACTGAGACACGGAAGCAATCCCCAAGCTTTCTTTAATGTACAGACTTTTGCTATTTCAAAATTGTCTTAAAGGAATTTATACTCTAAAGTGGTTTTAATTATTAATTTGCTTTAGTTCTTCAATCATAAAATAGACTACCAAAACAAGAAAATGCATATCCCACATACAAAAGCATGTTCCTTAAGGCCCCTTCGCCCATCAATGTCATACCAAGGATATCAACTTTTAGCCAAGCTCAACCTTATAATCAACATCCCTTCCCTTTTTCTTTTTCTTTCAATTTCACAATAAATTCCAACAAAAGGGATGAATTATAGATGAGAACTATAGACTTTTTTTTAATTATTTATCCCAAAGTTGTTACAAATGAGAATTTCACGTGCTTTTTTGTACTTAAGATCGTAAGCTCGACTTCGAGTTTGAATCATCTAAAATTTATAGAAATTTCAAATTTTCACTACTAAAAAACAAAAAATAAAACATAAGCGTAAGATAAAGTGAGTAGTCTGGGTAGGATCAATATTTTCATTTTTCTTGAAAGGTAAATCAATAAAAATTTATGCATAATTCTCATGGTAGTACTTCAAATATTGAACTTTATATTAAAAAGGTATCGGGGTGAGTTCAAACATGTTACGTATATCGTGTAAACACTAAAATTAGCTCGACATTTGAAACGAATAGGTAAGATTTATAGTGGAGATGCTTTTTCATAAATATCCATACCAAAGTAAGATATTTGAGCCAGGTCGATGAACGATCCAAACTTTCTGACTATTTTTAATACGTCCATGATCCCTCAACTCTTAAATCATATTATTAAAGAAATAGTAAAGATGGAAGAAGATATGTGTGTATGACAGTGGCATTTAAGATTTTTAACTAACAGGCAATAATTGAAGCGGTGAGCACTTGGAAGGATACAAGTTGGTGTCCAAAAGAGAGGAAAGAAAAGGTACACAGCTTGACCTGTGGTGTCTGAATTTTTGTTGGAAGGGTCAAAGTTCTCATCTTGTCATAGTTCTGGCATCATTAGTACGCACAGGCACAGACGCGGGACACAGGCAGGCTAAAGAATTAATCGCTTTCTATGCACTGTGGGTAGGAGCACCCAATCCGCTACCCTGTTTTAAGCTGTCATTTAATTTAATTTAATTTATATTTTTACATAAATCTCGTATAAATATATAAATAAAATTTAACATAATAGAGTAAAAATCGATTAATTGAAACAGAAGATTTGATCTTCTGCTCTTTGCATTGCTACTTACATATGCTTACATAGAGCGCAGTTTTCATGTATCACTTTGTGTCAACTCTCATCTATTTATTTATCAATTCATTAATATTTAATGGATGAATACACACTGAATAAATAGAGATGAATTGATCCCTACATAAAAGCATCATTTTAATGCCTTGCTTGATTAAAAATAAAATAATTTTCTCTTAGAAAATTTTAAATGGGGTGTGATGCTATTGGTTATATATGATTTCGTACACTCTAAATCTAATTATTTTCTAAAATGTTTAGAACTTTTGTATTAATATTATAATTAAGTTGGTGAATTTTGATAAATAGAAGTTTATGAATTTATAATCACTTTCTTTTAGATTTTAATTAATTGATAATAAAAATATACAAGTCATAAATATCATATTTATAAACAACAACAACAACAACATCCATCATAAATTCCTATGAAAAGCAAGGTCTGAAAAGATCTTGCAGTATGCAGTTTTAATCTTAATTAGTAGAGAGGTTATTTCCAAATGACTCGTATATAAATGAAAATAAAAATGATAAAAAGAATACAAATAAAATATAAATAAATAACCTATAAAAATAGAAAGAAAGAAAAAAATTAAAAATATTAGGAAAAATAGATAAATAGATAAAAATAAATAGTATATAATACTAAAAGAAATAAAAGAGATAAGATAAAATAAAAATATTATTAAAAATAAAAATCATAGTAACACTAATAAACATTGACAAACTTCATATTTATACTAATCAAATATTATTTATACGATGATTCATCTTATTTTTAAAACTGAAATCCAACTAATTAAGTTGAATTAAACTAATAATTTATTATAATTATATAAATTATTAATTGAAGTCAAATTTAATTAATTTGACTTGATGTTAAGAGTTGGATTGAGTTGACATTAGTAATATATGATTAGCATACATTTGATGTGTTTTGTAATTATCTTTTAACAAAAATTAAAAAGAAATATTTTTTAAAAAT
The DNA here is from genome assembly GCA_026413575.1 of Erythroxylum carthagenense. NCBI lineage: Eukaryota > Viridiplantae > Streptophyta > Magnoliopsida > Malpighiales > Erythroxylaceae > Erythroxylum > Erythroxylum carthagenense. Next base: position 6,230,219 of record JANZLD010000237.1, on the reverse strand, counting down.
TAAAAAGAAAAAATTTCTAGATTCTTTAAAATTAAGAATTTTTGTAAATTTTTAGAAATTAAATGAAAAATATATATCTCATAATCAAATTTTAATTTAAATATAATATTTGATTCAATTTCTGCAACCCTTGACCTAGACTTTCTTTAGGACTGTGTGTGCCCTACATGTTTCTTTTTGTCTGGAACCTGGTGTTGACTGTATCCTCCAACGCTCTCCAACAATTCCTTCTACATCAATAATTCCACAATTTGATCTTGACTACCATTCAATATTCATACATACATATATATATATATATACATACATATATATATATATATATATATCAGTCCCTCAATGGGTAGATTCGGGGATACATGGGCTCACTTCCTGCAGAATCCAAAACATACTTGTACCCTCTTACTGTTCCAGGACACCGTTAAACCAGCCGAAGCGTCCCCATGTTTGATCACATTATCATTCTTTATTTTCTTTTATACCATCAATGAATTTTCCTTTAATTTACTTGCATGATATAATCCTCCAAAGAAGGAACTACCAAGAACTAGGACTCAAAACTTAGTTTGGTTTTGCAATTAGCCAATCACAATACCCGAGCTTCCTGTGCCTAAGACCACTGTGGGAATATTATTGGACAAAAGGGCAAAAATGGCGGAGGTGGTCAAACTTGGCGGTGACTGATTGCCAACACTTAGCAGGGATGTGAGAGCAACGAAACGATGTCGTGTCGAGTTGGACTGCACTCTCAGTAGAGGTGGCAGATGCCTATCCTCTCAAACTGCAATATGAGTAGGACCAGTACAGAAGCTACGTACTAACTTTGAAAGCTTGAAATGACTACATGAACATCGCTGTGACTGTCGTTCAGAGGGCTTTTTATATATTTATATATTTAAGATGCATTTATGTATAAATAAGTATAGAGCAAGTGCTTGTTTCGGTGCAAATGAACTGAAAGCTCTTGGTGCTTTAATAAAGCCATAGAAAAGCTTGGTTCTGACTGATGTGTTCTGCTGGGTATTAAGCTGTCCTAATCTACTCGAGAAAAATGAGTTCTTTATGGTACTGTTACTACTACAACTACGACTTTCTTTGTCTCTTGCGTAGGTTATTGTCCTTTTAATGCTTCTTTGTTTTCATTGTAGGTATCAGTTTTAAGGGTGTTTGATATATACATTAAATGTGTGTGTGTGTGTGTATTTGAATAAAGAAAAGTAAGAGAAAGGCGAAGAAGAATCAGTGGAGCGTAGGGTAAAGTAAAAGCAGATGTCTTTCTCATTCGCAGATCCCTATGGAATGCAGGAAGGATGCCCAACATTGCTTGCTGAAACTCATTCTTTTTGTTTAAGTTTAAAGGAACTTGCTTTGTTCTCTTTATAAATCTTTTCAGTGAGTGAGTTAGTGAGAGAAGAAAGAGCATAGATTCAGTTGCAGAACTTGGATTTTGTTTATCTGAGTTGTTAGATTTCACCCCCTCCAGTCTCAGTTCTGCTGCTGCTAGACAACAAAACTTCACCAGTTTAACATAATGAAAGTGGTGCGTGAAGTGTTTTGAGAGAGATAGAGAAGAGAGATGGTTCTGTGTGGTTAGTTTATTTTTTGGCCCAATGATTGAGTTGCCTTGCCACAGGAGAAATTTGCCAAGAATCTCTTCTTTTAACTTTGAAAGTTATCAGGAGGGTACACAAAAGAAATGAAGGCCATGAGCAGTAATGATGAGAATGCCAAGAACAGCAATACTAACTGGTTAGGTTTCTCTTTGTCTTCTCACTTGAACATGGAGGTTTCTTCGAACCGAAATCACCATCATCAACCAGACTCCGCTTCTTCTGCTGTTCCTACTGCTATCCCGACAAGCTTTTACCATTCCTCACCACATCTCCCTTATGGCGTTTACTATGGAGTTGATGGTGAAATTGGTTGCTTGTACTCTCCTATGCCTGTGATGCCACTCAAGTCTGATGGCTCCCTCTGCATAATGGAAGAGCTTGCCAGGTCACAGCCTCAAGGTTAGCTACTTAGCTCGCATTTAAGTCCTCTATATTCTTTTCCTTAAGCTTAAGTTTATGTTGTTTTGGGGCGGTAAATGTTATTCTCAAACTTGCGTGAACGGTTCTGTATTTTGAAATTTTCCATATTAAGCTACAATGGTGACGAGCTCGACACCAAAACTGGAGGACTTCTTTGGTGGTGCAACCATGGGGACTCATCACTACGAAAGCAATGATAGAGAGACTATGGCTCTTAGTTTAGACAGTGTGTATTATGAGCAAAACCCAGATCATGAACCTGATAACCACAATTGTTTACACCATCTTCAACAGAACTCCAGGCACCAAATTCAAGCTCAACAGCTCCCTTACTATAGTTTTAGGAGCCAAGAGATGTTATTAGGAGAGGAGGTTAAAGAAACTCCAGTTTCTGATTGCCATCTTCAGCTTCCAAATCTTGGCGATAATAATGGTATGAAGAACTGGATCTCGAGAAACTATCAAACTAGCCATCCAATGGACCATAAGATGATTGGTTGCATGGCTGATAATGGAAGTGAATCCGGGTCTATTAGTGCTCTGGCTTATCGGGACTTGCAGTCGCTGAGCTTGTCTATGAGCCCTGGTTCACAATCAAGCTGTGTTACTGGTTCTCAGCAAATATCACCTGTTGTGACTGACTGTGCTGCTATGGAAACCAAGAAGAGGGGGCCTGAGAAGGTGGATCAGAAGCAGATTGTGCACAGGAAGTCCATTGATACATTTGGGCAAAGAACTTCTCAGTATAGGGGCGTGACAAGGTTAGTGTTTCATTTATTCCCTAACAACACTTCTTATTCTTCTATTTTGTCTACGGTACCTCTGATTTTTCTTAATATCGGTAAAGCTTTTCTTTGCATGTTAGCTTTTATTATGCTTGTCTCTTCCTTTGTCCTTTCTGATCTTTATTAAATTTGATGTCTGTTGTCTCATAGTTTCAATTTCTTAATCAGGCATAGATGGACTGGAAGATATGAAGCCCATTTGTGGGACAATAGTTGCAAGAAAGAAGGTCAAAGCAGGAAAGGAAGGCAAGGTTAGAGATAAATCCATCCACATTGTCTCCTTCTCGATAACTAAGCTTTTGTTCTTTACTCAACTCAGTTTCTGTAAATCACTGATTTCTTACTTTTTTTGGGTTGATTGTGGTGCCATTCCATCAAATTACCATTTCAGTCTATCTGGGTAAGCCTCCTTTCATTTCCAGTGAAGAGACATTTTTCAGATGTGTTCTCAGTTCGTATTAAGCAAGTTAATCTAAATTTCAGGGGGTTATGATATGGAAGAGAAAGCTGCAAGAGCTTATGATCTAGCTGCACTCAAGTATTGGGGACCCTCTACACATATCAACTTCCCTGTAATGAAATTCGACCCTCTTATCAGAATTCAATGTTAACATTGCTTTCAAGCTACTTGTGTACTGAAGTTGTTTTATTTTTACTTCTCAGCTGGAAAATTATCAAAAAGAGATTGAAGAAATGAAAAACATGACCAGACAGGAATATGTTGCTCATCTAAGAAGGTGAAAGCTTTTTAAATTCCTTTATTTTCATTTTGATGATCACCCATCTTTCTTTTGAAATTCATCATCTTTTAAATTGCTTCTTTGCAGAAAAAGCAGTGGATTCTCTCGAGGTGCTTCAATGTACAGAGGGGTGACAAGGTCTGTTTTATCCTATTTTTATTAATTTCAATATTTTTCCCACTTGCATTTTCCCTTAACAAAACAATATTTTGTCTTTTCTGTTTCGATACTTGGCAGGCATCATCAACATGGAAGATGGCAAGCTAGGATTGGCAGGGTTGCAGGGAATAAGGACCTTTACCTAGGGACATTCAGTGAGTCCTGTTACTCTGAAGAACTGTTTCAGTTTATCAAAAGTTGTGTGATTATTGCCTCCAGGAATGTTTGGTTAATTAAGTTGCAGCTAAAGTAATAAAAGGATTTGCTTTTTTTACTTTAAAAAGTAGAATCTTTGAGCCACTCTCGGCTAATTTTCTGCTTTTAGGCACTTTTGAAATTATGCAGACTTGGGAGTCAGACTAACTATCGTTAAAAACATTTCTTCAGCTAAGCAGAATTGAAATGCATTTTGCAAAATGTTAACGAGTTTAATTCTGATTCTTCGAATAAAACTTCAGGCACCCAAGAGGAAGCAGCCGAAGCCTATGATATAGCCGCGATAAAGTTCCGGGGGGTTAATGCTGTAACTAATTTTGACATAACAAGATATGATGTTGAACGGATCATGGCAAGCAACACACTTCTTGCTGGAGAGTTAGCTAGAAGGAACAAAGACATAGGGTCCACCAGTGATGATGTAGCAAATAATGAACCTCCTGTTCTTTGTAGCAATGGAGAAGTCATTCCTTCGCAGAAAAACTACGAAAATGCACCGGATTGGAAAATGATCCTCCACCAATCATCTCCACAACAGGATCATAGAGCTACATTTGCTGCTGACAACTATAAAACTCAGGCTTCCTCATTGGCCCCGGAGAGCGTAATCGGAATCAATACCGTGAGTTCAATTCATCAGCCAGAGGTAGAAGATTTAGCCAAGATGGGAGCTCATTTGTCCAATGCTTCTTCACTGGTGACTAGTTTAAGTAGCTCCAGGGAAGGCAGCCCTGATAGAACAGGAAGCTTGCCAATGCTTCTCGCAATGCCACCTTCGGCAACTTCAAAGTTGTTTTCCAGTCCGACTAGTAACCTAAATTCTTGGATTCCACCAACCCAATTGAGGCCTGCAGTGTCCCTGCCTCATGTTTCAGTTTTTGCTGGTTGGACAGATGCATAACAGGAGGCTAGCTTTTGCTTCAGGAAGTTGTTACTCAAGTTTTTGCATGGGGAAAACATGAGTTACGAGACACAGCTAGCACAAGATTGTTGTTTAGTGCTTTTTCCCTTTTCAATATATTTTTTTTCTTTATCTTCTTTAGTTAGTGGAAAGAATTGGAGGGCTAGATAGAGATGTAAGCGGGACCTTTCCATGAACAAGAACCTCAAATTTTCAGACCCATCATGTCAACATCTCTCTATGTAGAAATCTCCAAATTAATGGTGGAGGGAAGCTTTTAAGGCAATATGATTGAAGTCTATGAAATTATTTTCGCAATATGGGATCACTATATTCATAATTACATCCAGCTTTATTTGTTCTCTCAAGTACACAAAACCGGCAAGAGTTGGGTCTCTTTTTGCTTTGAGCTTTTGACCATTACATATCATCTGATCTCATCAGCCATTATGGTTCTCCATGTTTGTAACATCATCATTACTCGTTCCCCTTTATCATTTCAAGCTTTCGTCAAAAGTAGCATGCAAATTCCTTTCCTTTAAAACAATTCTGATATCAGGATTTGGTGGAATTTGTTTATTATTCTTTTCCATGAAAACCAAACCCACTGAGTTCTGTATTTCTTGTAAGCCCACTTACTCCAGCCTCATGATAGCTTGCACATAAAAGCTACTCCACGTCCATCCATGGCTTTGTATTACCAGTCAATCCCTCTTCTCATGGTCTCTTCCCACACGTGCACGATCGTCTCTCTTCCTGTACATTTCAAACCTCATGGTGACCCCAACATCATCATTTGTGTTCGAACTACGCAGAAATAGTCCAGCGATTCTCTAAAGTGAGGAATGATAGTTCCATGACTAGAAACTGACCAACTAGAGACGACCTTGGAAGAAGTAAATTCTTACAGGAATAAGTTCATTGTTCCGCAGCACTTGCCATTGGTCACAGAAACTTGTGTAACATTCTGAAGTGTATCCATATGATCACTTCTGACAGAATATGAAAACAATATCATTAGTTGCAAGAATCAAAGAATAACTCCTGATTATGTTTCGGACATTTGATTTTAATTTTGCAGTTGAGATTTGATGAATCCACCATGCAAGTGCAATGATTTTTTACCGAGAACATCATATGACTCATCAACACGGAAAATGTCGATCGAATATACATATGGAACAGTGAGTTTGGTACATGAGAGGAGAGCATTATAATGGAGCTGGCATGAAAAATGCTTTCCTGTTACTGCTGTTTATTTAGCTAGAGACCTCTTTTTGCTTTTATCATTGGCAGTCATGCGAAAGCACGTTATGCTTTTGCAGCTTTGGTTTTTCCAAAGTGAACAACCTACATTTGACATCCAGAAAAAAGATTAAAAAAAAAAGCATCCATGTTTACCTTGTCCTTTCATTGACAATTTGGTGAGATTAACTTCGTCATGAATCATGATCTAATATCGCAGAATGTTCTTATAGAGACTTGATATGTAAGATAACTATAAAATTAATTCATCTTCTAATAAAGCATAATAATTATAGCACGATAGTTACTAAGTTACATGGCTTTTGTAATAAGTTTGCTCTTTGATGTATCATAGTTAAATAAAATTCACAATTCATTATCTTAATTATGTTATGACATGATAGTCTTGCTAATGGGTAGTTTGAACAACTTGTTTGTCCTGAATATCCCCCATTATTAGCAGCATTAACTCAATTTTTTGATAGGAGAGAAGGAGGTTATGCACTAAACCCGGAAACATAAAACTTGAATAAGGTATAATATTTTTAATTAGATATATATTAATTTGAATGTGGTTTATATTTTAAAAATCCCTTTAAACCCTTTAATTTCATAAAAGCATAAACTATTAATATAAATTAGAAATCATATTTTATTATCTTAAAATTCTGAATTAAGATACCATAATTTTACTTGTATATGTATTAACTTTACTGATTTAGAACCCCTCAATATCATCTAAACTTAAGCCAATAAAGATAATATCCATAGCTGTATTGTTCTTTTTCTTTTTCTTTCGAAACCGAATTCTAAAGAGAAAAGAAAAAAGGAGAACAGTCTGTCTTTGATCACTTTGGGACGAAAATTTCCAATGCAAAAGGCTCACGCATGAACTAAAAGAAAGACAAAATGGGATTGCATATACCTTGTAAGGTCAAAAGGGTATTGTTCTTCAGCATTATTAGTAAAGTTTTAACTACTCTTGATCACAAAATGAATAAAGTGTACGGTGTTATCGGATTAAAGGGTTTGTCAAATTCTATCGTGTCATGTCAAAAATATGCACTATGATGGTGTCTCACTATACTCCTTTCGTTTTTCTAAGAACAGTTGGATCCATCTAATCCCACCGAACGTGAAGCTCGTTTAGTGCTAACACTTTATCGTATAGACAAATGTTCCAAAGTAGTTAACGACGTATATAGCTCGTCACCTCAAAGTGATTTCAAGTCGGCATGTGTATGGAATAGTTGTCGGTGAAACCTTCAATGTTTTAAATAGGGAATAAAGGTCGAAAGTATGTCGAAAGAAGAATAAATTGCATTTGTCGTCGACACATCCGATGTGATGTATGTTTCTGAAAAAAGCTCTCATCTAACAGTGAAAAGCACCAGCGTTTTTTGGTTTCTTTCCTTTTTGTCTCCATTTTACGACTTGAAACGAATCCAAGAAGAACAGACCAACCTTATAATTTACGTTGGACGTGTGTGTTTTTTTCTCCCCCCCTATAAAATTGTTAGGTATTGAGTTTGAGATGTTATACTTAGGTAGGGGAGATTTGTCAAACAGAGTAAACATAATTCTACTTAATTTGTCACTCATGGTTTATCAAGCCTTAGAGCATCCGGTTTTTCATCGTAATATCAAAAGTTCAAATTACGGAAAAAAAAAAAAAGTTTTGTACATTACGTCCCTTTTTAAATTTCCAAAAAACATAAAATTTTGTGCATTAAATATGTTGACATTCATGATTCACCGGTTCCTTTTACACACAAAGAGATGATAAATGTAATCATGGGTTAAATTTTGTTGAATCCTTTTGTAATTTTACATATTATCAATGTAATATTTAATTGTAAAATTTATTATTAATCTTTTATTGTTGTTGTTTTATAACTCTCGTCTTTTTATTATCAATTTTCATTAAAAACTTTAATTGCACACTTTAAAATAATATCATTTTCATTACATGATATTATACGTGACACTATAACGCGTCGTTTTAAAGTTTGCAATTGCAATTCGAATCGAAAATGAACATAAAAAAACATTCCACTACTAATCACTTGATTGAAGTTACAATTCCTCAATCCAAATTCATTAACTATGCAAAAAAAATTTAACAAAACTTATTTAGACACATTAATTTGTTATGGTTTGATCTAATTGTAAGGTATAGGACTTGAATTCTATATTGATTAAATACAACATTGATATGAGATTTATAAGGATTTTGGGCTCTCTACCCTCATAAGTTAGCTTTTGGAGTGTGGCTCTCTTAAAGTCCTTATCAATTGATATTAGAGTCGGTCTCAGAGTGGTGACCCATGGAGTGGTGACCTGAAAGTGTCAATCGTGACCAACATGACCGTGACTAATGAAGATATTGGTCTTTATAGGAGGACAAATGTTACGGTTTGATCTAATTGCAAGATATAGGACTTGAATCTCATATTGATTAAATACAATATTGGTATGAGATTTATAAAGACTTTGGACTCTCTATCTTCATAAGCTAGCTTTTGAGGTGTGACTCTCTTAAAGTCTTTATCATAATTATTATCATTATTATTAACAAAAGGAGAGAACTATAGCTGGAATGATGTTTCATGTACAGGAAGTCAATTCAAAAACTCGATCAAGGGGGAGGAAATCAAGAAATAAGCGTTTGGTTTGGTTCATCTGTGCCTGTGCATGAAGCTGATGATCAGGTCGTGGCTTCTAAACATAGAAATGTTTCATGTTCCGTACCTACCAACTCTAATCATAACGTACGATTCAACCAAAAACCACGATTTCAACAGTGACCCAAATCAAGAAACCAGAAACCAAATCTTTCTTTTAGAACCACCCAATCTAATCGCATTCACTGAACACTCATTGATTTGGTGTTGGTACTAAATAAATAATAATAATGATCGTGCATGTACGTCAATCATTTCGGTCCCGACTCAAAAATCAAATGTATGCTTGATCAAAGTTTCAGTTTTGAGTTTACCGTAATCATCAAAATCTTAAATCATGAGATTCAGGAAAAATGGAAGTAAGTCAACGGGAGTGGCGGGAAAGGAGGG
>JANZLD010000237.1:6194786-6214830 GCA_026413575.1 Erythroxylum carthagenense | reverse complement strand
GGCTCTACAGTAGCGATCGCGGGCCTCTAGAGGTACCGAGGGGAGAGGTCCCGGTACACTAAGTTCGGGTCGCTACAGAAGATGTTGAATATTCCTCTTCCTGATGTCTTCATTATTTACCAAACTCTGAATACACTCTCTCCAGAGTTTAGTAATCTAGTGATGACATATTACTCGCTATATGAGAAATGGTACTTCAATGCTTTGATTGCCCATTGCATTGCTGAGGAGGAGAAACTCAAGCTTGCTACTCTTACAGCCATCGAAGGAACTAAAAGAAAGGCAAAGATGAAGCCCGCTAAGATCAAAGGTAGAGAGACTAAATCTTCTCCACATGCTAATGCTGGTTAATCCAGTGCTGGCAAATGTCCCAGGGACATAAAGAAGCCAGCAATATGAGGCCTAGAAAGAAAGATTGTGACCATCAGGTAATTCCTTGGCTTATCAAATTATGAATATAATTTGTGATAGTCACATTAAGTACTTTGTGACTAGATAGTAGAGTATCTGATCAAGGTGCTTCTTCAATGCAAGGGTTCATATGTAGGATAAAGCCAACTAAAGAGATGGAGGAACTAATGATTCACAACAATGAAGAAATAAAAGTAATATCTATGGGGAATATATGTACTGAACCTTGTAGTAAGGTTCATTTTGGTTTTTACCCGATACATTTTATATGTGATATTTTAATCAATTTTCGGACAAAGAGGGTTAATGTTTTGTATTTAATGCTTTTGTTGTACAGTTGTTGTTTAATGCAAAATATAATGGTACAACTTTCTTATCATATGGTTTATATAGAATGTGTCTTACCCCGAATCAAATATATGCTTCTTCGTATCTTGCTAAACAAGTTATTAAAGGAAGAACCCTGATGAATGAAGAAGTCATATATGGTGTGGCATAAAAGTTTAAGCCATATTTTCAGAGCTAGGGTTGAGAGATTGATCAAGGAAAGCATTTCTCAATTATAGATTATGATGATCTAGGAACATGTGCTGACTGTTGCAGGGATAAGTTGACTAATAAAGATATTAAGGTCAACTCATATTTTTGACTTGTTGAGTATAATACATAAAGATATCGGTAGACATTATACAGTTGCATTGTGCATTTCTAAATGTATTCTAACATTTGTTGATGATTATTTCCATTACAGTTATTTGTTCTTGCTTAAAAACTGAAGGTTGTGAACCAATTAGAAAAATTCAACAAGATAGTCATGTTTGACCGTGGAGAAGAATATCATGACAAATATGGTGTTTCAGAATTAAAAGATCTGTTTGCTAGATATATGGAATCAATTAGAATAGTGACTTAATTCATTATGCCGAGTAGTTTTGAGCAAAATGGTATGTTACCGAAAGATATAACTGCACCCTAAAGGACTTGAAGAAGTCAATACAGAACATGGCTATTCTACCTGATTATCTAAATGTTTGGAAACTCAGCCTTGCACACATTCATGTATGGGGCTACCCTACTGAGGTAGTATAATTCTTATAAACGTATAAAGATAAATTTCTTGCTTGTTGTGCTCATTGATATTTAGTAAGATATCCTAACAACTTTAAAGCTACAGATTTTACTGTAGAGAAGGAGGGACCGAAATAGTAGAATAACAAACAACTAAGTTTATCGAATACAGTGTCTATGATGATGGTGGACTCTTAGATCCTTCGGAAGATAGCAGGATAGATACTACAGTTATTATATACCTGTTACTCATATAGTTAGATTCGGTATATCTAAGTCTCTATACTGTGCCTGTACAGGAACAGGAATCCATACATGTACATACAGAGATTCCTGGGGTACAAGATTTAATGCAGTTAAGTAAATTCACTAGAATGAGATGACCTACTATCCCATCTGATTTCATAGTCTATAAGGTTAACAGGACTATGATATTAGACATGTTTTGAATCCAGTTACTCTTACAGAAGTTATTTCTGGACCTAATGCAGATCTGTGGTGGGATGTAATAACTGATGAGATGCAAGTCATGAAGCATAGTAAGGTTTAAGAGCTAGTTGATTTACAGTGAAATTGCAAACTCGTCAATTATAAATGAAGTTTTAAGACCTAAAAGATTTCGAAATAAAGTTCAACAATTTATGGGCTTACTCAATTGCCTAATGGTTCACTCAGGGAGAAAGGTTGACTTTATGTTACCTTTTCTCTCGTATCCTCGGAGGATACATTTTGAGTGATTAAGTTGTAGCTTATGATGATATAAAGTTACATCAGATGACTGTCAAAATTGCTTTCTAAATAAAGACCTTTATAAAGTGGTCTATATGGTACAACCTGAAGGATTTCAGGATCCAAATGGAACTGACATGATTTGCACGTTATGCAGATCAATTTATGGTTTATATCAAACCTCCCAAAAGCAATACCTTACATTTGATAAGGTTTAGCCTATTTCGGCTTCATGAAAAATAAAGTTAGAAAAGATGCTTATACTATGAAGTCAAAGGGAGCAAAATTATCTTCCTATTATGCATGTGGATGATGTATTGCTTACGTCAAATTACTTTACCATATTGTATAAGGTTAAGCAAGTTTTGGTCAAGAATTTTGACATGAAAGACCTTGGCATAGCATCTTCTGTTCTAGGTATTTAGATTCACCGAGACAGATCTCAACACTCATCAGACCTCTTATAGAATGTATACATTGAGTATATGTTACAAAGGTTTAATACGATTAACAGTAAATCTGTCGTAGCACTTATCTCTCATAGTGAGAGATAATCTTTAGCACAGTGTCCAAAGAATAAAGTAAAGAGAGAGGTTATGAGTAATATTCTGTATACTAGTACGGTTGATAGCCTGATGTATGCTTAGCTAAGTACGAGGCGGGACATTGCATTAACTATTGGTCAATATCTGGTTAATCCAGGTGTAAATCATTGGAATGCAATCTAGTTAGTGTTGAGATACTTAAAGGAACTAAGGATTATATGTTGACATATAGCACAGTCAACAGACTAAACCTCGTAAAGAATTCAGATTCATATTTTATCCATGTGTCTGGATGATCGAAAGTCTACTTAAGGTTATAGTTTAAAGTTTACAGATAGTACAATGTCATGGAAGTGCGTCAAGTAGACATAGGTAATTTTCTCTACTATACGTGTAGAGTGCATGCTATGTCGCTGCTTCACAAACGATTTAGCTTAGAAATTTGATTTATAAGTTGTCTGTGGTTGATTCAGTGGCTAGACCCATTTGGTTGTACTGTGGTAATCTCCTTACTGTGTTGTTTAATAGCAACTAAAAATATCAGAGGTCTTAGCATTTCGAGGTCAATTATTTGACTATAAAGGTGTTGATACAAAAATGTGACATTAAGGTTTGGAGTATTTAAGAACTGAGGAAATGATAGTCAATCCTTTAACTAAAGGACTTTGCTCACTTGTGTTTGTGACACAAGTATATAGTATAAGTGTTTTGACGTCCATAAACACTGTTAATTAAGAGATCATTATGTTTGCTTTATGTACATTTATATATTAATGTATTATGACAGTATGATAGTTCATTAATAGAGATGATCATCGTTTATCCTCAATAATATGTGTTATCATACATTGCCATAATACGTACGAAAGTCTTAAAATTTGTGTCAATATTAAGCATTTAAAGGTCATTGGGCATATATATAAATTGACCTTGCGCCTATGTTATTTAGACACGTACAATTTTAAACAGATATCCATAAAGTTTGACATGACATTAGAGGATATAAGTTTTTAATCCCATAAAGGTTCTTTAATATAGTTTAGCATTCAATTGGAGAATATAAATGTTTTCTTTGATGCAATTTAGCATTTGGTGAGAGGAAACAACTTTTCTCTAATGCTGTTTGACATTCGGTGAGAAAAAAATAGGATTTCTTTAATGCAGTTTTAACATATGCGATTTAGCATAAAGTTTGAAAATTTGAGACCTACAAATAAAGATGATATAATCTAGATCATAAATGTATCATCATAGTTTACCACACTCCATTTTTTCATTCATGTTAGTGAGGTATTAGGCATATATGATTGTATTGGATCTGTGTCACACATGACACATATATTTGATACTTTTTGATATCGAAAGCCTTGCAGGACAGAATGATGGACTTTTGTTATCTTTGGATCAAATGTTTTGTTTTTAAACCTAGTCGACTAATTCAGTAACGTGGCTTAACCGAGTTTTAAACTAGAGTCAAAACTGCAATTAATACTTATCCAAGGAGGAGAATGTTGGATAATTTTGTCATTTTTCATAAAGTTTGACAACTATTAATTGCATTTTTTGGTTTTTTAATAACTTATCTGTTAAGTTACATAATTTGATCAAAATAAAGATAATAAAGTGGCTCAATAAATGATCTAAATTAATGGGTCAAAGTTCGTGTGAAAAATGGATCTCAATCAGTGTGGACTGGACTCATATCGGTCATGTGATGGGGAAGCCTGATATGAATGCTATATATAAAGGTTAGGGTCTCATGCAGTTTATCATATATCAATCGTATGCATAAGGATTCTCTGACTCGTTAAGAGAGCTTACGTTTTGAGAAAACTGTGGAAAGACCTCACCTGCGTCTCGGAGAGCAGTTCCCGTGAAGACGACGATAGATTCGCTCCCGTTTCGGCTTCGAAAAACTCGTTTGAAGTTACAAAGACTGAAATCAAGTATTTTCCACATTTCTTCATTTCTTGTTATTTCATGTTCGATCTGAGATACGTAAACTAAGGTATCATTATGTATTATACTAACTTCTAAACTTTGTAATAATTTAGCCAATCATATTTGGCGTTTTTTCATAATATACTCTTCCTCTTCTTCATAACACCAAATCTTCTGTATCCAAAACCTTATTTCAACCATATATATTATGTATAAAAAATAACATCATTTTATATCTATTTATAGCCAAAATGACATCATTTTTAGTGCAGAACAACTATTTACTCAAAATGACGCCGTTTTTAACACAGAACTGGATGTTAGGTAAAGAGAATTTGAACCCCCTTCTATGCCCTCTTTTGATATTACAAAGTTGATAATCGGATGTTGAAAAATTTTAGACCACAAAAGGAATGAGATTTGAAAGACAATAACATTTCATGGACGAGAATTGAACAAAGAGGTAGACAAAACTAAGATAGGATAAAGTATGAAACGGGGATAATAATTGAAAGACTTCAACCAACGTACTCCTCGAAATTCTGACAAGGGATCTACTTAACTAGCTTAAAAAAGGATAAATAAATAATTATAATTTTAAAATAAATCATTTAAAATATATATTTAAATCAGCATTTTAAACAATTTATTTGATAATAATATAAAATTAAATTATAATTATTTTGAAAATAAGATGCAAATTGAACCCAAGTCTTAATAGTAAATTCACCGTATAAAGTCGTCTTCAATAAGTGACAAGAGCGAGACCTAGAAGCAAAGAGATCTAGAAGGATGTGATGTGACGGTGTCTAAGGGACCAAATGGGCTTTAGGTTTGGAAAGGCATATAAAAGAGTTGAAGGACTCTCCCAAGTTTAAGTTTTGTACCACAAACGTAAAAAAACCGAACGGGGTGCCCTTTCGGCGGACCCTTCACTTTCCGGTGAACGAATTCAGCCCCAACACTGTGTTGGTTTGTTGGCACTCATGTTCCTGTCTTTTGTTACCTGCCCAAATTGGACCACTTTCAAGCCCAACTCCCTCCAAGCTTGAAATAACAAATTGGTTTCATGACCTCCAGTGAGGTAAGGGCAAGGCGGTGAGGTCAACATTACATGTGTTTAGGTCAAAGAGGATTGTGACAGGAAAAAGGAATTTTACTCACTCGCAATGAAAATGATCTATGAAGTCAATGAAATACATCATTGTATTTCTAGGTTTGGGTGACACTTTCAAATGGTAGGCAAAAACTGACGATGTATATGCTCTCTAACTTTGACTACACCACACAAGATGAATTGAAAATTAAAGGGCCTCCATCAAATCTTGTTTAGAATAAACCCCGCTAATAGTATTTGACTATTATAAAACTGACTAATCCTAAGATAAATGATCGATAAATTTAATGTTACTATTTTTGAACAACTTAAAGTTGGCCTTCTTTTTCACTATTACAGATACGAAAGTGACGAAAAAAATTGAATTTAATTATCAACTGCTTTTATCGAAAATGAAATTGACTACAAATTTGTGTCATAACACATAATTTCATAAAAGTGTATGATTTTTTTGATATAAATAAAACAAATCTAAAAAATGTAATTATTATTTTATAAAATGTGATCATCTTTGATTTTTAAATTTTAAAAAATAAAAAGTTTGTAATTATTATTTTTTACATCAACAACAATTGTAACATTCTGTATATATCATCTGATACATAAAGTCTAGAGAGGTTTAGCAATACATAACTTTTTTTTAACAAATCGGAAAATTAAACTTTTTCTTTTCACATGAGTTTGACATTTAATTTTTTTAATTGAAAATATTCAGTATCCCTTCGCAAATTTTTTTAATTGAAAATATTCAGTATCCCTTCGCAATTACGTAAGTATCATCGAAGTCTAGAAAATTAGGCATAGCTCAAATAATATCCTCTGTAATATTAGAAGTTGAAACCCAAAAGGATGATGAATTGGTGGCTTTATTCATATGCATTCTTGGTGTGAGACAATTATAGTGACAGCCCAGGAAAAGCTTGTCCTTTTAACAATACTATTAAACTATGAACCCTCCGGCCTCCACCATCCTTTTAATATCTCTACTATCTGACATCCTTTCTTATATTCTAAATCAACAACAAGTTTGCTCTTGTGTTGCTGATACAAGTCATAGATTCCGCTTCACTTATTTCAAATTTAATTCCAATAGATTGAGATATTGTCATCAGAACATTGAATGAACGATCTACTTTATCTGAACGACTACAAGTTTAGATTAAGATCTCAAGTATAAATTTTACCATTAAGTTTTTATCAAAATAGTATAATGCTAAGTTTTCAATTAATGTGGATGACATCTTAAGTTAGTATTTTTCTTATGTAACTGACATATATATTATATTTGTATCATATATGAATTTTATTGTTTAATAAATTAAAAATATAATATAATTTGCGTAGTAAAAATACTAATCTGACATAATTTTCGTATCATTCACGTTAGCAGAAAATTTAATGTAAGAGTTGTTAGATTATTTTAATTTTGTTTTTAAATTTCAGGCTAATATAATAAAATTGTTTAAAATTTGATGACTTTGCTTATACTTAACTCAAAATTTTATCATATAGTATTACATCACACTTTGAACATAGACCGAATGTTCGGAGCGGGACAAAGGACTTTGAATGGCTCACATCATCACCCACGACTGCTACTTTTTGTTACCATTATAATATGACCAATAAGCTGAGAAGCCACGTTGTGTTCAGCCCACTGGATACTATGCCTTCACGGAAAAATCCTACTGAGAACAACTTGACGAGAATAGATCCTCTTCATACATATTAATTATTAAAACAAACTAAGTTTCTTAACAGACGATCATGTTCCTCCTACTACAGCCGTCACCGTCGAAGAAATCTTTGTTTTATGATACTGTCTCACTGTATTGGTGATAATCATGTTTAATAATGCGAATCACTGACTGCGGACAACTGGGAAAAAGAAAAGCTCGTGGCAATTAGCATGCCAGGTATGAATTGGGACAACCCTACTGTGGATTGGTGTGGAGTGGTCATAATCATGATTAACTAGAGATGACGGACAGTTCTGCAGATCAGAAAGGTTTTAGGGAATGCAATGAGAAAGAGGTGAGCGCATTAATAAGAGGATGAGAGACTACTTCGTTATCATTATTCCTCGTCACGGATAAACTGGAGGGTGACCCAGACCCACTTTTTAGCTTCTGTTCCTCTTCTTCTTCTTCTTCCTTGAACGCATCAATCAGTCCCACATCGACAAGTATCCGTGCCTTCCCCTTGCCTGCTACTTCAATGAGAATGACCAAACTACCCTCTTGACCCGACTACGAGTTGTCGCTATCTTGCACCTCATTCATTTGTGCAGGTCACTACTGCCACGCACGGACTGTCTCTCTCTCTGTTATTTTCTCACCCCTCATGGTCAAATTTGTTTAACTTAAGAGTTCAATTTTCTTTCACTTAAGAGTTCTGGTGGGATAGCTTGGAGGAGGACTCAAAGCTTGTGGCTTGTTTTGGCTTATATAAACTGAACCTTTGTTTTTCTCGCAATCGCAGGAAAGGGAAAATCAGGTGGAAGAGTGAAAAGTTAACAAAAATGCTCAATCAGTACGCTGCTTTACTTCCATGTATTGGCCTTTCCTATTCTTGTTGCTTGTAAGTTGTTTGATCTTGATGTTTTGCTTCTTGGGGTTTTATGAAGAAAACCATATAGATTGACAGGTACAGAGATGATCCAGTGGCTTTTTTCAAGAATCTATCTTGTTTGAGCCTTCTTTTTTTTCTTTCCCCGGGAAATACTACCCGAACTCAGGATTCAAGAACCAAAGCCGAAGATTGAGTCTTTTCTGATGGGTGCTTGGGCAGTGGTGTTCTTTACACTACTAATCTGCATAAAACCTTCAGTATCAGATCCGAGCGACGAACTTTGCTTAACCCACTTAACTCAGTCGTTGAAAGACCCAACAAACGCACTCCAAAACTGGACAAAATCCAATTTTGCGAACCCATGCTCTGGTTTCACATCCTATCTCCCTGGAGCCACGTGTAATAATGGTCGAATCTACAAGCTTTCTCTCACCAACCTCTCTTTACAAGGCTCAATCTCTCCTTTTCTATCGAACTGCACCAACCTACAAACTCTTGACCTCTCCTCTAACTCCATCTCAGGTCCTATTCCTCCAGAATTGCAGAAGTTGGTCAATCTTGCAGTTCTCAATCTCTCCTCTAATAGACTTGATGGAGAGATCCCACCTCAGCTCGCATTGTGTGCTTATTTGAATGTTATTGATTTACATGACAACTTTCTCTCTGGTCAAATACCACAACAGCTTGGTCTTTTGGTTAGGCTTTCTGCTTTTGATGTGAGCAACAACAAGCTCTCTGGGCCAATACCTGCTTCATTGGGGAATAGGAGTGGGAATTTACCAAGATTCAATGCAAGTTCTTTTGATGGAAACAAGGATCTTTTTGGCTACCCTTTACCTCCAATGAGGAGTAAAGGTTTGCCTATTCTGGCCATAGTTGGAATTGGTCTGGGAAGTGGGTTCGCTAGTTTGGTTCTTAGCTTCACAGGGGTATGTATTTGGTTAAAGATTACAGAGCAAAAGATGGCTCTTGAAGAAGGCAAGATTAGCCAGCTTATGCCTGATTATTGAGCTTGATCAGGGGTAGTTTGTTTCAAGATATCAAGAATTAGTTCAAGTTATGATTAGCAAATACTTGGAAGATTACTGGGGTTGGGACTCCACTTAAGTGTGAGCTAATGCTGCTATTCTTTCTATGATATGCTTCATCAGCCGTCACAGAAGCTTTCTTTTTTCTGATTTTTGAAGGGTTTTCCTTCTGATTTCCTCTCTTGTTTCGTTTTTTTTTTTTCCCTGATCCTTTGACCAATTTGGGTTCTTTTCACCTTCACTATAAACTTTAGATTTTCTTTTATAGTATTTATTCTCAGAATTCGTGAACCTTATAACCACCTTGTATAAAGCAACTCAAAGCAAGAAAATAGTGCAGTTTCTTGCAGTGTAATGTAATCTGGTAATTTAATATCTTGGTCTTTCTTTTCTCTTTATGTGATGTGAGTGTGCCTGGCTCTGGAATTTTGTCTGGAGTGCACTAAAACACAGAAAGGAAAACAGTAAGCGTTGTGGTGGGGAAGAAGAGAACTTTTGTGGGATAAGATTTAGACCTGGAACTAGGTGCTTGCATTGAATTAATTAAAAAATGCGCTTCTACCTACTTTAAGACTTTCTAGTGCTTTGTTATTGTGAGCTGGTAGGAGACCAAACACCACCACATGGATCGCAGATTGTCTGGTTTTATCATAAGCTTTTAATATCAGACTTTTTTGATTGGTCCTTGGTTCACCCTGCTAGGCCAACATTCTGGTTAGTTGATCAGGGTTTGACGAAGTAAAAGTGAGGATCCCCACTCGTTTCTTTGAGCGTTCCAGACGTAACAATTAAGCATTTGAGATTCTTAGAAAGAAGGAAATAACAATTGAGCATTTGAGATTCGTCCAGAGAAGAAACATGACTTTCCTTTTTTTTTTTGCTACAAGGGAATGAAAATAAAAAACAAACAAAAGATACTCTAGCTAACGCAGGATTCTGCGGTACTTAACGTTTTGTTGATCTCGGTGTAGTAATTCTAAAATTGTCATCGGAGGCTCTTGAAACATATGAAGACCTGGACTGGACATCATTCCGATAGAAGCTAATCGATCGACATATTAGTTCTTTTCACGACTCACATGTTATAGCTGCACGAGTACGTGTCACTAAAAAGTTGTCTTCAGTTAAAATTATATATTTTAATTACGTCCAGAGAGTCTATTGATACCCAAAAAGAAGAAACATGACTTAAAGTTCAATTTATAGGACTGATAACGAACTTGGCCCGGCAAATCAAACTCCTAAATTTTGGCATTATAAGTAGAGTCATTCCTCGTAAATTTCACTTCAGTTTAAACCTTAATCAATTCAACTTTTGTCCTGTTAAATTGGGTTGGATTGATGTTCAAAATTTTAAATAATGCTTAGGTTCTACTTCTTTGTTGTAGTGTCTGTTTTTTAAAATAAAAATAAAAATCTATTCGGATACTAATTTCAACATAGTTATATTTTTATATTGATAATAATTAGATGTAAGACAAAATTTAAAGATAAATTATTTTTAACTAAATAATTTATTTTAATATCTTATATAATATTTATTAACAAATTATTAATAAAATTAATTTTGTTTTACTAAATAAATATTTATTTTAAATAAATATTAACTATTAAATCAAATTTTATTTCAAATTTATAAAATTTGAAGATGTTTTAAATTTAGTTCTATTTATTAATAATTGTCTAATTTGATTTATTTAATTAATAAAATTATTGACTAAAATTAAATTATTCACAAGTCTCGTTAATAATTAATTCCAATTAATTGAATATATAATATTAAACAAATTATTCATAATTCTTATTAAAAAATAATATATGAAATAACTAAATATTATATATTTAGTTTATGATAAATCATATTATGAAACAAAAGAAATAGAAACTAACTTTTTATGATTTTCGTAATTTTTAAAACGGACAAAAACTAAAACAATATATAGAAATTAAAAATTCAAATAAATAATTTTTTATTGAATTTAAAAACAAAAATAAAAACTTAAAAATAAAAATGAAACCAAATAAGCCCTAGTTTTGATATTTATTTTGGATAAGTAGAGTTAATTCTCTTAAACCTAAATTAATTAAAAACTTAATTAAGTCGAGTTTTTGCTTTGTTAAATTCTGTTAGACCATTTTGTTATTTGTATCAATTTATAACATTGGACCTTAAAATCTACTCCCTCACTTCCTCAATTCTCCTTCCAACTCCAACTAGTTGTCCGAACTTGACAACTTGGTCACAATCTATTGATGATATCGCCCACCTTGGAAGCATGATGGGGTAGGGTGGATATGGATTAACAAAGGTTTTGCTTCACGTGTAACAAGGAGCTAGGTATGATTATTTATTAATGTAAGGGCTACTTCTGTAATAAAAGATTTAGATCACTTGTGATGTTTGTGCCACAGGGGTAGCAGAAAATGCTAAGCATGCTTCTTGGCTTATGATGAAATATAGACAAAGATACTTCACTTCCAATTCCAGCTTCAAAGTGATGATTTTGTCTCCAAGCATTGCCAAAGCTTAGCCAAGAACAAGACCCCACAAAAGTATTCCCATGTCTAATCGGAATCACTCAACAGTCAACAATCCCATGGCTGTGATTACAATTACTCAAAAAGAGCTCCTCACACCGAAAGAAGAAATTGGTCAAACCTGCTTTCATTCCTCTCATTAATGGGGTCCTCTCTCCTATCAGTCAACAGGATTGCATGTCATCATAAGTTGGGACCCTGTCAAGTCAAGCTCAAGCCCCAATTCAACGTCACTTTGTTCTTTACGAAAATGCCCTCAGGACGATCCTCAGGTGACTCAGTTTTCCCTGGAAAGTATAACAGGAAAGATGCCTCCTTGCCCTTTCCTCAGTAGCATCCATCAAGAGTGGTAACTGGTAAGGCTAGTTTTTCGTTTCAGCACTCTTTCTGAGGTGCGCTATGCCTCATCATTGAGGAAGGAGACAAGCAGAACTGACATTGTATCAGGGAAGTGTGTATCATTGTATGGCAGCTGCAGGTTCATTCTTGGTTTTCACATTTTTTCACTCCAAAAATGGTTACAGTTAGTGGAAGGTAAAACCCACATAAACGAGCCAACTATAAACTTCCAAAACCTACCAACCGTACGATACATTTTCTGACTGGAAAGGAGTCTTCTTCATACTATTACTGTTAATTTAAAGCCTAAAGATAATGAAAGGTAAGATAGGTAAATTGATAAGGAGTTCTTTTAATTTAAGTAAGGTTGTGAGTTTAAACCGTTTATATATATATAATTGTTTAAAATTTAGGCCTAAAATTTTACCTTCTATAAAGGATCTGTTTTGCTCGATCGAGGGTTAGTTTAGGTATGGATGATTTAAAGATGTTTTTTTATAATTTTTTTTCTCCGTGTCATTTGTTTTGAATTGGGCTTTCATATTGCAAATTGTGGCCCTCACTACGAGCTTTTGTTTATTAGGCTTAAAGGGTAAGTTGTTTTGGACTGGTTTCGGCGAGACCCGACCCACCCGGTTCTCCATCAATCCAATTCTCCCGTTACTTTCTTCCCCTACGTTAAGCCTCAATCTTAAACCCTTGTTCCTTTCCATAAACCCCAATTCCTTTCTATTGCTCTGTACTACTACATAAGATCAAACACCCTGATGGGCGAAACTATAGAAAGACCAGCGCAAGAGACTAGCCTCAAAGAAGAGGAAGCAAATGACGATGAAGAAGGAGACGAAAGCTTTGAAGAGCTCGGCCTCGACCCTCGTTTAATTCGAGCCCTCACCAAGAAGAAAGTTTCCATTGCAAAGCCAACTCCAATTCAACGGGTCGCTATTCCTTTGATACTAGTGAGTTTCTGTTTTAACCCGGTTAGGAAAAAATGAACTTGGTTTTTTTGGTTAGTTTCGTTGGGTGATTGGCGTAGTTTTGGTGTTCTTTTTAGGAAGGAAAGGATGTGGTTGCCCAGGCAAAGACAGGTTCAGGGAAGACATTGGCGTACCTGCTTCCTCTGCTTCACAAGCTTTTCGCCAATTTTGGTTCCAAGAAAAAGCTGGCTCCTTCGGCATTCATTCTTGTCCCAAGTGGGGAGTTGTGTCAACAGGCAAAAATATAGTCTTTGCCCAATTTCTGTTTTGTGGCATTTTGACTATGTTGATTAGAGGTTTGTGTCATGTTCTTGCAGGTTTTTAAGGACTTGTTGTCTCTCATTGATATGTGTAAAGTTCAATTGAAAGCAGTGCAATTGACAAGCAACATGCCTGTTTCTGGGATGGTTGGTTTTGTCTCCTTTTGGTTAATTTCTTCTGTTTGGTTGTGACTTATTGGATGTTCTGGACGACCCAGTGCACTGTGGTTATTCTGATTCCTATTTGTTTGAAGAGTGCTGCATTGTCTGGACCTCCTCATATTCTGGTATCTACTCCCGCTTGTGTGGCGAAGTGCTTGTCTGCTGGTGTTATTCAGTCATCTTCTATTAGTGATTCACTTGAAATTCTTGTTCTTGATGAGGTGAGAGCATTTGGCATCCTTTTATTATTCGCTCTTTGCAAATGATATTTTAAATCACTGTATCAAATTTAAATAATCATCATTTGCAGCGACATGATTTGGCGTGGAAAATAGATTACTAGGTCAATGTGGGTAATATATGCGTTTTAAATGGAGGGGGAACTCTCAGACAATTCCTTTCCTATTCTGTTGAAATTGTTTTTTATATCTAGCATGCTGACTTTTAAAATTTGTCATCTTCACCTTTTGATTTCACTTATCATGTTTGAACTCAAATTTTCAGGCAGATCTTCTATTGTCATTTGGTTATGAAGATGATCTAAAAGCTCTTACTGCTCTTCTCCCAAGAAGTTGTCAATGCCTTCTTATGTCTGCTACATCAAGGTTTGTTGTCTTTGTCGTCTGTTCACTCTCCTAGTTCCGTCACTTTGAACATATATACTCTTGTTCATTCTCATGGTGTTCCACATGTTTTAATAAGAGCAGCCTCATGTTTTAAGGAGTTCACTTCAAGATGTTACAACAATAGATATCAAAACTCACTAATCTTCTGAAAAGTTTCCCTGTCTTGGAACATTTTAATTTTTCTTGTTATTGAAGAAAGAAAACCGTAAGTTGAGTGTTCAGTCTGAGCGCTTGTTTGATTTCTATATGAGATTTTTGATGACTTAATCTAAGCACTGTCATGAACTGAAGTTTTATATGTTGCTGACTAATAATATGTTTTGACATGTGATGTTTGGCAGTGCTGATGTTGATAAACTGAAGAAACTCATTCTACACAATCCATACATTTTGACTTTGCCAGAAGTTGAAGGTGTAAAGGATGAAGCTATCCCCAAAAATGTTCAACAATTTTGGGTGGGAATTTCTTTAAGTCATATGGGAGATTAATGAAACTTAGTTACTTTTCTAAATCAAATTTACCGTTGGTGTTTAATTGCATCCGCATCCTTTTGGTTTTGTTCCCTTTCTCTCTAAATTTGTTACCTAATTTTTGTGACAATGTTTTTGGGAGTCGGTTTGGTGGTCTGCATAAATGACAAGAAAGAGTTTTCCAAAATTTTGGTGGGGGGCTTGTTTTCAACATCAAAACCTTGTTTTAATATGGAATAGGGATCTCTTTTTTATTTGTATTTTGTATCCAGTTGTACTGTTTCCAACTCTATAGCTCAAAGTGAATGTCATGATAACAGTTGTTATAAGTAGGATCACAAGTGGAGGAGGCAATATGTTATCTCTTAAGTTTTAGCTTACTGTAAAGTTAAGTGGCACAATAACCACGCCACACCCTTCCTGTACTTTTTCCTGCCTGGTTTCCTTCTTTTATGCTTCCGTAACTCCTTAGTTGTTCAAATTCCTGCACTGAAGGTGCTATTCTTCCAACTTTCTTTTGAGTTATTGTTTTCGATTTTTAACTAATTGGAAGAATGGATATGCTTCTGTTAAAGTTAATCCTTCACAACTCTGTATTATCTTTTATAATCTTTTGATAAACTATGACCTTCTAAAATGGGTAAATGGTCCAAAACACATGTTCTATGTGATTCATCTTTTTGTATATGACAACATCTTTCATGTCATTTGAGTTGGAATGAATTGGTGTTCTTATGGAAGCTGTTCTATGAGAAATAATGTTCATCGTGGAAAAAATAGAAGTAGCTTGTTTGATTGACTTAGCTGTTATATATTTCTGTGCAGCCCTTGTTGGAGGTTTTCTAACAATATTATGTTAACTTATGTGTTAGGTTTCATGTAGTGATCGTGACAAGTTACTTCACATCCTAGCTCTTTTGAAGCTGGAGCTAGTTCAGAAAAAAGTCTTGATATTTACTAATTCTATTGACATCAGCTTCAGATTGAAGCTATTTTTGGAGAAGGTATCTAACTTTGTCTTTGGGGAATATGTGGATTATTAACTTTACCCCTTTATTCCTGTTTGCTCATCGTATGCTTGCCTTCTGTCAGGCTCAGCTGTGGTATTACTTTCTTTTTGGTTAAATTGTAGGACCTGTGTTGGCCATAGGTCCAGCATATGGTGTGATACGTTGGAGGTTCTGTAAGGAAAGGGATGTTTCAACATGAATGTAACCTTATTCTTCTGTATCTGCGATGAATTCCATTCATATCTGTTGTAGTGATAGGTGGAAGGTGCTTTAAGATTTGATATTAGCCCCATACACAGTTGAACCTTAGTATTTGTTGGGCTAGAGATAAGTTGACTATGACCCCATCTTAGAAGTTCTAGTATTGCTGACCTTGTATTGTAATTTATTTATGTTTCTGCTTTATGCTTCTTTAAATGTGAGGTTAAAAAATGTCGGATTTTCAGTAATGCTTTTAATTGATTTTTTTATACCTGTTGCTCATGTAATTGTCATTTAACAGTTTGGCATCAAGTCTGCTGTTTTAAATGCTGAGTTGCCCCAGAATTCCCGTCTTCATATTCTTGAGGTGTGTTCTGTTTCTTAGTTTCAAAAGGTGTGAAACCTACTATGGTTAAAGATAAATAAGTTTAAGAGAGGAAATGCCTTTAAACACGGATTTTTGCAGTTTTTCACTTTGTCCTTACCTAAATATTGTTATTTTCTTGAGGAATTCAATGCCGGGCTTTTTGATTATCTGATTGCAACTGATGACAATGAATCAAAAGAGAAGGAACAAGCTAATGTTGAGAGTCTTGGTGGTTCAAGAAAGTCTAAGAATCATAGCAAGCAAAAAGTGGATACTGAATTTGGAGTTGTGAGGGGAATAGACTTCAAAAATGTACACACGGTAAGCTAATACTTCAAGTTTGATGTGTAAGTTTCAGAGAAGGTTTGTTATTGCTGTTCTATGAGCTGTTGTTTTATAAGTTGAATTTCTAGGACATGGTACGGCTAAAAAGATCTAGTCAAATATTTTATTTTATCTCATTTAACTTTTCTAGTTGGCAGATTCCTGCATAATTTGCACCGATTGATGTTTGTGCATATATTGAAAGACGTTTAAATTTGTTTGATGGTTTAACAATGAACAAATGGATTACTTTCCATAATCATATTATGGAAATTGTATTAGCTTTTGATTTGTTCTGCTAAAATTTTGGCATAACCCCTTTGATCAATTATTTCCCTTTGTCTCCCTGTCTGCTAGTTGCAAAAGTTGGTCCAGTGTCATGTTTAATATTGTATTCAACTTTATTTTTCTCTCTATATTAAGGATATCTGATAATCTTTACCTGCCTTTAATATGATCATATATGTGGAATTTGAAGAACTGGGGTGACCTCCCTTTATGGTTTGGTGCTCATATTGACAAGAATGATAAAATGTGACCTGCCTTCAAGTGACAAGGATGATCATTTATGACAGCTTCTATGATCTGTCAATAGCTATCACGTTACGCATTTTAATTTAGTGTGATTTCTTATATTTTCACCATGCAGGTGATAAATTATAACATGCCTCGGAGTCCTGCAGGATACGTTCACAGAATTGGACGTACTGGAAGGGCTTACAGCACAGGCGCTTCTGTCTCTCTTGTGAGTTTTTTGCACCAAATTGAGATTGGTTGCACAGGGGTCACAGTAAGTTGGTATTGCTTGTGGTCTCACTGTGCTTCATATAAGTAAACGCTAATTGTGTATTTGTAACAGGTTTCTTCCGACGAGGTTGAAATTCTTGAAGAAATTAAAACTCTTTTGGGAGATGATGAAGACAAGGACTCAGATTTGATTGTGCCATTTCCTTTACTTACACAAAATGCAGTGGAGTCCTTGCGATACAGAGCTGAGGTAATTACTATTGGTTGCTTTCTCCATCCATTTCCTTTGACAGTCTTCATTTGCTTACAGCGACTTGATGATATATATCCCCACTATAGTTCTCTTATCTTTTGGATAATGGATATGTATTGCAACCATTTCTTGATGTTAATCGGGAATATGCCTGCATTTATGTTGTTATTCGATGCTCCCTAATTTTGTCAATGCTGAACTTCTTCGATCCATTATTCGTGTGAGAATTAGAATGGACAGCCCTCCATGTTTGAGGGTGTTATACCTGTCAGACACATGTTATACCTTTCTGAAATCTGGGATGCACATTTCTTCCATAAATGTGCAAATTAAATTGCTTCTAAAAGAAACCAGCAGTTGATTCCAGATTAATGTTAGACGGTTGATAATGCAGGACACGGCAAAGAGTGTTACAAAAGTTGCTGTCAGAGAAGCACGAGCTCAGGATTTAAGGAATGAGATACTCAACTCTGAAAAGTGCGTATTACTTGGCCATTGTTTTTGGCCCTTCTGTTACATATGCACAAGTATATGCTCATGTCATTTAATTTGTAGCTATTGTTTTTCCTGATGATCTTTCATTTTTAGGTTGAAAGCTCATTTTGAGGCTAATCCAAGAGATTTAGGTATTACCTTTAATTTGTTTGATCCAACTCAACGAATTCTTATGATCCATAAAAAGCTGGAAATTATGTTTTTAATTGTATATGGACCAGATCTATTGAAGCATGACAAGGTTCTGAGCAAAAAGCCCCCTGCTCCTCATCTACGTGACGTGCCTGATTACCTGATTGACCAAAAAACCAAGGAAGCAAGTAAAATGATCAAGCTTGCACGAGCTGCAATGGGAAGTAATAACTCTGGTCGTCGACAAGGATTCAAGAGAAAACACAGGAAAAACAGAGATCCCCTTAAGACTTTCTCAGTTGAGGTATCACTGACGTCCCATAGAACAACCATTTCCCCGTTTTTGGTTGATCAAAACTAAAGTTTTTAACGTACATGCTCTGATATGGTGGCAGGCTTCAAAGAGAACTAGCAAAGGTGGAATGAAACGAGAAGCAAAAGAAAGTGATGAGACAAGACAAAAAAAGAAAAAATCTTTCTGACGATTAGATACCTATCAGTTTTGTATAATGTGAAACGTTTTACTTATTATGCTCAATCCATACTCAAGTTAGCTTCCTAATTTTTTCATCTGCTGCATTGGCTCCATTGTTCATGCCGTTAATTGCCTCGTACAGAGAAGCTATTTGGGTTTTTTTCGCTCTTTATTTGGATTCAAACTGATATTATCATCTGATTAGACTTTTCCAAAGTCCAACTAAGAAACTGGAATGTTATATAAATTAGAAAAACGGACACAGCACTCAAATGGAGAGGGACAATAATAACTAACTAGAAATCCTGGCCTTTTTTGGATTCAGTCATAACTTGTGTACGAATTCCAAACTTGGAAACAAAATAAAAGGGAGTGTAAAGGAAGTGAGTGATCAAGGAAGATATCTCGTTTTTGCTTGTAAAAAACTTGCAATTCACCCAACTTGGAAACAATCTGGTGTTGCCGTGTTGACCCACTTGTGCCTCCATTTTACCACCACTACTGGGATGCAAGAGCAAGATGCCGAGGAAAGCGTTCCTTGACGGTGGTGGTGGTGGAGGTGACTGATAATATATTCGTTATCGGGATGTTTTTCTCCTCTTTTCGGGTTTCTTTTTCTCTACATTTTTTGTGGAAGTAACAGTGGCAATGAGAGCTATCAGAAGAGCATCGTCAAATCTGCCAAAGTGAACTTCAAGACCAGTAACGACGCTGCCGCCCTGCAACACGTGACAGAGAGTAAATTACTGATTGCATGCAATAGCTCGTAAATTACGTCATTACATGCTCCAAATAAGACAGACAAGTAGTTTTTGCATGTTTCAGAACCATTCCGAGCTTCATGATTCCTTCATATCAGCGATAGATCCGGCGGCCAAAACTCGACATCATTTTAGTGTTTTAAGGTTGTTCGTTGATTCGGATCTGTCTAGACCGGTTTGCCATCTCTTGAACTACTTTCACGGCAACACTATTTCTTCTAATGCCTTCAACTTCCAACAAATTCTCCGGAGCACAATCCATTATCAACTAGAAACAGTTACGGGTAGTAGCAGACAAATCTTCCCATCCTGTAAGGCTTTACATTGCTGCAAACTCACATTTGGTCTTTTATCGTCAGCTGATCCAACTGCAGCCAGGTTGTTTCATCACCTGGATATTATCTATCAACTGTCTTATATTAGCTGCTTCTTCCCATTGTCCATCCGATGCATATGCATTCGACAACAGCACATAAACGGATGGATTATCCTTTTC
>JANZLD010000237.1:6158752-6177712 GCA_026413575.1 Erythroxylum carthagenense | reverse complement strand
CACTTAATCAAAATGATCACTTTTTGGGCTTTGCGGACCTGATTAAGAAATGATATTCAGGAGGAAGGTGCTTTTCAGTGATACTGTTGGATTTATATCAGATTTGCCCATCCAGGTAAGAGCTTATTTCAACAACACAGAGACAGCCTCCAGAAATCCTCCTACCAGAAAAACCCTCCTTCCATAACAACTAAAGAAATTTAAAAAAGAAAAGTGCCCACATTTTGAGTTGTTTCTTCATCATATTATCTTATCCACGTATTCCAACTGCTCCATCCTCCACTTCTCAAGTTGTCCTCATCTGTCCTCATCCCCAAAATGGTGTCTAGAGCTGTGAGCTTGATTGAGCTTCTTATCCTTTATTATTCTTTATTTAATTGGGTGTTAATTCTGTAGTTAGTGGAAGCATTCCATGCAACTTTGGAAGAAGTAGTGGAAGCTGACCTCCTCCTGGTAAGCCAACTAGGTGCTATTTACTTGACTGTTATTCTTGTTGTCTTTCAAATGCTATCCACCACAATTTTTACTGTTTTTCCCTTTATTTTGCTGAAACTAGCAAGGTCTTGAAATTAAGGAAGTTCAACAAAGTTATGTAATTGAAATTTGATATGAAGAATGTTATAATTGATAGCAGATGGGAGTTGATGTTCTTCCTTATTCATACATTTTGGTGATACTTATCTTGGATGTTTCTTTATAATGTGGACTTCATTTTGGTTGTTCAGGTAAATCAGATGTCTAACATATTATTATCTAATACTGACACAGCATGTAATAGACTGTACTGCTCCTAATGTTGATGACCATCGCGCAACAGTGTTTCAAGTTCTGAAGCAAATAGGAGTTTCAGAAGAGAAGCTCCAGAACATGATTGAAGTCTGGAATAAGGTGCCATACAGGTTCACCTTCCTCTTCTTATTTTCAAAACTAAACTAAATATGATATTAATTTGGTAGTGCAAAATATCTTATAATACCCTTTTAGATTGATTGTGAAGAGAAGCAGAGGGATGCTGATGATTGTATAACCGATATCAAGGCTAGTGGTTTCACTGTCGATGAAGACAATGACATGGCAGCTGAGCTATCAGTAGAAGCAGAGGAGGAGAAGTTGAGTGGTTTGTCGATAGCAAAGGAGGTAGACTTTGAAGGTCCCATTGGTAATGAGGAAACTGATTGTTCTAACGGTGAACTGTCTTCCGGACATGAAAAGGAAACTCTTGGTGACCCGTGGTTGAATAATCGGGCTTACCAACAAAGTGAAGACTGTGACCTCTTGGAGACGGAAAAAGATTCTCAATCCCAAACCCAAAGTGGACCAGATGTTAAAATATCCGCTATCACCGGAGTGGGATTGCAAGAGTTACTGAAACTAATTGATGAACGGCTAAGCATCCGTGATGAGAAGTCGAAGGGTCAGGACGTTGTTGAACCAGACTTATTTGGGCGAAAATGGAGGCCTCCGCGCATAGATGATACTAACAAATCAGCAGAGCTGTAACAGCCATAGTTCTTGTTTCGAGTAATCTCTAAGACTACTTCAAAAAGTTGCATGTCATAATCATATCCAACATTGGAGATATTTTGTTAGTTAATTTTATTAGCAATTATCATAGTTGAATTATGTTAATTAATATGGCTAGTAAATAATATCAACCGTGTTTTAAAGTGTTTGATAAAATTAATTATTTAGTACCTGGTTGAACGAGTCTATATTAGTAGAGCTTTTATAAGCATAATTTAAAAAAAAAATTACTTGAATGTTTGATCAGCTTTAATAGATTTTTTGGTAATATAAAAATAAAAATATTTTTAATTTTAATTATATATATTTTGTAATAAAAATATTTATGCATATAAATATTATTTAAAACGTATTAAATAATATGTAAAATATAATATATTAATTATTATTTAATTTTAAATTATATGAAACATAAATAAAAATATATTTATTCAAATTTTTTATATGAATTATACCATAAATATAAATAATATTAAAGATAAATATTAAAATATATAAAAAATTAAATAATATTATATAAATCTGAAAAATAAATATGAAGATGTGTTTGTGAGTATTGTGGAAATTATATGTAAAGCATAATGATAAAAGGGAGTAAAAATGGGCTCATTAATTGATCTGAAAATTTTACTTGAAAAGTAGTTTTTTTAGAAATTTTAAATTTGAACTTCTTAAATAGTTATATTTTGGTTACTAAAAAAATTATATCTACTAAAAAATGAAAATTTATTTTATAGCCACACTTTTTTTTTTAAAAAAATTTACGGTAAAAAAGGTGCTTATTTATCCTTCAAAATTTTAACCAAACAAATATTTAATACTGTTTATGTGTAAAATGATTTATAAGAGTATAAATTAAAAAATATAACTACAGTCTTTTTTAGTAAAAAGTTACAATTGACAATTTGAGTTTGGGCTTAGGCCTTTTATCTCTTACTAAATTAAGGCCCTAATTGCAGGGGTTGGGTCGAGGCCGGGTAGGCCCGAGCCCATCTCATTGTCATTCTTCAAAACCATAGTGAGTGCTTTTTCTTTTTATTAATTTGTTTTTCTGATCATTTTAAGTCACCGACACATAATAAGTTTTTTTTTTTCTTTCTGGTTAATAATAATAATAATATAAGAAACGCGTTTCGACGATAAAGTTTTAAAAAAGGAAGTGCGTGTTCACTTGACAAGAGGAAGAGAAAAAGCTGGCATTCAGATCCAAGCAGGACTAGATCGGACCTCGTCTCCTGTCCAGATCTGAACAGGAGCTGGTAATACTAATGTTCTTCCCGGTTTCTTATTTCACTTCACTCTAGTCACTTTGATCTTTTGCTCATATCATGTCCCTGCAAGCCATGCCAAGTGAAGTGAACTAACCTGGTAAAACTTGTGTGCTTATAGAGAAAGTATGTGGAGGAGGCAAGTAAACTCCACGCGCCGATTGGTGGGCAACGCCAACTTCCCCTTCTCCAGCAACTTGCATGCTAAATCAGCCCATTCTTCGCCTTTGTTATCTCTTGCTCTTATCGTTCTCGTACTCTCTCTCTCGCTCTCGCTCTGTTTTTTTCACTCTCTTTTTCTTCTTCTTCTTCTTAAAATGAAAGATTTTTGAATAATTTGCAGGGAGTGTGTCTACTCGTCGTCTTCGTTGCCCGAGGCTCAAACATTTTTGGAGGTAACAGGGAAGCAGTCGGTAACGTCCTAGGTAAAGATTTAGTTTTTAAGTTGTCGAAGAGTTTTAAGGATTGTATATTATCAGGATCTGGGACTGGGGGGACTCATGAGTTGGTGTTCTTATGGTGTTAGGAGATTTTTCATGTACATTAGAAGTTGAGAGGGCGATTCCTTATCTAAAGAAAGCATATGGGGATAGTATGCGCAAGGTTTTGCATGTGGGTCCGGAGACTTGTTCCGTGGTGTCCAAATTGTTGAGCTTAGATGAAACTGAAGCATGGGGTGTGGAACCCTACGATATGGAGGATACAGATGCAAGGTGCAAGAGCTTAGTTCGCAAAGGCATTGTTCGTGTCGCAGACATCAAATTCCCTCTACCCTACAGGCCCAATTCGTTTTCTCTTGTGATTGTGTCGGATGCTCTGGATTACTTGTCACCTAAATATCTGAACAGGACTCTTCCTGATCTGGCCAGGGTAGCTGCTGATGGTCTTGTTATTTTTGCAGGTAATTCAGTTTAATTGAGAAGAGCAAGAAACGTTTCTGTTTTGGTAAATTTGGTTATCTTATAATGTTAGCTGCTTATTTTTGGCTCATGTTTAGCAATCTTAATGTCCTCAGAATGCTTAATTGAAGATTCCTGCATACTCAACTTATTAGTTTCAGGTGTTATTGACTATAGCATTCAGATTTTTGACTGAAATCTCGAAACTTTATTATTGTTGTTCATCATTTGAACCCTATTGTCCATACAATGTGCATAGATTGGTATGAAGTAATACATCAAATGCCTACAGAATTCTTCTTTTCCTATATTGTTTTGCACCTCTTGTTTTACGTAATACTTGTATCTTAAAGAATTGCTTCTTTGTTTCTGGCTTCAGGTCAACCAGGTCAACAGAGAGCTAAAGTTGCAGAATTGTCGAAATTTGGAAGGCCGGTAAGTAAATGATGCTGCTTCTAATCTTCCACTGTGCTTTAGGCTTTATGTTAAGATTTACTGTTGCATGTCTTGTTCCTTTTTCTGAGATCGGAGATGCTGACCTTATGGTAACCATTTGACAAGTGAAGCTTTAATTAGGTTTATATTCTTCAGTCTACTTAGAGTTACCGATTCGTCAATCAGGATATGTGGCTTTATGTGCTATAGTTCAAATTATAAATATAATCACTATTTCCTTAGTTTAGAAGTGAGGCTCTTTAACTCGAATCCACTGATAAAGTTAAAAGGTCAGGATAAATCTTCGAAATGAAAAAAGATACAAACAAAAGCAATCACTAATTCAACATTTGCTTTGTGTTGGCAAACTGTGTGAAGATTCAAGATGAAACTCTCTCCAGCATTAGGAAGTAGTGACTGAGTAGCAAGTGTCCGCTATAACACAGTTCATGTTTGCTTCATTTATACGATCTACTCGACAATCAGCAACGACTTCTAACATATCGTCATGATGCAGGCAAAAATGAGAAGCTCGTCATGGTGGATTCGGTACTTTGTCCAGACAAGTTTAGATGAAAATGAATCTGCTTTGAAAAAGTTTGAGCAGGCTGCATCCAAGAGATCATACCAGCCAGCCTGCCAAGTATTCCACCTGAAGCCATACAATTAGAGGAAGAGTCTTTTTGCAGTCTGTGTTTGCCATGAAATTAAGGCAAAAGAATACATCTAATGCACCATATACCCCTCTCTTATATACCTAAATTTGTTCAATCAGTCGTATTACTTCATGTTTTGTCACCTTGACTATGTAACCGATATTTAATAGTTAAATGGGAAATCAATCATTGACTTCTAAATTCTTACAAGGATTCTGCCCTTTATTTCCAGTAAGTGGTCCATTAGGTTTGTGGTGATAAATCTTAGTGGTCTGAAACATATTTAGTTCTGGTTTGGTAGAGATTTGTTAAATTTATGATCATTTTAATAAATTTATTTATTGAATTAAAACTTGAAATGATTTCTTAATTTTAACCATAACAAGGGTTAAATTTTAATTATATAAAAATTCAAGAATTAATTTATAATTTTAAAAAATATAAAAAACAATATCCAATACCGATTGCAGGTAAAAAAGTGATGCCATATGCTGCATCCTAAAAATTGCAGGTTCATTCCTGAAGGATGCTACCAATAATTTCTGCAAGAGCAAAAGCCTTCCTTGAAGCAATGAAATCTATGAGCATCTCTGACAGTGATTTCTCGACCAGTAAGAGCAGAAATTAGTTTGATTACAGTATGGCAGTCCCCGCAAATCCTCAGGTTCTTCATAACCAGTACGGGCTCTCCATCTCTTGTTGAGATGAGTCCAAATGCAACTGCTAATTTCTCACTGTGATGCCTTAACCTCATCTCCTTTTCTTCTTCCCCTAATTCATCATCCTTAATCAAAGCCCACCTCACATCTGGAACATACCCAACACGCTTCATTCGAGTAGCCATCTTCTCCAGGTACTCATGAATTTTGTCAGTCATTGGGTGTGTACGATCTTCAGATACAAACACATGAACCTTCTTGTTCAACTCGATCCAACTACACCCTGGTTTCTTCTTTACACCTCTATCTCGCATAAGCTTTCTAACACTAGCTACTTCTTCCCACTTGCCAGCTCTGGAATACATATTTGCAAGCATGACATAGGGTACAGCATTTGTTGGTTCCAGTTGCAAAAACTGGTGAGCTGCCTTCTCAGCCAGCTCAATGTTTCCATGGCTTCTGCAGGCACCAAGTAATGCAGCCCAACTCCTAGAGTCTGGAGCAAAAGGCATTGTCTCAATTAGCCTCTCTGCTTCATTCAGCTTGCCTGCTCGGCCGAAAAGATCAATCATGCATATAAAATGTTCTTCTTCTGGTTCAATCTTAAATCTATCTTTCATCAAACCAAAGTACCTCTGCCCCTCCTCAATCATTCCAGAGTGTGCACAAGCAGAAAGCACAGATATAAATGTTATGTTTGTTGGGGGAATATCAGTCTCAAGCATCTTTTTGAAAAGTTTCAGCGATTCCATTCCAATCCCATGCTGTGCATAACTTCCAATCATTGAGTTTAATGACACAGAATTGTGCTCCGGCATCGTATCAAATAATCGTCTTGCATCTTGAAGGCTTCCACACTTGGAATACATGGCAACAAGGGAGTTATTCACAGAAATTCGGTTTGCATGGATCTCAGATTTTATTGACAATGCATGAAGCTGTTTTCCCTGTGAGGGGGATGACAGATTAGAACACGCACTAATGACACAAACAAAGCTACAATCATCAGGGCTATAACCAGAACGCTGCATCTCTATGAAGTAATTAAGAGCACCTTCGGACAACTCCTCCTTTTGCGAGAAGCCAGAAATTATTGTATTCCAAAGAACTAAATCTGGTCCAGGAATCTCTTTGAATATTTTCTCACAATCCAACATCCTCCCACCGCACTTTGCATATAAATCAATTAGACCACTCCCCACATGGCAATTCTGATGGAACCCAGCTTTGATCAGTTTAGCATGGAACTGAAGCCCCCCACAGAAATCCTCCAAGCTTGTAAATGCAGTTAAAACACTAGCTAAACTAAGTATATCAATCTCAAAACCCTTGTGCACCATTTCTTGATACAAATCCAGTGCTTTAACCCCCTTACAATGCTGACCGTAAGCGACGATCATAGAGTTCCAAGACACTACATCTCTGACACCATCTCTCATCCCACAGAATACCATTTTGGCTTCCTCCAAGAGACCATTTTTACTGTAATAAGTAACAAGAGAATTATTAACGGACGGATAAGAATCAAATCCACAAGAAATAGCCAAAGAATGCAACTGTTTCATCAAAACCACGTCACTGCGACAAGCGCTGACCACTCCAGAAAGAGTAAAACCATCCATGTCAAGACCCATTTGTCTCATCTCTCTGAACAGCTGCAAAGCAGGAGAAGTCTCCCCACAGTCCGCATAAGCAGAAATGAGAGTGTTAAACGAGACAAGGTCTGGTTGGGGAATTTGATCAAACAGCTGACGCGCGACATGGGGGAGTGACACTTTGGCATAAACAGCAAGAAGAGCATTGAAAGAGAAGATATTGGGTTGATGGGTTTGGTTAAATACATGTATAGCTTTGTTTAGGCAGTGGCAATTGGAGTAGAGAAAGATAAAATGATTGGAGAGATAGGTGGAAGCAAAGAGTTGAGACTTGAGAAACACTGCATGGAGGGCTTTGCCAGAGAAAAGGTCCTTGTTGGCTATGCAGGTTTTGACAAGGTGACGAAATGTCTGGACGGTCCATGAGATTTGGGTCATCTAACTTGGGAAATGGGAGCTAACCCTAACTGAACTTGGAGGAGACTTATGGTCACAGGCTCTTTGGAGGCGATTTCCAGTGAGCTTTTCATGTCAATTTCACATTGGAGCCCAATTCAAAACTATGAAAGGAAGCATCAGATAGATCAGGCCCATTAATATGAAGCCCACAACAAGATCGTCACCTTCCCGGATAAGTATGGGTCAAGGTATCCAAAGCATTGCGTATATGTTTGAAAGTTATAAGGATGTCGCCGGTGGTCTATTTTTCTTCAAGAACTACATACAATTAAGATCTTTGTAATTAAAATAAGATTAAGATATATTATTTATATTAAATTAAGTTTATTAATTTAATTACTAAGTTACATATGTGTCATCTATATATATAACTTAATAAATGAGATATATTAATATCCATCCAATAGATATTATTACATACATATTTATCTAACTGGATCATTAAAGTATTTATTTGATAATCCTAATTAAGAACACTTTTATATTAAATCTTAAAGACTTGACTCTCATTATGATAATCTCCATTACGATGACAAATATATAAATCAAAGACTTATCATATTAGAATAAAAAACAATAAACATAATGTGATAATATAATCATTTGTCATGCTACTAAACAAAATTAATGATTATAAAACAAAAATGTTCAATCTATTACAATTGGGTCATGAGCTTAATTCCATCACTTTGTAATTAAAATAAGATTAAGATATATTTATTACTTTTAGTTATAACCTTTAAAGTTAATAACATTTTATTTTAAAATTAACAAAATTAAATTAAAAATGTGGATATTATTATTATATCACATGAATACATACATATATATATATATATGGCATTAAAAAAATAAAATTTTGTGTAATATTATTTTTTATTTTTTTATTTTCTTCTTCCTTTACGTGAGTCATTTAGAAACAGTCTTTAGACATCCCCACTTCTTACGTGTGAGTGAAATTTTTATTGAATATTGTTATTATTGTATTTGTTGTTTTATATCATATATAAAGATAACGAACATATAAGATAGAGTTTAATTTTGTTCATTTGAATGTTAATTTGAACATTTTGTAAACATATCAATTTATTTTAAGCATTGTAAAATTTTAGAATTTAACTTATATTTTAATAAAAAAGTTAAAAATACATATTTTTCTTTTTTTAATAACAAAGATACTCATGATTACTACTTTTTGAATATACATCAATTAAAACCACTCACCCGTTTGTTACTCAGAAACAAAACCTGAAATGTCCATGGACAAATTCTCGTAAACCATGGACACTTAAAGTCCAAAGAGACGTAACTTCTTCTTTTTCTTCCTCTTTTTTTTTTTTCTTTTTCCCTTCACCTTTTTGGCTGGTTTGTGAGCTTAAGAACTAAAGATGGAAATTAATTAATGTGCTGCAGAGATCCTGATGGTTTTACGATGGCAACAGGCCATAAAAGTACAAATCATTCAAGACAACAGAACTCTCTCTTTTCTATGCTTTGTGCACGAGTTCGTTCCTACCTAAATGCTAGAGTTTTATCGATCCTTTGCTATGGAGTCTGATTTTAATCATCTTTCTCTTTCAGATGAGGAGGATCAGGAGCTGATTATCAAGCATCCTGAATCGTCTGCACCAGTGTCATATGCATTCTGTTTGGTCGGCATGCTTGTAACATCCCGTTTTTATACTAAGGATTAGAATCCTAAAATTATGTATATGTAAGATCAAAGAGAGATTTAGAGAATGCATTTCATGCTCATTCATAAATGGGTAATGCCACAACAAATTCATGTTCAAGCTAATTCTTATTACTCGGACTTCAAGGAACTGCTTCCTGTCAGAGTTCCTTATGTTGCTAGTCCCAGTTTGTCGCTAATTTTTCGGACAGCAACAGCAACAACGCCGTCCTCTAGCTAGTTGGCATTCATTAATGGCTCGATTTTACAGATGTTAGCTTTCTTGGCTTTGGCATTTTGTTTAAGGATGGTGAAGGCTATTTTTTTTGGCAATTTTCTGGTTATGATGAAAGCAATGGAAGTCTTGAGATTGCAAAGGTACTAGCTCAGTGCTTGCTGTTTGCTCGCGATGGTATACTATAAGCTAGTTCTATTTTTATTGATATTCAGCTCCTTGTTCTTGCTTTGAATTCTAGTTCTTTGGATAATTCTTATTTTGATCTTATAATTTCGGATTGTAAGAATATTTTATGTACTATTGACAATATCCCTGTTTCTTGAGTTAAGCGTTTGAGAAAAAAAGGTACCCACTCTCTTGCTAGAATATCTGTTCTCCATAGTCGCTTTTACGTTTGGGTCGACATGAGCTGATTGCAACTTGGATCATCATTCCTTGAGCTAATATATTATTCTTTCATTAAAAAAAAAACAGGCCATAAGCTTATCAGCGCAAGAAGACTCTGTTTTTGCGGGGAGGGGTCAGTTGTTGTCAAGTTGTAAGCTAGATTACATCAACAATGGGTCCAAATCCAACTCTCACTGGGTCAAAGGACCATAACAACTTCTTCTGCAATGTACGTCTTTAGCCCATTGCCTTTGGAGTTTTCTATTTAAATTCCCTTCGTCTTTTAGTTGACAGAAATTGTTCAATCTCTGTAGGCTACAGAGTCACCAAAACCTGTTTGTATGTTCCTCTACTCAATTATCTCTACGAGCCTTCGGACATCCATTGTTGTATGTTTGATCTTAAAGAAAAAAGAATCCTCAAACCCACCTCTCAACAGTGCACATGTTGGAATTTACCATTAGTTTACCTTAGTGGTTGTCGTAATTCGTCATTCATAGAACAAATTCAGTGAAAATTCACAAATATTTCCAACAGACACTCTACAACATATTTGTTCATCTTTTGTTAGGTTTAACCAATTTCCAATCTCAGTCACTGAAAATTTGATAAGAAAAATCATAAACTCTTGAAGATCATGCATGAACATGCTACCTTAGTTTAGTAGGAAGAAAGATTAGTCTAGTCCTAACTCATGTTCTAAAAAGAAAAACCATAAACCTAACAAATCTAGGTAGCTCGAACTGCGGCCAACATGGGACACAAAGGAAAGGAGGTGAAGTACAGGGAAGCAAGAACGTATTATATCGTATACCCATCGAAAGAAGTTGAAGCCACCTCATAGAAACAAGGGCTGATTAAGACTAGGCCATGTAAGTGTATAGAAACAGCAATCACTTTCAAGCTAGGCTGGAATGAGTCGCCATCTGAGGATGGTTTAGAGCAAGCTGCATGCATGGCTTGGTTTGGGGTAGAGTCTGGTATTGAAAACTGGCTCAAGAAATAATTGGAAAGAGGAGGGGTCACTATAACTGTGACCCCTTGATGTGCTAAGCGTGGTACACTCCATGCTTCACTGTTTACTGCCCAAAAAGACCCACTTGGGTATAACAGGACAAACAAGTAACCCTTCTGAAAGAAACATATGCAGGACTTGGACTGGCTTTGTATGGTATGGGTCCTGTTTTCTTTGTTATAGATTTGCAAGTGTTGATTTGAGCTACTCGATTCCCATATGTTGATGAGTTGGATCAATTAATGATCATCATGCACTAGTCTAACTTGCACATTCCAAGTGCAAGATGTTCTTGGGTTGGCTTTCGATCGGGTTCTGCTGATAAAGAAAGAAAAACTTGAGTTGTAAAAGAAATGTTGAACTTTTCACACAATTACGTTCTTAAAGTTAAGAGAGTATAGGGAATTAGTTTTGTTTTTTGTGAGGGACATTGAAGAAGAAATGAAGATTGTGTTTGTGAACTATTGAGTTTAATTAAACTGCAAAATACGAATATTTTTTATTAACCTGAACTTTAATGAAATATCAAGGATAAATTAAATTCTCTCTTTTAATAAAATAAATATTTTTTGAATTTAACATAAAAATTATGCTATCAATTATTTTTGTAAAATAGAGAAAGTATAAATAAAGTTTTCAAATAATCTATTTTTTAATACGACTCAAAGTTAGGATAATTACATTATTTTAAAAAATAATTATTTCTTCTTTTTCATCAATCAAAATTTTGAATCTAAACAATAATTTAAGTATATAAATTTTATTTAATATCCTCAAATAAAAAATCATAAAATTTTCTTTCATAACAAACAATTCAAATCTTAAAAAATTGATTGTATACTGAATAATATGTAAGATATAACTTTTATATAAAAAGTCAACGTAATTAGTATATAAGGTTTTTTATTTTCCGTTTTTTATTTTCCGAAGGCCTATATAAGGTTATCAATATATATGGACTTACCTTGTAATTTTATAAAGAGATAGTTTTCGTGATTTGAATCTGTAATTTTTTTGTTATAAATTAAGAGAACAACTGGTAAGACTCTTCTTTTGTGGTATAATTTTTGTGTAAATATATTAAATTTTAAATTGTTCAGCCTTAACTAAAATTGTTATTTTAAGTTAACAATATTGACACAACTAGCAAAACATAAAATCGATCTTAAAACTTGAGAATTAGAATAAAGAAATGGAGTTTCATTACAACATTTCAAACCTGGAATAGTATATTTATTGTAGTAAGACAGGTCAAGTAGCTAGACCGTTCCTTTATGAAAATGTCAAAACGAATCTAGAAAAAAAGCATTATCGTATCAAATGATGATCGACACATCTCTCTCAAAACCTTCCGGTATTCATAAAACTGAGATTTCACTATCATCTCTTGCAAGTTCTCCATCACAAAGAAGTCGGCAAGAATGATAATAAATGTTTCAGGTTTGCCATAGAGTTTTTCTTTTTCTTACACATTGACCCAAGGATTAGCGCACGAAGTTCCTGAGCTTATCCTAAGCTAAGCTGTTATATACATATTTGCCTAGTTGTTATGTGGACTTATATCCACGTCCCATGTCAAAGCTCTTGAACTGTCCTTTTCAGATAGAGCCTCCTGAACAAGACCCACCGGCCATTGGAAGTTCGAAGATCAACGAGAATGACGTTGTGTTTATCTATCTACCTCCAATTCCATGCAGAAAAATAAACTACCAAGCTGGATGCTAAATATAGTACAAAGACCATGAAGTACATACACATTAACTGAAGAACGAGTAACTTAAGATTATTAATACCAAATTTTAAGAAATTATTTGATAATAAAATTATGTTGATGTAATTTTTTTATACTACTTTCTTTTTAAATAGAACATAATTGAATACAAATATTAATTAATTACTTTTCATATAGTTGATTTGACTATATGGAGCATATTGGACTAGTATACTCTCTTACAACGAAGAAAAATCAGGTTGTTGAATTTTAAATGTTCGAAATTTCCTTCACCACTTGCTTTGCATCGAAGTCAGCAGTTTCATTGAAAGCTAGGTAGCCAAAATGCCGAAGGAACTTGGAAATTATCCTCATCCTTTTCATTAGGAAGAAGACTTGGGTTTCACTAGGCCTACAATACAATAGCGTGATTTACTTAATATACCAAAATAAGTTAAGTTGTTAAGTGTAGTTTTCGTTGACCTCTACTACTACAACAACTTGGGAATACATACAGATACACGTATACACACATCAAAGCATCAGTTTCATGAGAAATTAAGAGGGAGAGCAAGAGCATTGATGGAGGGGTTTGGAAGAGGGTCCTACTTTATTGAGGTGAAGGAAGCAAATGGTCCATGATATATAGTGTCTCTTGGAATGGAAGTGTGTGTGGAATGGACTAACGTGAGTGTCATGTTAGTTGTCACAAAATAGACTAAGGTTCTCCTAAAATGGTCCCTTTGAGTTTCAGCCTACATTCTTACTTATTTATGTGTATATATATATATTGTGTCTAAGTGGCTTGTAGTGGGGGCATCTAAACGAGGGTTTCACATGCCATAATAACCCTTCTTCTACTACAAACCACGTGCCCTCCTTTCATCAATCATTCAATTCTTCCCTTCTAAAGCAACAGATATGTAGATTGACTGACCTCCCAGGCAGCCCGCTTCTCTGTTAGGGTTACCTTTTTTAATATCACACTTTTTAGGGGCCACCAATTCTTCCTTGAGGATCAGTTAGGGACTTGTGTCTCACGTACTATTTTGTAATTCGCTCCAGCTTTTCCTTTACATAAAACAAAAAAAAAAGAAAAAGCCTTTAGAAACAGTAAAGATTGCATAATTAAGTCCTAACACGTACAAGCTATTTCGATCACAACTTAACTTGCTATTGTTCTATGTGCTTAAAACAAGCCACAATTTCAATGTGCCCTTTTGTGCGTTTTAGGATGGTTTACCGAATTTATGTAACTTTTTGGTGTATTCATCGACGGACAAACCAATAATTCCCTGCCTCGATCCGGCTAGAATCAGGCTACCTCTTGGAGATCATCAACTAAAACACACAAACAAGAGATAGATTATGTGGTGTTTTTGACCATAGCAATCATGGGCGTGTAATATATGTCCATCACATTATTTAGGATTTCCCATCATGTCTTTGCTTGTCTTTCCCAATCGCTGCGCCTGTGTCTGACAAACTAGATGTTCTCAGATAACATCAATCGGATCATTCTAGCTCTATAGGAGACCTGAATTGTTTGAATTGGGGGACCCTATAGCTATCTTATGCATTAAAGTTTTTGGATTGATAGTCATTTGGGAAATTATGTATTCACCTTCCCGATTCTCACCTCAAATTCTTTGTACCCCATACCAATCCTGTGTCAAGCCATCCCAATCTTTTATTTATGTAGGACTCACATATCTCATATAAATGGAGAGTTGGAATGGCTTGACACATGATTGGTACAAGTTACGGGGTACAGAGGATCACATCTCCCAATTCTGGAGACACTGTCTATTGTCATCTTCTATTTATTAGTCCATTTATGTCATTTTCAAGTTTTGATATTTTATTCCTCCTTCCGTAGCAATGAAAAACTATAATGATAAACCAAGGAGAACAATATTTACACCTTTTTTTCCTATCCCAAAACCATAACAGTAGCTCCATCCGTGAAACGATTTTGAGTACTTGTGAACTTAATGCCTAACAATTGAACATGCCACACGTTCAATTTCAGGTTCGGACTTGCCTGGTCTTAGCAGACAATTTAGATATATTGGAATACTACCACTACCAGCAGCACAAGGTCATTAACTTCGCTTTTTATTGGAAGAAAATAGCCAAGGATAAAAAAGAGTTGAAATGAAGATGCTGGCCACTTAAATGTGCTGGGACCTTGTGTCTTGAATAGCCTGTAAACTAGGGTTGCATAATAAAAGAAAATGACTGTTTTTTTTTTCTGCAAACAAAAAATGTATTTTATTTTTTACTTTTTAAATCCAGTAAACTAAAAATTCTTCTTTTTATATTTTATGTAAGATACCATAAAAATAAAAGGAGGTTAATTTAATAACATAAATATTAATTACTTCAAAACAGTATATTAATATTGAATAATTAAAGAATAATTTTTTTATATTTTTACCACCCGCAATAAGTTAGGAAAACGGTAAGTGAATTTGAATTTAAGAAAAAAAGTTTAAATCTTAAATTTATCTTTGATGAAATGATTTTAATTATCTCATTCTTGAAGTGAGAAAAATTAATATCATAAGTAATTTAGAACTGAATAAAAAATCTGTTTAATTAAAATAAAATATATAATAGATATTATAAATTATATGCATAATTTATTAATTTTGATATATATATTTTTCCTAAATTTATCTTTCACTTCTCTTGAATTTTTCCAATAAATAATAAAAAAGAGAAATGAAAGAAAGTTATCTGGGGGGGTTCCAACCTAATGAAAATGGTCCCCATGGATTGCAAACCCTATCTTTCCTGGTTCTCAATTCGTCAGGAATTCCGTGCAGTGAAAACCAAGTGACCACCCACCGTAATCTGGAATTGCATAAAACAAAAGATCACGGTCATGAGCTGTCCCTGACTTGAGGAATTGAATCAGTGTGGAATATAATAAAAGCAATCAAAGTTTACTCA
The DNA here is from genome assembly GCA_026413575.1 of Erythroxylum carthagenense. NCBI lineage: Eukaryota > Viridiplantae > Streptophyta > Magnoliopsida > Malpighiales > Erythroxylaceae > Erythroxylum > Erythroxylum carthagenense. The sequence goes on along the minus strand of JANZLD010000237.1, from coordinate 6,162,236 downwards.
CCAGAAGAAAGTTCTAAATCTAGGAGCGGATTGCAACACCAGTACTCACCACCACCACCACATCACCAACCTAGCTAGCCAATGCTTGCAGTCAAAACACATTGAAGTTAGAAAATTTCCTTCAGGTCGCCTGAATCAGTGTCTGAAAAGGGTTATAATTTATGACCCTAATGCCATGTTTTTTGTTTTTTTATTCACTTTTCCATTTTGAATGGACTCTTCCCTATTCCATCATAAATAGCTGCCATTTGGAAGTGGTGCATTCAGAATCAGGAGGCTGAAACTAAGGGCGGGCGATAGGTTAGCAGTTGGTAGCAATAATTGCTTTTTACTTCACCCAACTTAGGTCTTGGTTTCAGTTAAAGCCCTTTCACAACATAATTTGTTTATAAATAATTACGACCAAACTAACCATTTTTAATGGCTCCTGAATGGTAGTCAAAATCACGGGAATTGCTTGAAAGCTTTACTTAGAATTGATGGCTGTCCGAAATCTAATAACTAGGCAACAAAGTTTAAGGAATCACCTGAGATTTTTCTTCAGTTTAACCAATAGAAAAAAAAAATTGTTTGGTACATTGAAAGATATGATGTTTCATCACAATCTAAACTTTCTAATATACACTGGAAAGTGGAAAGGAAAAGAAAATACTAGACAGTCTAGAGCCTGTACAAGATATCAGAAAGGCCATTTCCACAGTTCATTTTAAAGGAATTGAGATTTGAAATAAAAAAAAGGAGAAGCAAAGGACTTATGAATCGTTGAAGACTTGAAGGTGTGAATATGGCCGACATGGTTTGGAATGAGGCAAGACCACCAGGGAGCATATGGGGTCTCCAAGTTACCGTAGACTTTTGTGGGTCATCTCCTTTGTCCTTTAGCCATTTTCTATAAGATTTGCCGTCTCTTTGCATACATTTTATTTAATAATCACTTGTAGTAGTGCTTCTATGTCTCTTAATATTTTAATAATCTCATATACTTTATTAACAAAATCTTTGAATAATAGCGATATAAAGCTATAGCTCTACGAGAATTGAAAGCTAGTAAATCTGTACTCCAATCACTGTAGATTAGTATTCAAGCATAGAAATGTGTGATGTCTCGGATAGTGGAGAAAGCGCGTATAAATTACATTTGTTTGGTAACAAAAACATATTATTAAGGTATAGTAATCTTGTCCCTAAGGTCCAATTTGTCTTTGTCAACCTGTCTTTGGTGTTCTTCACTTGTGTGTATATATATATGTGCAACTTGGCCAATACTTGTCCACTCCACTGCACCAATCAGCAATCTCTCTTCAATCCCTCTTCCATTTCACTTGCTGATCATACACAAATCTCTTTCAAGAACTCTGAATTCCCTCGATATATCGCTACCTAAAATTTCTTTCTTTTTGGTTCTGTCTGTGTCTTGCACTTTTCTGGCTTTGTGTTTTGATATAGAATTTATTGGGCATAGAGAGAAAAATGACGTTGTTGTCTAAGAAAGCCACGTGCAATACTCATGGCCAAGATTCCTCATACTTCCTAGGATGGGAGGAATATGAGAAGAACCCATACGATGAGATCAAGAATCCAACGGGCATCATCCAGATGGGACTTGCAGAAAATCAGGTTAGAATTTCGTTATATGTGTTAAAATTTGTTTTTATTTCACGATATTCAATTTTTTTGTAGTTTTAGGAACCCAGAAACTATGTTAAACTTGCTAACTAATTCCTGCTTGTAACTGTTTTTTCAGCTCTCTTTCGATCTTCTTGAATCATGGCTTTCCAATAACCAGGATGCTGCTAGTTTCAAACAAGATGGCAGGTCCATTTTCAGAGAGCTTGCACTCTTTCAAGATTATCATGGCCTTCCTGCATTCAAGAAAGTGAGTGTATATATCTTGTTTCCTGTTCTTTTAAGCGATTTTTCTTATTGTACGTTGATGTAAATGAATAATGCAGCTAACAATGATTTGATAATGATTGTAGGCAATGGTTGAGTTTATGTCAGAGATAAGAGGAAACAAAGTAAGCTTTGATCAAAACAAGTTGGTTCTCAGCGCCGGCGCAACTTCTGCTAATGAGACTCTCATCTTCTGTCTCGCTGAACCCGGCGATGCATTTCTTCTTCCTACACCATACTACCCTGGGTGCGTGTATCTTCTTATACACATTTGCTGTTGCTAATAATCCAAGTTACATGTTATTTATGCATGAAATGTACGTTTCTCATCAGAGTTTTTTTAATGTTTTTCAGATTTGATCGTGATCTTAAGTGGAGAACTGGGGTTGAGATTGTACCTATTCAGTGTACAAGCTCAAATGACTTCCAAATCACTGCACCGGCTCTTGAACAAGCTTATCAGGAGGCACAGCAACGAAACTTAAAGGTCAAGGGTGTGTTGGTCACAAACCCTTCAAATCCCTTGGGGACTACGATGAGCCGCAGTGAATTGAATCTTCTCCTAAGCTTCATTACTGCAAAAGGGATTCATCTTATCAGCGATGAAATTTATTCCGGGACCGTTTTCGACGCACCAGGGTTTGTCAGTATCATGGAGATTTTGAAAGACAGAAAATGTGAGAAAGCAGAAGTTTGGAACAGAGTGCACATTGTTTATAGCCTCTCGAAAGATCTTGGTCTTCCTGGTTTTCGAGTTGGTGCAATTTATTCCAATGACGAGATGGTAGTGTCCGCAGCAACGAAAATGTCTAGCTTCGGTTTGGTTTCTTCCCAAACTCAGTATCTTCTCTCCGCTCTTCTGTCCGATAAAAAGTTCACTAAAAACTACATCTCGGAGAATCAGAAGAGACTTAAACAGAGACAAAACCTTCTTATCAAAGGCCTGAAAAAGGCCGGTGTAAGCTGCTTAAAGAGCAATGCAAGCTTGTTCTGCTGGGTCAACATGAAGCACTTACTGAAATCCAACACATTCGAAGCAGAGATGGACCTTTGGAGAAAGATTGTTTACCATGTCAAGTTAAACATCTCTCCTGGTTCTTCATGTCATTGCACCGAACCAGGTTGGTTTCGAGTATGCTTCGCTAACATGTCCGAAGAAACACTAAACCTGGCTATGGACCGACTGAAGACATTTGTGGATTCAGTCATCAACAGTACTCGAAGCCAAAGCAGCCACCAGCAGTTGAAATCTTTGAGAAGAAACTCCCACACCAAGTGGGTTTTCCGGCTATCTTTTGATGCACTTCACGATCGTGAACCCGACGAGCGATAGCCTGGTGGAACATAATCAAACACAGTACTGTTCATCACATTTTTTTCCCCAAAATGATTTTTGGTTGGTGATATTTTTTTTCTTCCGGGAATATCGTAGAAATTGCACTCGATCCACTTATGGATTAGAAGTGGCTCTAGTTCTTTTGTTTTTCTTCAAGTGGTTTCAATTCCCTTTCATGGGAGATCTTCTTGAATTCTTCCAACCAACTGATTATGTTATTATCATTATGTGTGAACATATAATAGAAAAAGAAAT
>JANZLD010000237.1:6117524-6158652 GCA_026413575.1 Erythroxylum carthagenense | reverse complement strand
AGAAATCATATTCAATTTGCAGTTATTTTTCTTCTCATCTTACACTGCTACATCATTGCAAACGTCTTCTTAGAATTTGCCCTGAGATCGTGTCACAACACACAACCGACCTCATTAAATATTCCATACTTTTAGTAGTGAACTTAAAGGTTGTCCAAGCCGTGTGAGTAGGGGACTATCCTTTTGCTACTAAGAACATAGAGTCCTGTTGTGTGAGTCAAAAGTAGCATGTAAAGTCAATAAGTGGTATATATAGTTTTAGTGCTAGGGTTTCCGAAACATATACCCTTTTGGAGATTGAAACAAAATTTGTAACGAAAAGAGACTGCCACACTTCTCTATTTACGGTTTCAAGTAATTAAAAGAATGAAAGGGATAAATGACAATGTGGGAGCGATGAGTCGAGCTTTTAGAGAGGAAGAGTTTCTTCCAAGCAATCCAAAAAGTCTATAATGCCTTCGAAGTTAATTTCTAGGGTTAATCCATCTTTACTTTCCTCATAAAGTTTGTCTTACTGCAGAGATATGCTCTTTGTTCCCTATTTTTAGCCAACTACTAAACTAATCACGAAAGTTGTACTTGGTTTTAGGAGACAAAAGCATGCCTATATGTGGTATAGCCAAGTACCTTTTTTAATTTATAAGAATATTCAAGTTATTTGAAGTGTTGTATTAAAAAAAAAAAGATGGAGCAGTCTCATCACAAATTTATATCAATCATTGAACTTAACGTTTTTTTTTTCAGTTTAATTTAGTTATATACTTATATGTGTGTGTCCATACGGATAGGCATCGACCGACATGATGTTGTGATGATAATTGATATACGATCTTAACTTACAAGATACGATCTCTTATCATGACTTGGGTTACTCATAAAATAGGTTATTAATAAAGTACTACTCATTAATTTTTTTTGAAAAATACACAGGATCTCTTACTTGATTATGGGTATCTACATATGGTAATTAAGTATGTGACGTATTGTGCTTCTCAACGTTGAAAATCATTGAAGTGAAACAATCTTATTATTTATTATCAATAATTAATAATTAAAGAGCTCAATCAAATTATAAAAATCTTGATTCGTCTAATTTTTTAGTTTAATTTTCAACTTTTCGATTCGGTTTACTTTAATAACTCATATTGTTAAAAATTGATCAATTTATTAATTAATTAGTCAATTTTTATTAATTAATAACTTTTTATAAACTAAAACAAATTAATTAATTTTTATTTAATAATAAACTTCTTTTCTAAATGGCAAATTAACAAGTTTAAACATTTATTAAATTAAATGAGAATTGTGATCATTTAAAGTTGTTTTTTCAAGGGATGTTTATTTATTATGTTATGGTATCAATTAGATTCTCAATAGTCGAATCCCACTATTTCAACGATCTAAAGTAGGCTATTTTCCAAGATTAGAATTAGTTCCTCAATGAGTAATTGTTCTCTCAGTACTTAAATTCGTTGATAAATGTATTGCTAATCATATTTCGAATAACCTTTGGTTAGTTGACATTTAAATATATAGTCACTTGCAAATATAATATTCATTTTCATAATGTATATTCTTAGCAAGAACAATATCTAGCCAACTTGTTTTATTTGGCATAACAATGTAATATTATAGCCAATCATATGATATCATAAATATCTTGTGTTTCACCAAAATTGCTACTTATTATATCATCATTATATCCCATCATTAGTTCCATATTTTAGTAGGTCATAGGATCGCGTTACGTCACATTTTCACAGTATTTTTACATCTAACATGCAAAAATGCAATGTACATTCATGGGTTACCACCTAAATAGAAGGGATCAAATATTAGATAGGTTGATCAAGCATGCATGGGAATTTGCAATAGATGATTGGTAATACAAAGAATAATATATTTTACCAAAAAAAAAATACAAAGAAGAATATATAATAGCCAAGGTAGGTTTATCAAAGCTTTCTCGGGTCACATCCTTTATTGTGTGGACGCTTTACTTTCTGAAGCAATTTCTATTAAAAAAGCTTTGGCGTGGCTCAAAGGTAAAGGTATTGATAGGATTATTTTGCAGTCGGATTACCTAGAGGTGATAAATAATCTTAATAATTTTTCTAGTAATTTGCTTGAAGTTGGTGTATTGTTTGCTGAGTGTCTGACACTTATGGACCACTTCCAACTGTTGTCCGTTCAATGGACTTCATGGAATGCTAATAAAGCCCCTCGTTCATTAGCAAGGGTCGCTTTATTCCATGCAAACCGTCTTGATTGGGATTCTATCCCCAGCAGTATTATTTCTGTTGTTCGTTCTGAGTCTTCTGTGCTTGTGATCAATTCTGAAGAAGCTTAGGTCCGAGTATATAGGGTAAGCCTATTGGCTTTAGGTTTAGTTGCTTCTTCGGATTTGATTTCTCGTTTTATTTAATGAATCTATTTAGCTTTAAAAAAAAGAATATATAATGGCATCACCGACCATTAATTACTGTAAAAGATATCCATGTTTTGCGGACTAAGACACACCAACTTGTTATTTAATTGTTGTATAAACAAATAACAAACTTCAACTTAACACGTCCAATTTATGCCTTAGCCTGTAAATTTCTTTTAATCAACTTAAGTTTCGTCAAAAATTTCAATACCTCTCTCAGATTTTACGTTTTAGCAGGATTCTCGCTTCATGTTATTATTGTTGTTGTTATATTAATAAGGATCATTATCAAACACATATGGATAGGTTAAAATTTTCATAACTTACTCGTTATGTGAAGAAAATTTGAAGTACAAAGCAAAGAAATATATGTTAGTCTCGAAAATCGAGTATATGGACTTTTATGCTGCACCTAACTCAACCTTCTCTTTTTCCTTTCTTTTTGGAGTGCAATACGCTCGATCCATGTGCTATGTGGGATACTGAGAGCACCCCAGATGACACTGATAAAATATATGCTATATATTCTATATATATGATTGATTGAATGTATATAAAACTGAAGTGTTCTTTTTGGTCTTTCTCTGATATGCGGCGACCGAATACATGTCAAACTACCCATGATCCTTTCATGTGAATAGGAGTTTGGTAGATTATAGTAATAATTAGTTTTAAATATACATAGTTATGTCTTATATATATATATATATATAACAGAAATGAGAAATTTCGGTTATTCCAATTATGTTGTTGACTATGACCATGCATGTGCCGGTTTTTGCTGCTTGTATTATACTCGTATAAGAATGGGTAGTACTTACCAAGAATATTGGAGTAGGAATATATAATCATATGTTACAACTTTGTTAGTTGCTCGTATTTAATTAACGGTCAAACGCTGTTTCAGTTAAGTTGATTTAATTAATAATTGAAGAGATTTAGGACTTTTGGACGGTAGATGGGGCTCATGTAAGGATATTCCCAGACCTTATTGCTTGTTTATTAAATAACATATAAAACTTTAAATTTTTAACCGAGAAAGGACTAATTAATTGAGCAAAGTTGATTAGGAAATCATGTGTTACACAAGTAATTGACACTTAACATCACAATTAGACATTGAGCACTGTCAAATGTCTACTTATTATGATGATAAACAAAGAGACAAGGACAAGAAAGGGCTTGTCTTAATGATCTGTACAATTCTAATCAACTCAATCAATTAAATCAGCATTAAACAACCCTAAAAGTTTCTGATAATTAATCTTTGGAAGCCAGAGGGCTGTTACTTTCTTTCGCTTTTTGATAAAACCCATGGGTATGGGAGTCATGTGGGTTTCACATGAGCAACCACATGTTAGGGAACATAGAACACCTGCCCAAAGTTCTTCAATAAGGGTGGGCTTTGAAAAGGATAGGGTATATGTTTTTTTTTTTTCTCTTTTGTTTTCTTATTTTTTTAAAGATTGAAGGAGCAACCTGGTATGATTTCACTTGGGATATGCTTCTATGGATGATGACAAATAGGGTCATATGAACATGGCTCAATGCTTCCTCACCCTATTCCCATACCAATAAATTTTAGTATCCTTAATTGGGTCCCTTTTTTTATGGGTCCACATGAAGATTGATCTTGTGTTGTTGAATGATTGAGCAATTTATAGGATGTTTTATGTTTTTTTTTTCTCTTATTGTTTTTGTCTTTGTTGAAGGGCTATATATGTTTGCTAGAACCCTTTTGCATGTTTTATATTGTGTAATTCAACATTCTCAATTTTCATTTTAGTGTTATGTTTTGGATAGTAAATAGAGATTATGTAACAAAAAAGTTCATAAGCTAATCTGACTTACCATCGATTTGGTGTTATGACGATATTTTGAGTGCATGGTGCAATCATCAATCAATTCAACATCCTTACAACAGGGGAATCTTATGCACTGGGGTTTGATAGACTCTTGACTTTTTTGTAGTATATACATATAGTGTTTCAATGTTCTACTTATCAATAAGAATTGCAATAAGAGTGTTGAATAGTTTGAGTGAACACAATCATTTCTTTAACCATTTGGTGAGTGGTCCTCTGTCGACAAACTATCATCAAAGATGGAATTGGCGATCAACAATAATTGCAAATAGTCCCAAAAGTACATCTTCATCACAATGTTTTTGAATAACAATAAAAATTGCCAAAAGTTATGATTCTGTCCTTGTTCTTTGCTTTAAAGTTATAATTCTGTCCAAAATAGACGAGTCGTGAACGTGATAATGCTTTCTTTCTTTTGTATCAGTCACATAACAAGTAACTGAGTTGATGATTTTCAACAGATTATTGTTCCTGCAGGAAAAATTGTATGCTGACTGTAACTAAAAAAGTCAGTTTTTCAATATTACCAAACACAAATTAAAAGACAAAAAGGCAAGATAATGATTAAATAAACTATATAGAGTCATTTAATCAATAAATAAAAATAATATTAGTTCCATGACTTTTGGAAAAATAAGTTTGAATCAAAATTTAATTTAATTTATTAATTTTAAATTATGTCAAACTCTGAGTCATGCTATCAATTTTTTATGTTAACGGGGTAGAGATGGTAAGATTACAAGGTATCTTTGGCAGACTAATCAGCAGCCTGGTTGACTACAGTTTTACAAGTACAAACAATTAGACAAGCTTATGTGGGTAGGATCGACTTTATATGTAACTTTGGATTTAGTGTTCTTTTTAATGGGGTTAACGTGGGGCATTCCAATGGTACTACGGTCTTGAATTAGCCTAACATGAGGGACGATCAATGACTGAGCTTAAAAAGTTTTGATAAAGAAGTCATGATCACTAGAACTTGACATGCTAAACCAAGCAATTTCTCTTACATTACATTGCGGAGATTGTTCTACTTGGCCACCTTAAGATCTTTGTTCCTGTAATCCTTTAACAAGAGCATAAAGTCTCAGGAATATAAAGTTGATACTATTATTTTATGTCATATTGGTTAAATCAATATGATAAGAATTATAAATTTACATACAAGAATATGTATTATTTTGATTATGAATCGTATGAAACTTGTTAAGTTAAAGACTAACCAAATCAAGTTTTAGTGAAAAGTGTTAAATTAATACATGTAATGTATTAGATAGAATAACAATTCATAAAAGGATAATACTTATATTTCATTATATTACTAATGATTTTATCTGATATAGTCATATGTATTAGATGAAATAATGATTTAAATTTTTGAAAAGTTTAAATTATTTAATCTAAATAGAAATTAAATATTGAGAATGCTAAATCACTTCAATAAGAATGATTTAGTAAGTTTTAAATTCTCTATTATCTATGAGGAATGAGTAACTATGGTAAATGTTTTCACAATAATATTCCATATATCTAAGAGTATGAATTTATGTAAGGAAAAAAATGCAATATTATTTATTCTATAGCTACACTTAGTACAATGACTTAGCTTTAATCCAATTGAATCAATTAGCAATATTTTATATTATATATAAAACGCTAAGTCTTTGAAAGAATCAAAATTAATAATTTAAGGATGTGATGCTTAGGTGAAACAAGTATTACCCTCTAGGTTTATAACTAAATTGGGTAATAAAAGGTTATGAGATATCCTAAAGGTTTGATATAATCTTATAGACCTATTAACAAATTGTTTGTTTCAATTTATATTTATTAGAGAATAGTTCTTAAAATAAGTAGTTGAATAAAGATGAAATTTGAAAAGTTTAAATCTCATGATAATACATCTAATTAGAACTAATGCCTTTATTGATACATTTGATGTAGAGTTAAAAAGCTACAAGACATTGAAACGTCCACTTTCACGATGAATTTTGAATTTATCATGTTCATAAAAATGTTAGTAGGAATATAGTTGTCCTCTTTAGTGCGAATATGTAAAGACATATTGCTCATATAGAACAACAATTATAAGTTTCAGTTGTTAAAAATATAATTGTCCAAGAACAACTTTCGATGAATATGAAAAGTTAACAGCTTATTATGAGAATTAGATCTATAGAGATAAAATGGACGTTGTTTACCTATTCTAAGTCTAATTATATAGATAATGTATTAAAGATGTTTAACATTTAAGATATTTGATACTTGTGAAGTATTAAAGATATTCATTATTTTATGTATGAATTGATATTTGAGTTCAAAGTTACGTGAATATTAACTTAAGAATTACATCTTAATTAAGGTCAACAAATCTTAATTATGGTCCACTTTACTTAGAACAATATCATTAAAGATTTGAAGGATTCTAATGTAGCAATGGTTGCCAATTAAGCCATAATATATTTTTGATTTAGTGAAAATGATTAATTAGATCAATAAGTTCTTTAGTAAACTTTAATATAGTTTCTTGCATTGTTCAAGATAATAGTGTAATATGGAACATTAGAGCCATTGAGCATGTAACAGGAACTAAAGTCTCATCAAATATCCAATGATGTATTTAGGCAAATTTTCTTAATTATAATGAAAATAAAGATGAAAGTTATAAGATTTAAACGAAAGCTTACTATAAAGAATCTTATGAAATTCTCTCATTAAGTCGCCGTCTCAACGATAACACGATCGTCATATAATAATATGGTATATGATACTTAGACGATTGGGATAGTGCAAGTGAGAGATTGTTAGTTTAGGCCTTAAAGTCAGTCGATTAATTATAGTTTAGTAACAAAATAATTTAAGGGCATTTTTTACCTTGAACATATTTAGATATTTATGATAAAGTCCATGAAATAATTATACACTGCAAATAAAATTATAATGAGATTATAATTATGAGATTCATATTGCATTTATATATTATCCTTAAATTGTTCCCAGTCATTGTTATATTAAGATTGAACATTAATAAAACATAAAAAGACTAGCACATGTTATATTTTTTCTTAAGAAGGAAGTAATCGATCTTATAGGTTGAAATATAGACATACTTAAATAAGCATGTAGGTGCTTATTAGAGAATAAACTCACTAAACTGACCCCATATAAGAAATCCATTTAAAACATTACTTATATGAATATGAAAATTCTTATTATGATGAATGTATAAGTAATCTTTTGACTTGAAGTCTCCAAAGTTATCTTGTATAGAGATTGTTATATTTTAATACTACGTATGACCTATTAAGGATAATTCAATTGGTAGGCATTAGATGTAGCATGAACTATATAAAGGTATTTGTCTGATCAAGATAGGATTCATTATCTCAAAGTAATTAGGGAGAATGTTTCATTGTTCTTAATTAGTATTGATTTAAAAAATTATTGGCCAAGGTGGAATAACATTTTGTAAATAGTATACAAATATTATTAATTAAATCAATAGCTAATGATAGAGAGTTAATATAATTGGACTAAAAATAGAATAGACAATAATTTCATGCTCTATATCTAATTAGAACATTGTATGATGAAATGATTAAATTACACCAAAAAATTACAAACGAAAAAATTAGTCAAAACTACTACGACATTCCTAAATATATGAGTAGTCATGATGTGTTATTAAACATCAATCTTAATTTGTGGATATAAATTTTTTAATTAGAGAACTAAATAATTGATCTAATCTTAAATATGATTTAAGATTATAATTTATATCTATTGTCAAAATATTTAAGAATCTAGTGGCTCACTCATAAATTACTGTTTGAAGAGAGCAAAGGTATTTTATTCAAGTTGGACTTGATTATAAAGTTTGAAAAACTTTATGATTAAATACGAGATCGATATTTAATAAATAATGTGACATTCTTTAATTAAAATTATAAATAATTCTATTTAAATTCTAATTATGCTCAAATAAGATTAACTAAAATTAGAATTTAATTTCAATTTAATTACTAAAATATTCAAAACTTATTATAAATAAACTTAAGTTCTAATAAAGCTAATAATACTTGCTGACCCTTTCTGTAACAGTTGTCGAGTTCTCTCAACTCGTTATGTAATATAATCAAGTTTAAGAATACAGTACAAATTAAGATTCATGTTTTATATTATTTAATTGTTAATCATTTTATAAAATTAAAGTAATCTTGATTTTTGAAGAATTAAAAAGTTTCGTGATTATTCCGCTGTGGTTGGGATCAAATCCTGGCCCGATTCCCAGCAACCACTCCCTTGTAAACTCAATATTATTATGTTATAGAAATTTTATTGTATATTTAAGCACACAACATTATTATTTTATAACAGTTTTATTGTATAATTAAGCATAGCTCATTTAACCTTTTGGGTTAAACTCCTTGATCCACTAATTATTAATATACTTCCTTATTTTTCAAATTATTAATAATTTTCTTATAATTTTGATTTTATAAAACCTGTTTTCCTATCATCAATTCTTGTTAAAAACTCAAATTGCAAATTCTAGAGTGACTTTAATTTCAAGACATGGTATTATATAACGTAGTTTTGAAGTTTATAGTTAGAGCTTGTAATGAAAATTGCCGAAAGACAAGTATTATAGAATCAAAATTATTGATAATTTTAAAAAATCAGAAGGCATACTAATAATATACCTAACCATAAAGACTCCAGATCTTCTATACATACCTCTATTAATCAATTTATTGAGCCGACGGCCTCTCATGCAGTAGTAGGCTAAATACAGTTGAGAATATACAACTAGCCCACTTGCATTTGGACCTCACCCTACAATTTCTAAATGCTCAAATCGGAGAGGAGGAGTCCAAGTAGCAGTTCCTTTATTATTATCATTATTCTTTTACTTTCATTTCATTTCCTTGAGATCTTTGAGTGGGAAAAACAATTAATATGGCAAAGAATAAGCGTAAAAAGTTATGTTTAATATAGATTGTGTTTAATAATAAGTTCTTCATTAATATTAAGTGACATCTAAGTAGCTATATACATCCTTTTTATTAAGTGACATCTAAGTAGCTATATACATCCTTTTTATTAAGGATGGCAATACGCCGGTCCATAGGCCAATTCCACTAATTTTTTTAAAATTAAAGTGTAAAATAATATTTCTTAATTGGCCATGCACCTAATTTGCCTACTCGATGCTCAACTTTTTTAAATAAAAAATGTTGTTTTGTTTAGAACAGTTGAGTCTCAAGTCTGTCTAGTCGGCTCACTGAAAACACTTAAATCTAGGCTTATAGACCGTCTATTGTCATCCCTGTTTTTATTTGTTTATTTTTAAATGTTTTGTAAAAAAATATTAACAGAAGTCATAGCATATCAAAAGATTTAGTATTTACAATACTAAAATATAAAATGAAAATATAAAATAACTTTGAATTCAATTGATCACTGCTTTGGAGTAAATGAATCAACAATATTTAGAGGTGATGTGTCTGAACAAAACAAGAGAAGCAAGAAATAAAAATATATTATCTAAAGGAACTATTCTGATATCTCTTTTCTATGATTTGTTCACTCCCACACAAAACTGAATTGGGTGGCCTCTTCTTCCTGGAAAAGCGGAATAATAATCATTCACACCTTTTCACGAAGAACAATTATATTTAACTGTTTGATTAATATCATTAAAAAAACAATTAGTTCGCTAACTTTGGAGGTGATGAGGATAAACAAAGATTCTTGGTGTGTTAGTGAGTGTCGATGTCACCAAATAAACAAAGAGCCAGAGATGAATAATTGGATTGCACCTTTCCATTTTTAAAATCAAAAGCTGTGTAATTTGGTCGTCAGGAAGCTCTTGTCGTGGTATATGGGAACTTAAAGGCATCAATCAAGCCATCTTCTCTATTGTATGGTTTTTATATTATCATGGCTTTCACACATATGTGCCCTCAAAAGTACCTTACACAGTCTTATTCTTTATTTTTTTGTTTTTTTTTTCTGATGTTTGAAGCTCGATGCTTCTAGTCGATGATTGTTCTCCACCTTTAATTCTAAAGATAAATCGCATTAGATAGAATTTATTCATTCCTCTTATGAAAGAACTTAGCATCTTCAATCTTAAAGATAAAATGTGCCTCATCACTAATTTAATATATATTAAAGCGTCTAATCTTTTAAACGTACTTTTGATGTTCCTATTTTGTCCCATAAAAAACAGTTCAGTATAAATTACTAGGGATTTAAGAAATTATGCAACTCATGTATAGGTTAATTCATATTGATAACTTATCTAATCATTTTTTCAAATTTTACTCATATTTTATATTAAAATTAGGTCGAATATGAGTTATTTTAGTCTTAATTTAAATTATTCGATACGGGTTAATCATAAACTTTTAAATTTCAAATCAAATTTGATCCAAGTTTTGCTTTTTCTATTTTTTTTATTTTTCAATGAAATTGAATTTAAATGAGGTGTGTCAAATATCGAATGGCTTAGACATTATCTTCAAAGTATGAACTCGAGTGTAGTCTCGAGGAAGATGTGGCCGTATCAGATACCTTGGAAACCTAGATTTGGATTCATTAGTTCTTTCCTCAGTTTCTGTTCGTGAAGACGCGTTCTTTTATCATACTAAGTATGACGTCTGGTAATACTTTCTGACAATTGCACGGTGGCTCCAACGCTCAACTTGCCCTATCGAATATAAACTTCATCGATCAAAAATTTTCGGTGAACTTTACATTCCAAAGTGAATGGAATACTTGAAAGGTGAAAAACTTGACTTTTCCTACGCTATCTCAAACATAAAAAAAGTATGATCTTTAGGTGATGGGGTATACAGATGCAGTGTATTAGCATACTTGAAAAGTGAATGGAATACAGTTCATTACTGCTTTCCATCTACCCTTCTCTTGCAATATTGATGTCATTGCTTACCCCTAATTTTTCATTATTTATTAGCAACTTTTTGAATCAGGAATTACTGAATTGAAGTAGAGTTGGTTTCTTTTGTTTCCACTCTTTTTCTCAAGCCTTGATTAGTTGCTCTAATAATACTTTCTGGTTCTTGTATCCATTTGTATTAATTATTGTTTTGTTAGGCTTTGAGAATTATGTCTAAAAGAGAAGAAGGTATTTTATCTCAACTAATATATCTTAAGTCTAAGTTACAATTAATTTTCGTTTATTTTTTCCTCTTATAAAAATTTGTTCTGTAAATTACTTGACTGATAGAAATTTACAGCTCCCTTAAGGTTTATCACTAAAATATTCTACAAATCTAAAAGTCACAGCGAAAAGAACCTTTCTCAATTTATATGGTCTAACAATATCACGTACCTTAGATTTATGTTAAAGGATACGGTTTTTGTAGTCATTATAATTAATATTATGTAAATGATATGAAAACATTATAATTTATTTAGTGATGATGAAGTGTATTAGAGATGATAAATTTGGTCTCTTATGCAAGTTTGTAAAAATAGCTTAACATTGCATGAAAATGAGATCCATCCGTCATTAAATAACAATTTTGATTACTTTATTGCCATTGCTTTACAGTGAGTATGTTGAGCATGTTTGGAACATGGAGATTGGATTTTGGTTTTAGTCATTTAAAGTTGTCAACGAGCATAAAGCCTCGAGAAGGAGAAACTCAGCTGTTCTTCCAAGAATATTCACACACAACAAATGTGAACCTTTCCACAAAAGCAGCTTAGTGGGTGTATGAAAGAAAGACAAATAATTCAAGCGGGTAAAGGAGTAATTGCAGAATAAAGTTCTGTCGGCTCAACGAAATAAGTTGGTAGGAGTTAAGTTTTAGTCAACAAGAACCTCAAGAATTAATATTACATGTTAATGATTATAATGTACTTGATATAAATAATAATATATAACATATTAATTTAGTAAACATAATAAATCAATATATTTAACAAATATTAGTCCCTTAATTTATTAATTCTCAATTACTCGGATAACGAGATAATCCATGCAATAAAATTTATTATATAAATTATCTCGATGTTTAAACAACAAAATTATAAAAAAGATTAGAAAAATGTTAGATAAGATTGAATATTTCTTACAAAAATTATAAAAAAAGTCAATGTATCTTGTACATAAGGTTCTCCACTTTGTGTGAGTCTAGAGAGAGTTATAATATACGCAACCTTTCTTTTATATTTTTAAAGTTATTTTCGTGATTTGAACATATGATCTTATAGTCACAAATGAGTAACTTTAATAATTGCTTTAAGCTCATTTTCTATAAAAAAACAAATATTAAATAAATTTGATAAATTACGAGAAAATCTAATATGCTTTATCTTTAAAAAAAGCCCACATCTCTATATTTATGTGTTTTCCATTGCCACTTTTGTATACAGAATAAGCTACACCTAATTCAAGGTGTTGCTTTATTTTTAAAAATAGAAAAAGAGAACATAAAAATTAAGACAACCTTTTATTTTTGGATTAAAATAGACTTGTACACTAATTATCATTTGGATGTAGAAAAACATAACGTTTCTTCATATTTTACGGTGCTTTATAGCACTTATACACAAATTATGTATTTCAAATTTTTAGAAACAATCTCCCTATTAGTTATGAGTAATATTGTAACTGAACTTCTACAAATATCACGTTTTAGCATAATTTTTATTGAATTATTATTATTGTTGTTGTTATTATTATTATTATATGCTTCCGAATGCTAGATTTTTAACTTCTCTCCGCATTGGCTTTATGATAGATTTGGAGGAGAATCTAATTTTATTTAGGGATCCTCGTGTTAAAAGATATTATCCTCGTATCAACCTTAAGTGCTCTAGCCTTAGAACAGAGCAGATATTAATTAAATATTGATATTTCTATCTTCAAAATCATTATACACTGAACCAATCATTTGACAATTCTACACGAAATTATGTTAGAAACATCCCATACACATTCTTTTTTTTTTTTTACAAAAAGAGGAACCTACAGTTATTATCTTTTAGATACGCACTGAATAAATTTTTATATTGATACTATAACTTACAAATTACACCAATTGGATATTTCATACTAAACAAGCCTGGTATAATAGGCTCAATGAAAAAAAGCATAGGTAGAGAAATTTAAACATAGGACATTTTGATCTCATGCCCTAACTCCATCGACTCAACCACCTTAAAGAACTCAATCATATTATTGCTAGAAGTAGAAGAACATTTCCTAGTAGTCCTATATTCATAATTTAAGGTAAGACTTTTGATCCCATGTGAAGTGGAAGAACATTTCTTAGTAGTCCTATATTAATAATTTAAACACATGATATTTTGATCCCATGTTTCAACTCTACCAACTCAATCATCCTAAAAAAGCCCACTCATATTATTGCTAGAAGTAGAAGAATATTTCTTAATAGTCCTATATTCACAATTCAAAGATTTGATCCCATGTTCCAACTCTACCAATTCAACCATTCTAAAAGGGTCATTCGTATATATTATTGCTAGAAAAGAATATTTCTTAATAGTCATATATTCACAATTCAAAGATAGGACGGTTTGATCCCATGCCTCAGTTCCATCGACTCATCCACCCTAAGGGCTCATTCATATTATTGCTAGAAGTAGAAGAACATTTCCTAGTGGTCCTATATTCATCGCTTGATTTGACAGTGACCTTTGCCCATGGACTTTGGACGTTCTACATGTAACGACAATACCAAAATAGGAAGGATGTAAACCAATTCTATTTTCTTTACAAAAGAATAACCCTATTCTTTTGATTTTATATAATAATTAATAAATTATATATTTTAAATACATTATTTTACGAAAGGATAAATTTAAATCAAATATCAAAATCCAAGCGAACCCGATTTGTCAGCATTTGAGACTTTTAAGAAGTCCGTGCTTCCTCCGAATTCTGCTTTAGTCAACACAACAATCGCCAAGTCTCGACCTACCGCAGGGAGCTGAGGTGAAAAGTCAAGATGAACGCTCGCATTCATATCCAACTTGTAACGACTACATCAGATTTCAATTTAATCAAGTGTGTCCGGTTTTGACTGACCTATAAGTCTGGAAAAGAACCTCCTTTCACTGTTTTCACATTTATTTGTTTAACGATCGATGCTCGAGACTTTCCTTGTTGTTTAGCTCAAGATAGCGCATAACAGAATTGCTAACTAATGTGCTAGTGCCTACATTTGAATTTCCGATTTCGTAGTGTGAAGGTAAGGGATTTGGTAAAACGAGGAGCTGATTTGTCTAAGATTATGTAGTTTATTAGAAGAAACTTACCTTTTGAAGTTAAGTAATGGAGACATGATGCTATTGAATCCAATCCTCACCTTGAAACAAAATTTCGAACTCTTTTATGATTTACTTATTTTAATGTATTTAAAATTGTTAACAGGTCATAATAAAGGATTCGATTTTATTATAATCTTTTGGTAATATAAAAATTTAAATTAAAACGATATTATTTTCATTAATTTAGAGCATTTCAAATCATTTAAATTAAACTCTATTGATTCTTCAAATTTAAAACTAATCCAAAGTGCCATCTCTAGGTGTGCCTAACCTGAAAATATTCTTCGTGACATATCGTATCATGATCTTCAAGCAACTTGATCATGGTGGTGATGAAACAAAGCTCAGGACTTTTCATAACTTGCTACATGGCATGATTATGCCATGAACCGTATATGTTGAATCAGTAAGAGAACAACATCCACCAAAAGTTAGGTATTTGTCAGTGTCAAAGAAGCACAAATATCGCTACGCAATATGCGTAAAACAAATATGCATGGCTACTGAAGTTTCAGAGCTCGAAGATAAGGGCCCGATTCTTCTTTTTTTTTTTTTTTGGATTATATTGGATATCCTGACTTAACCAGACTAATCCTAAGTTCCTACGATCCCACCCTAAGAGCCTAGAGGATGTAAATTTGTAACCCCAAGATTCCTCAGGTTCCTACGTAGTCTGTATACTTCTGCGCACAAGGAATTTCCACATACTCTAAATTGTTCAGCTGATGATTGATCACTGGCTCCCCCTTGCTCAGCATCAGGTTCCCTAGCAGCTCCAACTCCCACACTGCAGCTGGAAGTGAGGCATCCGTAATTGATCCGATCAAGAAGCTTTGTCCAGGGGCTAGAGGATCATCAATAAGAACATGCCTATTTCTTTTCCTTTGACGTGACTCGAACTCAAGACCTCCTTTAAAAAGGAGAGTCTTAAGTGAAGAATCTGGATCAATTGATCCACCCCTCGTTGTCAAGGGTCCGATTCTTCCTTTGTTGTATCTCGGGTTGCAACCAAAATTATGCACTAAACAAACATAAAAAAAGATAAGAACTTGTTTATTATAATGTTAAATTATTTAAAAATACTTCAAATATTATAAATTCTATAAAAACAGTCAATAAGTTTTATTAAAATAATTATTAAATAATATAATATATTTTAAAAATATTTTTAAAACGAGTTTTCCACCTTTTGTTCTGTACTAAGTAATGGTAGTACAGTGAAAATCATTGCAAGTGTTATATGTTGAGTGGCTAGCTGGAACAGGATATATATAAGTACTGAAGAGTACCCAAGGTTCTTATTTTAACCTTTAGCTATACTCTATTGGTCATCCTCTCATTAAAAATGTGATCTGACTTAAAAACTTAGTCGCTAACTAAGCTAAACGCTTGAGCATGAAGTCTTCCAAGGCAACCAAAGATTGACTTAGTCAATTTAATTCTCTTTAATCTCTTTGCATCCTTTTGACTTAATGGCACACCATGTCGATATGTGGTCTTTATTAGTCTTCTCAAATATTATAAATCTTGCTGTCGAGATGATTTGGTCCAATAAGAATTTTATTTTAAATACGTATTAAATAAAATATAAATATATATTAATCCATAAAATATAATTTTTTGATAATTTAATGATTTATAATTAAGTAAGAAAATTTATAAGTTTAATATATTTTTATTTTTGATCCGTCCCTTCCAAAGTTAAGTTACAAATTTGCATACCATCTGAATGCCAATTTATCTGAAACTTCAGAAAGAAAATATCACAAGAGCTTTGCACCAAAAAATGACAATAAACTCGTAAGTATCCATGCGAGGTGAGCTCCTATGATCCTTTCTCGCTTTAGAAAACCTTGTTTTCATAGGTTAACCTTAAAGCTCTAGAAGAAGATGTCAGGATTGTCTTGCCCGAGTTAACTTGAAAATCCAAAGCTTTTGTAATGGAGTTAAGACTCACAATTAATAAGCTTAAAGAAGAACTTCTCTCAAAATAATAATTAATGTGTTGATCTAGCAACCAAAGTTTTAGATTTTAGATTAAGCGAATGTAAAATTGATCGTTTAATGCTCAAAATTTAGCATTAAATGAATTACAATACTAATATTAATCAATAATGGGTGCAATTAATCGACAAACAAGTAATTATTATAATGTAAAATTTGGATAGATTTGATATAGGGTCATTAGATTTACTAAATTCATTAGAGTTGTTCCAGTGGATTATAGATATTGAAGTTATCACTTTGGCTGATGCTTCAAGGAGTGATTTATGGTGATGGTGACATAGAAAATGCTCTGAATCGACTTCTGAATCCAAACTTCGCTCTTTTTCAATTGAAACAACGTGAGATATAGGCATTATAGCATGTTCCCTCAACCGTTACTCATTGTCAATTGTCATTACAGACATTAAGATAACTATAAAAGAATGCAGCCATTTGAGATACCCTACAGACTGCTAGAGCCGAGCATGTCGTAGCCAAAAAACGTCAAAACAACTTTCCAAGTTATACTAACTGCCTTTTAACCAAGACTACTTGATCAAGCTTTTCTACAACAAACATAGGCCATATTCTTCCATACCCGAAAATCACAACTAATTTGTAAGTAAAAGGAAGTAGTTAACACAGTGCTGGCTAGTGATCAAAATAAAACTGAATGTTATTAAACAAACAAATCTCTCTCAGGTAAAATCATTAGGGTTTTCATCATGAATTTCTGACGCCAAATTTCCCTCCTAGAATAAATTTACATCGTCTTGTTTAAAACAATGCTATTGTGCAACAAAGTACATGGAGTCTGAGAAAGATGAATCATGAGGAATGCTTTGCAGGCAACTCTCGAACTCAGAAACAAGTTGAGGATAAGTCAGAGACCCTGTATTGCCCCAGCTGGTGCTTTCTGCAGTACTAGCTCCCGCACTGCTACTGTTTACCATGTCCATTCCAGGAAAGCTCTTCAACCCTTCTAATTGTAGATTGCAATAGGCCAATTCCTGATCTAACTCAACTGGAAAGCTGCTAAATCCCCCGATTATACTCGAACCTGCTCCGTTGGAACGGTAGTTGGTGTTGTGCACTTGGGAACAAGTACTGTCTATGGAATTCAGTGAAGAAGTAGAAGATAGCATGTCAATGGAGTTCGCATAGAGCTGATGATCTTGAGTACTGCATGAACCGTCAAGTGTATAATTAGTGGAGTTGGTGTTTGATTTTTCAAGGTCATCAGAAAATCTTCCCCCTAGCTTGATCAGCAAGTTCCGAATCGACTCTTGATCCATGAGAGATGGTTCCTGGAAGGCGTTTATCTCCGGCATGACTACAGCCAGCTCAGGCCAGTAAGGAGTTTGTTGATTTAACACACCAGGAGCAGCAAAATCGCCGTTTTCTCTCTTCATCTCCTGCTTGATCGTAGCCCTTCGTTCTTGTTGCTCCTTTCGCTGTTTCCCCAGAAGCTTTTTCTTCAGCCTTGTGTTCCAGTAGTTCTTAATATCGTTATCAGTTCTCCCAGGCAATTGAGCAGCAATTATGGACCACCTATCGAACATGTTCAATCATTGCAGTTCAGCCTCCGAACCACTCTTAAACTCGAATCCCATAAGGCTAATGACTAAAGAATGTTAAGAAAGTGTCAGGCAAGTAACTTACCTGCTTCCAATACTTATGTAGAGACTGCAGATGATGTTGTCCTCTTCCTCCGAGAAGCCGCCATGTTTAATGTTTGGTCGGAGATAGTTCAACCATCTAAGTCGACAACTCTTTCCACATCTCCTGAGACCTATATATTACATATTCCCAATGGGGACATAAGCTTTTTTGCTAAAAGGTAAGACAGGAAAAAGAAGGTTAACTAGTATTTACCTATCTTCTGTGGCAAGGCTATCCAGTTGCCTCCGGTGCCATTCTGTTCAATATAGGCCTTGAGTTTAGCATCTTCTTCAGGCGACCATGGACCTTTCTTCACGTTGGCTTTATCACAACAAGGTGCTCTCCCCATGTTTATGCCTAGCTTTTGTTGTTCGTGTGTTTAAAAAAAAAAGAAAAGTTAAAGCTAACAACTAACAATCTTAGCTTTTCCTTCTTTATCTCTTGACAATAACGAGACTGGCAATGTTATATATAAGAGGATAAGAGAGAAAAAGAGAGAGAGATAAACAATAGTAGCCGGAGAAGGAGAGACAGGAAGATTTCAAAAAGGAGTTAGAAAAATAATTAAAGGAAAGAAGGAACAAACTTTACGAATAGAATAAAGAATAAAACGGAAATGCCAGAACACTAGAGCAAGGTTTTTCCTATTTGTCCTTCTCAATTCAGAATCTGTAACAGATAACCCTCTTATAATAAACCCGTCTCACACATAATCACAGAGTTGGTTCACATTCGCCAGCTGATGAGGTGATCATGACCGTGCAATTTATAGACCAGACGAGGCTAACTTGGTCAGGGCGTGAACACTTGATGAGATCATCATTGGTTGAATGGTTCCTGATCATAGAAATCTTCATCCATTTATAGTTGCATTCGTACTCTCCTGGAAGCAATAAATGTGTTCTCTCTTGTGTGATTCTTTTCTTACATCTTGAATAGAACGTTAGCTTTTCTCCTCGTACACATATTTCCTGGTTTAACTAACTGTTAGAGTTTAATGTATCTTTGTCCTATTTTACTTAGAAGTAATTAAAAGTTGAAAGTATTAAGAAATTTTATATTTTTTATGGGGAAACCACATTATAACTTTAATCTCATACTAATTTAGATTTCTCATGTTTAGTACAATTATATTTGAAGTTTTATAGATTGAAGTGTTGTCATAACTTATTAACAAATGTCATATTCTAGTTTTATTGCTAACATAGATATGTGTTTAAGCTCACAGAAATATAATCTATGTTTAATTGGATATAAACTTCAAGTCTTGAGTAAACTTTTAGCTACAAGATGTGTATCATGGTTAGTGGATTGACTATTTTTTAATTTTTAATAATATATAAAATTTTGCAACTATGCATTAGTATTATAATATAAAGTCTAGATAATTTTAATCGGATGATATGTTTAAAATGAAATAAATTGTAGATAATTAAATCCATCTTGTTATTCATCAACGAAAGATCTTAAGAGTTGAGAAGACTTTTGTCATAGATAAGAGTGCCAACTACTCAATACACAATGCTCTTCATTTTGTATGTGAAAGGCCATGATATTCGCAACTTGAACTAATTTTAATCGTATGAGATTTATTTTATGATTCAAATTTTATATAAAAATTTGTATCGAAATATTTTATTAAAAAAATATATTTATAATTACATCTTCAAGATTCAAACGTATCTTTAAAACGCGTCTTGAATTAATTTGAAAATTTTTTAATTATTAATGAGTTAACACGTTTTGAAATAGTTAAAAAAAAGTTTTAACTATGAATGAGTTACTAATAGCTATTGAAAAAGACAATTAGTTGATGGAAATTAGAGCAAAAATCTAAGACCATCTAGAAGGAAAGTAACAACAGTTTGTGAATGTGTAAGTTATGGTTGGTGACCAAATGGACAAACTAAAAGCAAGAAAAATTGCCACATAAGTCAACAAATTTACCCTTAAAATGGGGGGCATTTACCAATCAAAATTAATATACACTAATCTATGTAATTGATTATAATAATTAGAGGCAAGAGATCAGATCATTTGTTTTAATTAACCAATTCTTACGTTGTTTCAATAAATCTTATCTACACATAAAATTAAACAACACAGGATTGAAATATCCTAATAGAAACATAGCGCTCCAACCTAGAGACAATACCATACCCCAAGTTTCAATCAATTAGGGACATGGCATTATGATTAGGCAAATGTTCAGTAGGAAGTCCACTGTCAACCACAAATAAGACCTTGTACCTTGTCTGTTAGTGCTTTTTGCATATTATAAACATATAATTTATAATTATTCTAAATTAATTTGAGGTAAAGCTGTAATTAATTTTTTTTAATTTGACGCGTTACTGAAATTTCTGTCGGATGTTAATTGGTAAACCCAATATCTTTCAATTGGTAACTAAATTTAAAAAAGAAAAAAGAAAATTTACCAATTGGACCACCCTCGAAACAGCTAATTAGTATTTAATCACATTAGAAAGCGAAATAGCTTATAAAAGTAAGTGCTCCTGTAATCAGATGATTTGACTGGAGCTAAACGAGTAAATGTCAATGGCGGTATTTTTATTACGCTGAGTGGTGGTTGATTGTGATTTGCCCTTTTCTTTAATGTGGTCCTCCTCAGATTTGTTTGAAAAAGTATAATATTTTTAATTTTTAGAAGATTAAATTAGTGGAAAATGAAGGTGACTGAACTGTTCTCGGTAAAGAATGGAGGGGTTTTCTCTCAAAATCACGTTTTAGAAGATTCTACTGAAACTGTTGTAGGATTAGACTTTAGGGTTTCTTTTTTGTTTATTTCTCTCTTTATAAATTTTTTATAAATTTATAAAATTAAAATAATTTTCTGGTTTAATTAAAAATTATTTTTGAAATAGACTTGAAATGTCGCAAGTTCATATTAAAGTAACACTAAAGAAAATTGGGCAAAAGGAGTACACACAACAACGTTTTCAACACGCAAAAGAAGCAAATAGTCTTCTTGGTAGGCCAACCTCTAAACTCAATTGGTCAATCCATCTCTTTCACTTTAATTCAATTATTAAAAAAAAAAAAGAAGAAAGGGAAAAAGCTTCCATCCATCAACGTAAAGACTTAGTTTCCATCTTTATTTGCATCTTCTTTTACGTTTGTTTGAACGAGTCATTACAGCTCAAGCCTCCATTGTTCTCGAGGCATTTCTCCAGGAGATAAGAGATACCATTCTCGAGGCAGCTTCCTTGCTCATTTCATCCTATGTAAGTCTGACGTAAGAATCCATTGCTTTCTGTTAAGAAGGTGACAATTTTAAATTCCCACTTTTTTTTTCAAAAAAATTATAAATAAAATTAAAGATTGAAAAAGACTACATTATTTATAAAAAAAATTAAAATTTTAATAAAAACTAACTAGTTTACTATAATTTATGAAAATTATTTAATTTACAAAAATTAGTTTGTTAATTTATAAGTTGATAGATTTTAATAATAAAAATTATTAAAATAGTTGGCTCAAAAATTTAATAATTAGATTGGTTTATTTTTTAATTATTACTTTTTATTCATTAATTAAAGATGTAAAAAGTTTTTTATATAAAATAATATGACATAATAGAGAAAAGTATATTTTATGAGTTTATATTTTAAAATTTTGCAAAATAAAATAACCATCTTTTTTTTATCTTTTACAAAAAAAAATAACCATCTTTTTTTTTATCTTTTACAAAAATTGTTGAAATACAAAGAACCAGAGTTTATCCTACATCGGAGAAAGAGAAGAAAGAAGATTAATATATAAGTTCAGTGAGCTACTCCACTTATCACCAATTAATTTTAGCATAAAATTTCACTTAAATTTACATATGGTCTAACTTTTTTTTTTTTGGGTTTAAACTCAGAGGTTAATTATAAATTCTAACAAAGATACTATTTTAATAAAAAATGAATTTAGTAATTATTTCAAGACTAAATAAGTTGTGAATATCGAGAAAGAGACTTATAAATAATATAATCCGCCTTCCCTTCGATGGTTGCTTGACTTGAAAAGGGTTTGAAGGGCGGGGACAGTCGAGTCGACTCCAGTCTTTCTGGGCTGATCACCCTGAAATTTCGTCGGGTACCTTTCTTTTACTATCACAAATAATTGTCTTTTAAAGACTTTTTGAAAGTTAATGTAATGACTCATAAATAATATCCCCTTGTCCATTTTCTAGAGCACAAAAACGACAAATGCCTGAAGGTGAAAGATATAAATCTAAATTACAAAATATAAAATTATAATTATTTAAATTACTTATAAATATTAATAATATTGCAATTTTAATAAAATAATATTTTATTTTTATCAAATTATTTTTAAAACTACATAAAATTTCTCCCATAAATAATAATCAATCACGCAATAATATATATTAAATATTTGAACAAACGCTTAATATTGTTTTTAAAACTTATATTATCATTAAATATTTTTATAAAACAAAATATTTTTAAAATATATAAAGAAAGCGTAAAAGAATTAATAATTATAGTAAAATATTAATTTAAGTCAATTTTAGTTAATTCTGGTTAAATTTAAAAGTTAGATTGAATATTTACTTAAATAATATTTAATTAGTTCATATATATAATGTTAGACTTAAAAATTAGGTTAAAACCTGACCTCACATGAGCGAAGTTATCGAACCGAGTCAGGATTAACTAACATGAGCGAAGTTATCTGACCGAGTCATGATTAACTAAACATTTTTGAATAATTGAAAAATGACGTGTTTTGAATTTTTTTTTTTTAAAAAGTAAGCTAGCCATCTCTACATCATGTGTATTTTTACTATTTTATGGTAAGATAGGGAAATAGATTTTCTTGAAAAGCTTAAAATTAAAAGAAATAGTTTTTGATAATTTTATGATTTCTATAAATTACGGGAAGGTACGTGGCTTTCATGTTTGATCCCTTTCACGTGATTTGCTGCCCACTCGTGTCTCACGAAGTTGATCTCTATCAATCTCTTGAATCTACCGCGACAGAGATACAAGACAACGACATGACTGAGTTATAATCTTACCAAGTGAAATACGTGAAGATAATTATCAATCATACATTGAATAAGGCAACTGATGGCTTGATGTGATGTGATGTGAAGACCCCTTATTTCCACTTATGTGTTTTGTTTGTATTGATTCGTTTATATTTGGGGGATTCAAGGTCCTCTTGGTATAAGCGTTAACTTAAGATACTGAATAAAATCTCAATTACTTTTAATCATAAAATTTTTGAACTATTTAGTTTTTGTTTAATTTATTTTTATAATAATCAATTTTTAACTAATTAATTAATTTTTATAAATTAATAAGTTCTTACAAATTAATAAATTTTAATTTAACAATTTTTAATCAGACTTTAAATTTTTATATAAGTAATGACAATCTATTTAAGTTGTAATTCAAATTTTTTATTTTTTTAATCTTTAATTAATTTTATGTCAGTATAATATCTGTCGAATATTTTGTTTTACCAGCTTAATTTTTAGTGTAGTTTTTAAAATATTGGATACAATCTCTAAATAGAAATGCATAGGTCATCTGATATTAAGAGGAAAAAGAAACTATCGGTTGGATAAGGAACAATTATGTTTAACTTACTTTTGACAATGTCAACAAGATTAAAAAATTCTAAGGCCATCTGATCTTTTCTAATTTGTTTGTATTTGTTGTTGAACTTATTATGAAGAACTTTACAAAAAATTACTTAATCGAGGGAAATGGGTTCGATGAACATAACTTCCCTGCTTGCTCATCTCAAACATGTCATCACTGGTCACCAAAATAACCAACCCATATTGACTAATACAAAGCAACTCCTTGTTAAGAAGGAAACTCACTGAATCACTTTCTGTAGCTCAACCCTTTGATCCCCCCATGAAAAGCAAACGCCTTTGAATTCCTTTCTGCATTATTGAGTATTGACATTTCAAAGTCCAAAGCTTTTTAGCTAGAAAGAAGAAAAGGGAAGGTACAAAATGTCAAAAGAGAGATAGATAAGGACAACTTTCTGGATGAACCCCAGTTGTTGAGTCTACATGTTCAAACGGGCATTACTTTTAATCTTCCAGATATTCAAGGAACAAAGCGTAAGCTTTTTCTTGTGACCCTTGAAAGGGATACTAATATTATATATAAAGGAAAAGAAGGATGAAGAAGGTGACATGAAATTGCATCTTCCATATGTGCATGCTTTGATAATGTAACGCTTTTACCTGTTTGTGGCGGTGAAAGACTTCTGTTATGTTTCTTTATAACGATGAATCGTAATAGTAATCACGCGCACAATCACAAAAGTATTGAAAATAAAGAAAACGACACAAAGATTTAATAAGGTTCTATCAATGATGTCTATGTTCTCGGGCAAGAGTAGAGAGGGAATTTTTACTATGAAAAAAAAAACAATACAGATAGATTTTTTTTACAATCAGGTTTTTATTTTTTTATCAAAACAGATCTATATTGACCCAAGCCCTTTACTTCCAACACTGATTTCTATTTTTTGCCTATATGAGTCGCACTATGAGCTTATCGGATCAGGTCGTCATTCGAATCTCCCAAATTTCAAGACAAAATAACAACAAATCTTCCCCTTGTCTTGAATTTTCTTCTTCAACAAGAAAATCATCACTCTGTCTTGTACACAACCCTTGCAAGGGCACACTCAGTACTGCACACACCAATCAAGTCTAGGCAATGCCTAAACTTGTTAACTGAGACTACCTTGGTCATCTATCAGCTGGATTATTATGTATAGACACTTTCTTCACATCAACTACACCTTGTGATGCAATATCCCAAATGAAATGATGCCTAGTATCAATATGCTTTGTACGCTTATAGTACATTTAGTTTTTGGTAAGATGAATGACACTCTGGCTATCACAAAACACTAAAGTCTTATCCTGAGCCAAACCAAGATCACTTACTAGACCTTGTAACTAAATAGCTTCCTTCACTGCTTCTGTAATAGCCATATATTCAACTTCTATGGTAGACAATGTGACAACAACTTGCAAGGTCACCTTCCAGCTAATGACACTTTTAGAAATAATAAAAACATAACCTGTCAGCTTCTCCTTTTATCTAAGTCCCTTGCATAGTCTGAATCAACATAACCAACAACTGAACCGCACAATTTGGCCTTGTCAAAAGTCAAACCAATATCTGCAATACTCTTTAGATATCTTAGAATCTATTTCACAGCCTGCCAATATTTTTTTCCAGGAAATGCTATGTATCTACTCACAACACTGACTGTAAGTGAAATATCAGGACGAGTGCAAATCATAGAATATATAATACTACCCACAGCACTCAAATATGGAACACTCGACATCTGCTCCATCTCCTTATCTATCTTCGGCAAGAAGTCTACAGACAATCTAAAATGGGAAGCAAGCGGGACAGATACAGGCTTAACACCTGTCTTATGGAACCTCTGAAGAACTTTCTCAACATAAGACCGTTGAGATAACATAAGTTTTCCAACACTTCTCTCCCGTGTTATTTCCATCCCTAAGATCTTCTTTGCTGCACCCAAATTCTTCATCTCAAACTCTTCACCTAATTGCTTCTTCAACAAAACAATACGTGACATGCTTTTAGCATCAATAAGCATGTCATCCACATACAACAGAAAATACACAAATGAATCATCTGCAAGCTTCTTATGATACACATTACTATCATATGCACTTTGTGTAAAGCCATTATGAATCATGAAAGTATCAAACCTCTTATACCACTTCGTAAGGGACTGTTTCAGACCATAGAAGGATTTCTAAAGCAAACAAACATGATTTTCCATACCTGGAGCAACAAAACCTTCAGGCTGACTCATATAAATCTGTTCCTCTAAATCACCATGTAGGAATGTAGTTTTCACATCTAAGTACAAGCTCTAAGTCGTGAAGAGCCACTATAGCTAATAAGACCCTAATAGAACTGTGTTTTATGACTGGAGAGAACACTTCATTATAATCTATCCCCTCCCTTTGAGTAAAACCCTTAGCCACTAATCTTGCCTTGTATCTAGGTGCTTCAACCTCCGGATTGCTCTCTTTCCTTTTGAAAACCCATTTGCAACCTATTACCTTCTGTCCCTTTTGCAATGAAACAAGCTTCCAAGTCTAGCTCCTGCACATCAACTATTTCTGCAACTGACAAAGCAAAAGCTACAAGGTTTGCATATTTAGCAAGATTTCCATCAGTTATATTTGCATACCTCTGTGGTGGTCTGATCTGTCTCCTCTCTTTGCCTATTGCAATGCTATACGGTTACTGTTGCTCAGGTGCATCAAGAATATCAAGATCTTGCACCTCCTCCACTCTTAAATTACTGGACTGAGCTAGTGGAGTTCCAACCTCAAGCTCCATTCGATCTCTAACACCGTGATCTGATCTTGCTATTGTCTTCTCCTTCTGACTATCTAGTAAGGCAGACTCACTGAATGCCACATCCCTGCTAATAATAAAGCCTGGAGAATTCTGATCTGTGCACCACATCCTGTACTCTTTCACTCTAGATGCATATCTTAGAAATATGCATTTCTTTACCTTTAACTCAAGCTTACCGTCTCTCACATGAACATATGCAGGATAACCAAATACTCTCAAATTAGAGTAATCAGCAGGTGAATCAAACCATACCTCAAAAGGAGTTTTGAACTTAGTATCTGTAGATGGAGATCTGTTGACCAAATAGTAAGTTGTATTAATTGCTTCAGCCCAAAAATCTTTGCTCACACCTAAAAGTGAGAGTATGCTTCGTGCTCGGTCACAAAGCGTTCTATTCATTCGTTCTGCAACACCATTCTGTTATGGTGTGCCTATACAAGTGCAGTGTCTCACTATGCCATTCTTGTTGCAGAAGTCATTGAACTCGAAATTGCAAAATTCCAACCCATTGCCTGTCCGAAGGCACTTAACTTTTCTTTCTATCTGCCTTTCGACCATCGTCTTCCATTTAACAAATGTTGGAAATGCCCTATCTTTGCTTTTCAGGAAATACACCCACGCCATTCTAGAGTAATCATCAATCAAAGTCATAAAGTACCTGGCACTACTCTTTGAAGGAATTATGTTCGACCCCCACAAATCTGAATGTATGTAATCCATCTTATCCTTGGTCTTATGCACTGCCTTCTTGTTGAACTTCACCCTAGTCTGTTTGCCAAACACACAATGCTCACAAAAGTCTAAGGCTTCATTATTGTACCCGTCCAACAAATTCTGCTTGCTCAAAACAAACAATCCCTTGTCACTCATGTGACCAAGACGCAAATGTCATAGTTGAGACTGATTCTGATCATTGCTGCCTGAAGCTATAGCAACTTCCCCTTTAACCAGCTGCCCTAAAGCAAATACAGTCTGGATTCCAGCTTACCCTTCATGAGTACCATAGAGCCAGAGCCTTCACACACTTTAAGAGTTCCATTTTCTGAATGGAACTTGAACCCTTGATCATCCAGAGTCGAAAGAGAAATTAGATTTCTCTTCATCTGAGGAACATGGCAACACAACACCATCAAACATTCTTAATCTGATGTAGCCAATCCCCTCTACTGGAAATGGATTATTATTACCCAAATAGACAGTCCCACTCATCTGTTTGTATGTAGCAAACCATTGCTTGTAAGGACACATTTGGAAAGTTGCACTAGAATCAAGAACCTAGGAATTTTGCCCATAACTTGAACTCACATATAACACCTCTCCTGCACTGTCACTGTCATTAGAACCATAAGTATCAACAATATTAGCATAATTCTCCTCCTTCTGCCTCCCCTTCTTCTCTTTCAACTTAGGGCAGTCTCTCCTAAAGTGACCTTGCACTCTGCACTCGAAACAGTTTAGCTTCTTTGCTCTAGGCTTCGATCTAGCCTTAGACTTCTTCCTAAAAGAATCTTTCGTTTGTGTTCTTCCCCTGCTCATTAAGCTCTTAGCTTTGGTTCTATTTTCTTAAAAGCTCTTTTTCAACTCTTTAGACTTCAGAGCATTACTGACGTCATCCAATGAAATACTATCTTTCCCATATAACAGTGTATCAACAAATGTCTCGTAGGATTGTGGTAATGAGCATAACACAATCAAGGCTTGATCCTCATTATCAATTACGATATCTATATTCTTAAGGTCCATAATTATCGAATTGAACTCATCAAGATGAGATTTAATGAGTGCACCTTCATTCGTTCGGAGATTATACAATCTCTTTTTCAGGTAGAGGTGGTTTGTCAGCAATTTTGCAAAGTACAGCTCCTCCGTCTTCTTCCACGCCTTCCTTGTAGAATCTTCAGCAGTGATCTCACGAAGAACGCTATCGGTAACACTCATAAAAATTGCACCTAACACCCTTTCCTTTAAATCTAACTTATCTGATTCCCTCATACCTTCAGGAAAATCCTCATCAATCACCTTCCATAATTCTTATAAAACCAGGGATGATCTCATCCTAATCTTCCAAATACTAAAACTAGATCCTCCATCAAACTTCTCTACTTTGTACTTTGCAAAAGATGAAGACGCCATCTGAACCCTAAATTATGCAAAGAGAACCCTAAACTCTGATGCTAATTGTACTGATGAATCGCAATAATAATCATGCACACAATCACCAAAACATCGAAAATAAAGAAAACGTCACAAAGATTTAACAAGATTCAGCCAATAATGCCTACGTCCTCGGGCAAGAGCAGAGAGAGATTCTTCACTGTGAAGAAAAATGATACAGATAGATCCCTTTTATAGCCAGGTTTTTATTTTCTTATTGAAACAGATCTATACCGGCCCAAGCCCTTCGCTTCCAACACTTATTTTCGTTTTTCGCCAATTCGGGGCGCACCGCAAGCTTATCAAATTAAGTCGCTATTCGGATCCACCAAATTTTAAGATAAAATAACAACATTCTTGAAGTTGTAGTTGTAAGGATTTTTTAATCAAACGTGTGGGCTTATATGTGTATAATTGTATATAAAGGCTATTATATAAAGTTGAGCCCAATTAATTAAAGTGGTCTAATATGTTTATGATATTTTAGACTTCATACATCTATTTTAAGTGTGGGCTTTACATGAGTAAAAACTGGGTTTATAATTTCTAGTTTTATATGGGCCAAACTAAAAATTGAGAAATTATATTAGGGTTTTACCCTATTATAAATGGTTATGGTCTTCGAATTAAACGTACACATAATTCTTTGTTGAAATCCCGTCATCAGATAGAAAAAAGAGAGTTAGGCAAACTTTGAAAAAGGCTACGTTCTAATTTGGAAGACAAACCGTAAGGCTCCAGTGCAAATTTCACAATAGATTCAGGTATGCTTCCACTTTTATTTAATTCTTGATAATTTGATATGAACGGATCCTATTTTTTTAAGGGATTAAAACCCAACAAGTGGTATCAAAGCAATTCAAATTAGATCATTAAGAATTTTTAATTATTTGTCTTCCTCATTTTTTATGGCTTCGGTGAATGTATAAGGGTGAAGTTTTTTTTGATTTGGCAAATTTCGATTGATGATGCGATGGATTAGGCATCTATTTTGGTTCTCCTGTTTGATGAAGAAACGAAACCAACGAAACAAATGTCAATAAGTTGTGTTAACAAAATTGTTTTCTAGTTATTTTCAAAAGATTTCATCTTTATCATGGCCTGTTGGTGAGTTTTAATCAAAGCTTTGCCCATTGGATAAAGATCAGAGTTAACCATTGTATAAAGACCTTATTGTTTAACAATTGGATGTTTAGGTTGCTTTCAAAAGCCAACCAATAAAGTCACGGTTCTTTCTATTTTGTTAATAAAGTCACGATGATTGTTTTTATATTGACCAATGGATTCAAACAAGAAATAACCCTAAAGTTTTAGCATCTTAGAAAGTTTTAAATTTATACTTGTTGGTATGCATGTTATGGATTAATATTATGATGAGTTTTCGGGTCAAAATTTATAATTTCTGGTTTGATTTGTGAAATTTTTGACACAATTCTCGATTTGAGATGACATGATTGTCAGTGTTGTAGCATCAAGAAATTGGAGCTATGACGCTTTCATACAACTTATGCGAAATGTGATATTTTGGTTTTTTAAAGAAATATATAGCATTTGAAATTAAATTAATTGAAGCAACATGTTACCAAAGCAACCTCTCTTATGAAAATTAATTTAACTTATAATGTTAAAAAATTTTATATGTATGTTATTCAAGTGAATATGGATTGGCCCAAAGGAAAGTTAATATTTGACCCGAATTGCATATACACTTGTGATGGTAAATGTGTGGCAATTATTCAGTATAATATGTGAACATTAAATCGGTCAAAAAAAGGTTTATTGTTTGACATGCCTTATTACCGGTGTTTAATCACTACACCAAGGTACCACTTACAAGTTAGTATTTCTGTCTAAAGACTAAATATTAGTATTGTGCAAGGTATCTTGTGATGGAGCCTACCATTATCTGTATATAATTAATTTGGCATATTATATTGTTCTTATATAAGTAATTAGATTTTGTTTATTTTGTTCTCTGTTCAGTTCCTGGTTCTGCTGCAAATATCTCTACTAGTGTTAATTCAATTCCTATGCTTAATGACGCCAATTTTAAGTCATGGAAGGAGAACATTTTGATTGTTCTCAGAGTCATGGACTTGGATCTCACTTTACGAGTCGATCAACCTGATCCACGTACTGGTGAGAGTACATCTGATTAAAAGAGAGAGATGGAAATGTATAAGCTTGATGATCATTAACGTGACGTTTTAGAAGCTTTTCGGGGCAAAGGTTTCCTTTAGGATCTTGAAAAAAGATTTGCCAAAAATGAAAAGGCTAAAATAAGTACATTTTTGGGAAAGCTTAACTCGATGAGGTATGTAGGAAAAGGAAACATAAGAGAGTACATCGTGGAAATGTCTCACATTGATTCAAAATTAAAATCACTTAAGTTGAAATTATCCGAAGACTTGTTAGTGCATCTGGTTTTGATATCTCTTTCGACACAATACAATCAATTCAAAGTGAGCAATAACTGTCAAAAAGAGACATGGTCTCTTAATAAGCTTATCTCACATTATGTCCAAGAAGAAGAAAGGTTGAAGCATGATAAGGTAGAAAGTGCTTACTTAGCCACAACATCTAAGGACAAAAGGAATAAAAGAAATAAAATTAAGGAAGTTGCGGTTCCGGCAACACAAAAGAAACAACAAAAGGAAGAACATCCAAAAGGTTGTTTCTTTTGTGGAGCTGAACGTCATGTAAAGAAGTAGCGTGTCAATTATCACGTATGGCATGCAAAGAAAGGTATGCTTCTTATTTTGGTTTGTTCTGAGGTTAATTTGACTTCGATACCTAGATATACATGGTGGTTAGATTTTGGTGGAACAATTCACATTAGTGTGTCTATGCAGGGTTGCCGAAAACCAAGTGATGGTGAAAGATACATCTATATAGGATATGAAAAGTCGGTAGAAGTCGAAGCAATAGGAGCTTTTAGATTATTGTTAAGAATTGGATTTTATTTGAATTTAGTTGAGGCTTTCATTATTCTGTCTTTTAGACGGAATTTGATTTTTATTTTTGCTTTGGATAAATCTAGTTATTATTGTTCATTTGGAAATGGAATATTTAGTCTCTTTCAAAATTTAAATTTGGTTAGTGTCGGTTCTTTATCAAGTTACGATAATCTATATATGCTTCACACTAATGCTTCATTTAATGAAGCCTTACATATGGGTACACGAAGTTTAAAATGTAAATTAACTGGAGAGAATTTTGCCTCGTTGTAGTACAAGAGATTAGGTCACATCTCTGAAAGGAGAATTGAGAGACTTATGTCTAAAAAAATTCTCGATCCCCTTGATTTTATAGATTTTCCTACTTGTATTAATTGCATTAAGGGGAAACAAACAAATGTCAGGAGATTGGGTGCCAATAGGGCTTCAGATGTCTTATAACTTATCCATGCGAATATTTGTAGGCCATTCCCTATGGCATCTTGGAATAGTCAACCGTATTTTATAACGTTCATATATGACTTCTCACGATTGGTTACCTTTATCTCATCCATGACAAAACATAGTCTTTGGACATGTTCAAAAACTTTAAAGTTGAAGTTGAGAACCAACTCAACAAAAGGATTAAAAGTGTCAGATCTGACCGTGGTGGCGAGTACTACAGCAGATATGACGGATTAGGTAAACAACATCCAAAACCATTTGCTAAATTCCTAGACGAATGTGGTATCGTCCCACAGTACATTATGCCAGGTTTGCCTAGCATGAATGATGTTGCTGAAAGATGAAACAGAACGCTTAAGGATATGGTAAGGAGTATGATTAGTCATTCTACCTTTCCAGAATCTAGCACTAAAGACTGCAGCATATATACTCAATAGAGTTCCAACTAAAGCGACTGATAAGCCCCCTTGTGAACTTTGGATTGGCAAGAAACCTAGTTTAAAGCACTTACACATTTGGGGATGTCTAGCTGAGGCAAAGCCTTATAGGTCAAATAAAAAGAAACTAGACTCATGGACTATCAGTTGTTACTTTATTGGATATTCTGAAAGATCCAGGTGTTACAAGTTTTATGATCCCACTATTAAGGCAATTTTTAAGATAGGAAATGCCCAAGTTTTTGAGGATGATGAGTTTGTAGGGAGAGAAAGGATTAAGGACTTTGTTTTTTAAGAGGAACATGTTGAAATTCCTCTAATTGTTGTTGACAATGATCAGGGTCAGGTTTCAATTCCTGACATTGTTTAAGAAGCAATTCTGGATTAAGACAATGTCATGGAAACTCCTCCTCAAGTTTAATAACTTGTTTTAGAAGAACAAACTCTATAACCTCAAGAACCTATGCCATTAATGAGATCCATTAGAGAGAGGAGAAGAGCAATTCCAATTGATTATGTTGTATTTCTTCAAGAACATGAAGTTGACATTGGTATGGTAGAAGATGATCCAATCATCTTTCGTCAAGCGATGGAAAGTTCTAACTCTTAAAAGTGGATTGATGTTATGAATAAAAAGATAAAGTCTATAAAGGACAATGATGTTTGGGACTTTGTACCATTGCTTAAAGGTGCGAAACCTATTGGTTGTAAATGGATAGTTAAGACCAAGAAAGATTTAAAAGGCAATGTAGAAAGGTATAAGGTTCGTCTTGTCGCAAATGGCTTTACACAAAAAGAAAGCATTAATTATAAATAGACTTTCCCTCCGATTTCTTCGAAAGACTCTTTCAGGATAATAATTGCATTAGTGAAACATTTTGATTTTGAGTTTTATCAGATAGACTCTCACACAATGTTTCTTAATGATGACATTGATGAGACGATTTATATGGTGCAACCAAAAAATTGTGTTAGGAGATTCAAAACAAATGGTTTGCAAACTAAAGAAATCCATCTATGGACTCAAGTAGGCTCGTCAATGGTATTACAATTTTCACCAAGTTGTCATCTCGTTCGGTTTTGAGATTCGATTTTGAGATGAACTTGGCTGATGATTGTACTGACTATAAGTTCAGTGGGAGTAAGTATATTTTTCTAGTTTTATATGTCGATGACATATTGCTTGCCATTAATAATATAGGCTTATTGAACGAAACTAAGAGATTTCTGTCAAAGAAATTTGAAATGAAAGATCTTGGTGACGCCTCTTTTGTTTTAAGGATTCAGATATATCGGGAACGCTCTCGACGTATTCTTGAATTATCACAAAAGATTTATATCAAAAAGGTGCTTAAAAGATTTGGCATGCAAGATTATAAACCAGGTGATACCACTGTGTCTAAGGGAGATAAGTTCAGTTTAAGTCAATGCCCCAATAATGACTTTGAAGCTAAGGAAATGCAGAAGATTCTTTATGCTTCGTCCATAGGAAGTCTAATGTAGGCTAAGGTTTGTACGCGTTCGGATATTGCGTACATTGTTAGAATGCTAGGGACATATTTAAGTAACCCGGGATTGGATCATTAGAAAGCAGCCAAACGAGTAATGCAGTACTTACAGAGAACGAAAGATTATATGCTCACATATAGAAAATCGGATAAGCTGGAGATCATTGGTTATTTTGATTCTGATTTGATGGATGCCAAGATAGTAGGAGATTCAATTCGAGCTATATCTACCTGCTTGTTGGAGGAGCTATTTCCTAGAAGAGTGCTAAGCAGACATTTATAGCTTCTTCCACTATGGCAGAGGAGTTTATAGCGTGTTATGAGGCATCCAATAATAGGATATGATGGCAAAACTTTGTCACGGGGCTGCACATTATGGACTCTATTGAAAGACCACTTAAGTTATTTTATGACAATAACTCTGCAGTGCTATATTCCAATAACAACAGGAGCTCGACAAAGTCGAAGCACATCGACATCAAATTCCTAATTGTTAAAGAGAGAGTTCAGAGTGGATAGTTATTTATATAACACATTAGATCAAACTCCATGATTGCGAATCTCCTTACTAAAGGAGTGACACCTAAAGTTTTTCATGAGCACACCGCTCATATAGATGTTGCATCTTTTCATGATATATAATTTCAGCGGGAGTTTGTATTGTAGATGCTTTTCAGATTAGACATTTTTTTTACTGTCATTTTGGATACAACTTTTTGTTTTTGATAAGTTGTTCGAGGCTATTTCAGCTTTAAGATATTTGGTTTATTTTGTCAATGAACTTATTTAAAATTGATCTCACTAAAGCATAAGATTGGACCAGTTGGAAATAAGTATGCTAAGATCACGTTGCTTATAATTTCTATGCTATACATCCACGCTTGATCTATGTGATTTGGTTATATCAGCATATGTGACCAGTTATGGTTCTAGTTACATTAATTATAACGAAAGACGCTTTGATCCTATATTGGTATGATTGGTGAATTGGTTTATCTGGGGCGCATATAATAATAATAGCAAAATTCTTAGTACTCACAAGGTCAATACATAATTTTAAGGTAACATATATAGCCCAAGTGAGAGATTGTAAATATTTTTAATCAAACATGTGGGCTTTTATGTGTATAATTGTATACAAAGGCTACTATATAAAGTTAAGCCCAATTAATTAAAGTGGTCTAATATATTTATAGCATTTTGAGTTTTAAGTATCTATTTTAAGTGTAGGCTTTATACGTATAAATACTCGGTTTATAATTTCTAGTTTTATAATAGCCAAACTAGAAATTAGAGAAATTAAATTAGAGTTTTATTCTAATATAAATGATTATAGTCTTTAAATTAAGCATACGCATAATTTTTTTATAATATCTTATCATTTGATAGAAAACAGAGAGTTAAGGAAAACTCTGAAAAAGGCTACATTCTAATTTAAAAGACAAACCGTAAAGTTTCCGTGCAAATTTTACATTGAATTTAGATATGCTTCTATTTTTATCTGATTCTTGATGATTTGATATAAGCGAGTACTGTGTTTTAAATGTTTAAAAATCAACAGTAGTGTCACTGCTACTTTTTCCATCCCTAGGTGCAGTGATTTTAGACTTTTAACTCAAAGCCTACCAAATAGCTAAATGTTGCCAATTGGCTTCCGAAATCTTCCTGTGTTTTACTAATCACCTCGTGAAATGCACAAACGTACACATATTATGTGATTGTGGTTTCAAACCAACTTCAATGCTTCATCTCGTTTTAATAATTTATGGATTGTCCGTTTCTAATGGAGTTTTTATTTTTATTTTTGGTTTTAAATTCAATAAAAATATAAATTTGGGTTGAATTTCTATTTTTATTTTGTTTTTATTTTTTATTTTCATAATTTATAAAAAGAATGCAGATTGATTTTGATTGACTTTATAAGGTCATAATCTAATTTATCATTAATTAAATATACTATTATATTATTCTAATATTAACTAATATCAAGAATTATGCTTAATATATTTTAATTTTTAAATGAAATAATTATTTAACAAATATATAAATTTTAAAATTAGTTATTTATATAATGACATTAATTTAATAATTAAGATAAATGTTACTAAATAGATATTTTTTATAAGTAAAATTTATATATATATTTAATTATTTTAATAAAAATAATGAACTAGAAATGAAATTATTTAGTTAATCAATTCATCAAAGTAATTTATTTATAAATTTATAATATTTAGTTACTTTCAATAACAAAATAAGTTTAGTTTAAAAAACAAAAACCAAGATCATGAAACTAACACCAAATAAAATAAAATAAAAGTGAAACTAATAGGTCCAAGTTAACTGCTTAGTACATTTGGATAAACTTGAGAGTTTGTAGAGATTGAATACAAGCTCCAATCATCGATCCAAATATGCATAACTTAGCTCCAATGTCCAAATTCTTCTTATCTTATTCTTCGTTAGCCCCATCTGTAGTCTAGTAAGCACATTGTAGAGCTGTCTCGATACAACACCAACACTATCTTCTCCATAGGACACCCTACATTGATGGAAGAAACACATTCATACAGCAACATTTATTCAAGAGATGCATATTCCAACATAATAATGACTCCTTCCACTAAAGACTAGACAACATATTTTATCAAACCATCACCTTCGATCCATGTAAGTTATGCCTCCAACTGGTGATGATACAATCACAGCTGTTCCAGTGCAGAAAACTTCATCAGCATCGAGAAGTTCATCCAGTGTCACTGGCCGTTCCTCTACCTGGATTGTAATGCATTAATCATTTTATAAACTCATTACTGCGTACTGCACCATTAACAATATGAAGAATAGTAGAAGAAAATATGAAGGGCAATTTGGAACAACTATCTGAACATGAGAAGAAGCAGATGTTTATGACATGAGAAGAAGCAGATGTTTATGACAGACGATTACGGCGGAAATGGTTTCGTTTTAATTTATCAGCGATTGTTATAACTTCTCAAATGCATCACAACTGCTAGCCAATTGAGTATTAAAGGTTACAGGAGAGGAGACAAGGAAGCTTCAACAATTCCATTGAATATACTCGGTATGGTTCTATACGTTTAGTAAGTTAGCGAGTGTTATCACTTCTTAGGTGCATGACAACTGCTAGCTAATTGAGTATTAAAGGTTACAGGAGAGGAGACAAGGAAGCTTCAACAATTCCATTGAATATACTTGGTATGGTTCTATACGTTTAATAAGTTAGTGTCTGGTTCACCCCGATCTGGTTCACCCCAAAACCAAATAAAGACCTGTTTGTGAAGTGTGAAACACAGAATACACTCTCTTTACCGTATCATAATTGTTAAATTCCACATGTTTAACAACACATTTTATAGCATCAACGGTGTACCTCGAACCCTTCAGTTCGAGCAACATCTATAATGCTTTCTGGTAATGCCGGGCAAATTGTACCCTTTATTTCAGGAGTAGAAATAACATTATC
Organism: Erythroxylum carthagenense; assembly: GCA_026413575.1. Classification (NCBI taxonomy): domain Eukaryota; kingdom Viridiplantae; phylum Streptophyta; class Magnoliopsida; order Malpighiales; family Erythroxylaceae; genus Erythroxylum; species Erythroxylum carthagenense. Next base: position 6,120,969 of record JANZLD010000237.1, on the reverse strand, counting down.
CTGAGAATTGACCTTATGAAAATGAATTAGCTGCAATTACCCTTAGTGAGGTACTGCTTCAGAACAAGTTGACCAGCCAAAGATAGACCACCCAAAGGTCAATAGGTAAATCTAACGGCATAGCGTATTCACCTGCCTTGAAATGATACACAACCAGTAAAGATCCGACAATATCATTAGCATTTCAACTTGACCTAGTTTGTGACTATTAAAATAGTAGTTCTTGCAAGGAGAAGATTCATGAGAATTTGAATAGCTTGAAAGGCATGAAAAGAATAATTGTAGAATGCACGTATATTTGAACTCTAATACAATGCCTAATTAATGAGTATATCCCCACTACCTATTCTCAATAATGAGAAATAAACTAGCAGGAATCCAATCTACAGTTGAAAGAAAGAATGTCAGATATCTTTCATTTAACTGAAGATTTTGAGCAGAGAAATAAAAGCAGCAATTTAGTTAAGCAAATTGTGTCGGAACTCTTCATTGACAAGCTAATCAGAAAAATTGACAGCCCATACTCACGAGACATTGTCAGAACTAGAATAAATGCCTAAAATTTGAGAGATCACAGTTCAAATCCTGCAGCGAGACAGGGGGGCATGGGAACTAGTGATAATTTCCCACAAATTAAGAGGCTAGATAAAGCATCAACCTGTTAGAAGTTTGATGAGAGCATAATTCATCATATGTTCCTTGAGGGAGTAGGGAAATCACAGCCTAGCCGACACAAGATTAGTCAAATGCACATTAGAAAATACATGGTTTGCAAGTGAAAATTGGCATTGGCATGTCATGACTCAAATTCCTTACAAACTACTAGAAGTTAAGTCCTTACATTACCTTCACAACAAAAATGTTGCACAAGGAAACCTCCAAATACCGTATAAACACAGTCAAGATACAAAACATCACAAAATCCTTTGGCTTTTGCCACAGATTGAGCCTTGAGAACCTATGAACAGCAATTTAATAAACATGAACAGCAAATCAATAACTAAAGTCGCTATATTACACAAATAATTACCAGCAAATAAGATTAAAGTAATGCCAAACCTATATCCAGTTTCTACAGTTATGCATTATGATACTACTACATAATAAGGCCATATGAAAGCTGGAAAGCACAAATACTCACAGCAGCGTAGTTTCCAATAGTTTTCACATCTCCGGTACCACCAGGAGTTGCCCTATGTAGTTTATGCTCAATAATCAATCAAATTGATCAACGATAAACCTTCCTGAAATTATAATTTATAACAGAACTATGTTGAGCAATAAGGAATATTGTGTCGTCTATATCAACAGTCGATTGAAGAAGAACCACATTTAACAAAAACGAATGGTCTCAAGAAGAGAGTAGGATAAACATTCGCATCAAACATCTGTAAAAGTGAGTTCAAAGTCAATATACAAAGAATCAAGAGATGTGATTTCTTTCACTTGCACATAATTCTTGGGGATTCCACTCGTTTTGTGTCGGAGATGAACAAAACTGTACAAATGGAGCAATCTATCCACTGCTATATATATTTTACCAACAGACTGAAAAAATCTGCCTTACGATGTTGATGTTCAGAAGTTAAAACTTCATAAAATTTTAGAGCGAAGATGATTAGTGAGTATCAATGATTTAAAGTTGCAAGTTCAACTCAATCATAAGAAATTTAAAGGATGAAAACAAACCTTAAAACATTTCCCCACAGGTGAAACATAGATCAAAAACACATACTCAGGGGCAGGTGAAGCACCAAGAACAGCTCCACTTCCCATTAGCAATTGCCTGATATACAATGACCCTTTACCTGAAGGGGGAACCTAAAATTAAGGACCAAACATTTAGTAAGAAAATTAACTGGAGGATGAATATTTACAAGGCACAGAATTGAATGCTTACCCAGCGTTTGTTTGCCGAAACCGTCGCCTTCACAGCATCCACAAACTGCTCAACAGTTGGTATTGGCACGCACATCCTTTCTGCACCCATCATCATCCGCTGTGCATTTTCCTCAGGACGAAACAGCAGAATTTTACCGCCTTCTTTTCTGTAGGGTTTCAGACCTGCAAATAACCCCCGAATACAAACAATGAAAGAAGGGAAATGTGATCATAACAGGTACCAGATTGCTACATGCAGAGGAGTGTGCCTCTAAACTTTGAAATGTGAACGCAAAAAGTAAATGCAGCGAATAAGGAAAAATTATGAAACTGTATTTCTCTTATATCATTGACAAACTGAAGATTTCATTAACAAAAAGTGAAGATCAATGAAATCAGAAATATTTTTACCTGATCATAACTTAAAACTCCTGCAGTGGGGTTCAATTCAATGCTCCCAAAACGCTGTATTTCGCCTTTAGAAAAAGTTTCCATCTTTAATGCACTTAATTGTGTGCATCTAATTAGTGGGAACATAATTGAAGTCAAGGTTTGTACCAATCGATATCAGCCAATTCCAACGACTCACTATATGAAATTCAAACAAGAAGACAATTAGTAAAACCAGACATTAAGCAACAGCTCTCCAAGCAAGGAAAAAACATCCTTTCATGTCTTCTCCATCCCACTTCCTAACAAAAACCATGTATCGACCATCACTGATCTTGCCATAAACAAGTCAAAAAAGTAAACCCCGAAGTTGTATTTTCCAATACAAGGAATAACACTAAACAGTCTCTCAAACAAAGTCAGAGACCTGTAGTTTTTACTTTTTAGACAATACGTGGCGCCTAAAAGGAGAGACAGTCGGTGAAACATTGAAGGAAGTGAACTGCCTGTGTACCTACGAACGAAACGAGCACAGAAATCCCATCAGTGAATAACACAATCTCGAGATGATGAAATCAAAGAGACACACACAAAAAGAAGAGAAATATTACCTTGTTGAGGAACAGAGAAGATGGAGACAAACGGAGTCTGTCATAGACGGAGGAGAAAGCGAAAGGAGATGGGCAGAGAAGAAAATTACAGTGGAGACCACCACCCATGGTTACGGCTCCCATCTCCAAGAAAAAGGCAACGGCTCCGCCGTTACCAGAATGTATAGGATTTCGTACTGCTGGTACGTACCATTCCGGGTTAAATCCGGCGCCGGATTTTAAATTTTGGTACCAAATTTAAATATCAGTTGGTCGGTATTAGCCGGTATTTAAAATATCGGTCAAATACTGGTCAGTATTAGAAATTTTAAAAAATTGGAGGGTTTTTTTGCAAAATTTTAAAAATTTTCAAAATCTCTTCCCTTCCTCTCCTTCCCTACTTTTTTTCAAATTTTTTAAAATAATAATAAATATTTTATTACTAATAATGATTATAAATTAAATAAAACTTAAAAATAAAATATTTTAATTTTAATTACTAATAACTTATTACTAATAAATTATTTTTATTTAAATTTATTTTAATATTTTATATAATATTTATTAATAAAGTATTAATAAAA
>JANZLD010000237.1:6089262-6109362 GCA_026413575.1 Erythroxylum carthagenense | reverse complement strand
AATATGACAATGGACTATTTTGTAATTTTTTTAAAAATTTAGGGACAATTTTATAAATTTACAAAATATTTTTGTATTATTGTAATATTTTAAATACTTTGTATTATTCTTAATTTTATAATTGTATGATGATAATTATCTTTATTTATATTAATTGTGGTTATTATTTATAGGTAAAATATTTAAAAATTATTATTATTTTATATTAATTGTCATTATTATTTATTATTAAGATTTTTGAAAGCATGGTTGATATTATACAGTAAAACTATATAATATACCAATATGAACTATTTTGTAATTTTTAAAAATTTTAGGGACTATTTCATAAATTTAAAAAAATTTCCGAAACGGTATCCGGTACCAACCGGTACCGATACAGCTCCATTCCAGAGCTCAATCCGGTACCAAACTAGGTACTCTCTGTCTCTCTCTCTCCGCCGAAGGTGAAAGACAATGGAGGCTTACGCAAGCGTATTTAACGATGGCCCCGCTTCCTTTTCAAATGTATATACAGAATTCCCTCCACGTTTCCTGCCCCAGTGAGCGTTTCTGTCCAATCGCTACGTAGACACAATTCAATATCTCACTCTCAGAAGTGGTCCTTGAGATCATTTAGCTTTAGGAGAACGTGGACTCTTATTGTTTAAAAATAAAAATTGTAAAATTTAAAAGTATTTTTTATATTAAATAATTTTTTTAAAAGTTAAAATACATTTTTTTTTTATAATTTAGTAGATTTTATATAAATATAAAATTATGTACAATGATAAAATACAAGTAACTCTAGGACAATTCTAACGCTCACCTACAAAGTAGGAGTTTAAAGGAACAAAGTCCTTTATTATACAAAAGCTCCAAAAGAACCTGGAAACTCCTTCACTTCTTGCTCACAATCTATTAAGGTTCAACACTCCATCACTCCCATAACTGCCTTAGCTAATAAAACTCGTTTCACTTCAGGAAAGCATAAACCACAGTCCAAACTTACTATTTAACCACAACAAGGCAGAAACTTCAAGCCACTCAAAGATCAACACAGACATAAATATCTTAGACTTATACCGTAGCTGCGGATTAGAACATGGTGTTTACTGATTCTTTTCTCTGGGTGCAGTGAGATCTGAAGAAAGTTAGAAATGTTGGAGACTGTCCCCTGTTCGTGACCGACTGTAGACACATATGACCGAACTTATTGCATTCCTTTTGCTGGCAAACCTACAAAGAAAGATTAGTAAAATAGGCACTCATTTAATTACCTCCTCTTTGTGTTTGGGCTTGTTATTCCTTAACTTTGGAGATTACTACAAGGCACACACTTCCAGTATCTTTGGCTTCATCTTTAAAGGCTCTAACATTCCTTTCAAATCAAATGAGGTAAACAGCAGATAGTAGTAGAAAGTAGGATTGGGAAAAGGTTTGAAGTACAGGTATTGGAAGCTCTTTGAAACCAAGTGAGAAGGGACGGGAGGGAAAGCTGATTTGGGCATTATAAGTGAAAATGAGTGAGGCTTTGGTCCCAAACTAATTTTGAAAATGAGCACTCAAAAACCAAGTAGTCTAAGGTTTCATTAACCGAAAGGCACAATGAACAATAGTTAGAAGTATAGAGGTAGGGAAGTTTGTCACGAGTTTGTAATTTTTGAAGGAAAGTAAGCTAAAGGATAAAGGAGCACCTGGGTCGGCAACCTTTATCCCACACTAGCTTATACCATGAAACTTCCTAGATAGGAGGTCGCAAAAAGTTATAGGCAGAAGTTGTTGTGTACTGTCTTGTGAATCCAACTAGCCATTCCATACGATCAGGGTAGGAACTATTTGGATGATAACGAGGTACTTCAAGGTGCCTGACGAGGTATTTCAAAAAAAAATGTTTTTTTAGGTAAATTTTTTAGATCAATTAATGAGCCTATTTTTTAGTCCCCTTTATCTTTATGTTTTTACACATAATTCATACAATACTCACAAATATATCTTCACATTTATTTCGAGATTTATATAATATTATTTGACCTTTTTAATATATTTTAACATTTATTTTTGATATTAGTTTTACTTATATTATAATCTATATAAAATATTTGGGTAGATATATTTTCATTTTTGTTTCATGTAGTTTAAAATTATATAATAATTAATATATTGTACTTTGCACATTGTTTAATATATTTTAAATAATATTTATATGCATCAATAATTTTTATTAAAAAATAAAATATAGTTAAACTTAAAAGTTCTTTTTATTTTTATGTTACCAACCAGTTTATTGTATGAAGCTCTTAAAAAACTCTTTTTTAAATGACAACCAAACAATCAACTGACTTCTTATAAAAATTCTTAAAAAAAAACTTTACTAACAAAGACTCTACTGATATAAACTCATCTAAACAAGTACCTAATATGATACTATCAGTAACAATACATCTTCGCGTGTGATCTCTTGGTTTAATTTAAAATTTTATTTTAATAATTTTTATTGTTAAAAATTAATTAATTTGTTAATTTTAATAAAATAATAAATTTTTACAAATTAAGAATTTTTTATAAATTAATATAAATAAATCAAATTTAAATTATTCAAAAAATAATAACTATCTTTTCAAGTCATATTTCAATCTCTTTAATTTTATTTAATTTTTAGTCAACTTATAATAGCTAATCTAACTTCAGTTATGATTTTTATAACATTGCTCTTCATAATAAAAGTAATAACCCCTTTAACCATAGAGACACATTCAACTCTGTACTTAGAATAATTCCTCATTCTTGACAAAATAAGTAGCTAATAAGCCATAAACTAGAAATGGCTTTTATAATCTCCCATTTGAGCAGGGCTTCAAACCTAAACCTATTCAATGGCCTCTATTGACATCAAACCAAAAAATTCTCACCAAATACACAAACCATTTACAGGTTTCCACACTATTAAATCAATTGCATATTGAAAGCCTAGATTCCAAGAAGCCGAGAAGTTAGTATATCCAGCACAGCTTCATTGCACATGTATTTACTGCAACTGAAAGCAACATCTACAATTCTACAACTTCCGTTTAGACCTTGTCCTTGCTCCAACATTATCAACATCCTCGCTGGCATCAACAACAGGATCCTCCATTGTTACTCCACCCTTGTTGAGTTTTTCTTGAGACTGCAAAACATAAATGCTCAAGTTCACAGTCTACATAGAGGAAGACTGAAAAAGAAAAAGTCAGATTGGCAGAGAAAGAGCCACAAAATGGCAATAGGTGTACCAGGTAATATAGGATATTCAACAGTAGAGATTATCAGATACAAAATACTATTAAATAAAAATCAACCAAGTAGGAATAACCATAGTGGGAGAAGCATGAAGTTGTAACAAAACAATGGACAAATCTAAGAATCAAAATTTGGTGTCTCAACAGTTATTCAGCCCTCAATAAACAGTTTCCACCCATCTGCAAACACTTGTAGATGCCCCAAGCATTCAAATGATGAATAAGGAGTATTATTCCAGTGTACTAAAACCAACACCATAATTTGGAGAAAGACAAAATCCTGATTAAAGGCATAACAAAAAGACTAACATTAAGAGAAACACAAATGGATTTCGACCAAAGAAAAGTTGACATGCACCAAGAAATTTTCAAGATCAAACAACTACAAATAAATGTGTGCAACTTCCACAGCTCAGATTAACATACAATGTCAAGTCAACAGAAACAAGTCGAAGTATTAACGTTACCTGATCACGCCCACTACTCTGTCCAACATTTTCCCGCTGCTCTTCTTTAGAAACTTGTGATGCTTCCATATCTAGTACCCCTAAGTCACAGAGTGACACGCTGCTGCCTACATTTCTTGAATTTACATGACCATTTGTTCCTTCATCCTCAACAATATCTTCGACTGGTATTTGTGCAGACTGTTGATGGCGCAGTGGATGTTCACTGGCAATGTTATCCATCTTAGTTATCTCACAAGTCACTTCTGTAATCTTGATGAACTTGTCTACATCCAGTATATTGGTATCTTCAGCACCTCCTTCAGTTTCATTATGATGAATTTGATCCTCCATCATGCTTGCATGCATAGTGTTGTTTATGGAATTTCCAGATAAATCTTCATTAGCTTTCTCAACTTGCCTCCTTTTCTTATTCTTCTTCAGTTGCCCTGGTAGTGGACTAACAAAATCATCTGATGCAGCGCCCACTCTTCTTTTCTTTCCATGCTGACTTGGCTGTTCAGAGATAAGGTGATTGATCCTTTCATTTGAATCTTCTTTGATTTCAGGTTCTCTTGAATGTAATCCCTTGTCAACGTCATCTTCTGGCCGTACTTCAAGAATCACCTTTGGTTGACCAAAGGCATTTTGGTCTCCCTTGCCAAATTCTTCTGATGCTTTGGAATTCTGCATATGAAGTTCGCTAGAGGAATCAAATTTAGCATTTGAAGTGGCCACCTTTTCAAGGTCAGGCATCAGAGACTTTGCTTCTCCCTTCACTGTAGACATCTCAGAAGAATTTTTGAATATGAGATTTGTGCAGCGTTTAATCCAAGAGAGACGTGCAGAGTTGGATGGCAAAGTCACAGAAGATTTTTGTTTCAAATAAGAATCCGGTCCCCCACCATTACTAATGCCGTCTACCCTTTCATTTGAAACCAAATTAATATCTTGGCTTAGTGAAGTATTGTTTTTCAAGCATTTCATGGCAAAAAGCTTCCTCTGGCTAGTTTCCATATTGGACAGTTGAATTTCAGCCACCTCTATATTGTCCAAAGCCAGTTTCAGATCTTCCAGCTTCTTCAGGTATTCAACCTGAGCACTAACCTCTTCTCTCTCTGCACGTAATAACTCGCGCTGTTTCTCCAATTTCTGTGTCTGTTCTTTAAGTTCCTCAATTGATTTATTAAGCACTGCACTTTCTCTTTCCCTTTGCTCCCGGTCAATATTTATCTCCATTCTTGCACTATCAAGCTTCTTCATTTCTAAAGCAACCTGTTCCAACTCTTGAACAGCTTTTTCATTAAAAGAGTTAATACGGTGGAGTTCATTAATCTTTTCTAGCTCAAAGGCTTTCTCTTTATCTCTTAAATAGCTCTCCACCTCCTCACGCCTTTTCTCAATGCTACTCTCTAGCTCTTTCTTCTGCATCTCAATGCCCAGCAAGAAATCTTCATGTTCCTTCTGAATCTTGTTGAACCACTCATAACGCTCCTGTAGCATCTTATTCGTGAACTCTTCCCGCTCCCGATTAAACAACTCAACATCATGCTTATGCTGTTGCCACATTGCTTTCTTTTCCTCTTTTAGATTTTCACGCTCATCCCTGATCAACTTAGAAATAGCTTCCCTCTCTTCAGCTACACATTCTGCTTGCTTCCTTAATTCTTCTCTTCTCTCATCAATCAACTCCCATTCAGCTTCAAACTTAGCCTTCTCCATTTTCAATCTTTCTTCTTCAGCCATAATTTCCAATTTTTGTGCCCTGACAGTGTCAACCTCTTCTTTAAGTCTTATTTCCAGAAGAGATAGTTCATCTGTTTCACTTTTCATTGTTTCTAGCTTCTCCTTAACACAATCAACTTGTTTACTTTTGTCTTCCAAAGAATCCGAAGATTTCTTAAGTTCCACTTTCATTCTGTTAATATCTTCTCTCTCTTTATCTAAAAGTGATCTCATCAACTCAAGATCCTTCTGGGCATCACTTAAGCTTCTTTCTTTATCATCTAGAACATTCATCTTCTCTGTCACATCCTTCTCTTTATCCTCCAAGGTCCTTGACTGAACTTCGAAGTCATGCTCTTTCTCCAGCAAAAGATCTTCCCGCTGATGCAGGTCAACTTCCCTCAATTCCCAGGCTCTCCTCTTGGCTTCAATTTCATCTTCCACTACCTTCCGTTTTATCTCCAACTCAGCCTCAAATTCTGATTTTCTTGTTCTCAGAACAGCCTCCTGATTGGCAATAACTTTTTGCACTTCAACCTGCATTTCATCCAAAAACAATGAAACAAGAAGAAAGAAATAGAGAAAGCAAAGAAGAATAAGGAGGAAACAAAAGGAAGATATTTTGGTGGAATAACCCACAGATTCCTTGCTTGCAAGCTTTTCTTGTAGAACAAGTAGATCTTGCTCTCTCTTGTTTAGTATACATTCTTTCCCAATAACAGCCTGCACATAGGTAAAAGTAAGACACATAAGCACTGCTTCCAGCAAGAAGATAATAATCAATTTCATAAATAATAAAACATCCCAACCTCCTCTCTTTGAGATAAGGAAGCCCCTCTCAAATCCAGTTTCAACTTCTCCTCATTTAAGGATCTAACTTCCATTTCAATATTTTTCCTTGAGGCCTCCGACTCCTTTTCAAATCGGTTTAGCTCTTGAGTTTTACTAGCAATGTACTCCTCCCTCTGGTTCAGTAAAGCTTGTCCATCCAGTACCCTTTCATGCTCCTGCTGGAGCACCTTTCTTCTTTCACTCAATGATTGTCTCTCAAGACAGAGTTCCCTCTCTCTAACATCACAACTAGATCATTAAAGAAACAAAATTCAGAAGGCTGACAATAGTAAACATGTGCACCACTTAAATGAGTGCAGAAGTATCTGCACAAGTTTGGAAAACAGCCCTGCAGAAGAGCTTAGCCTGTTTACTGGTCGTTGATTTCAGAAGGTTTGACATGAACAACTTATTACCAACTTGTCATTTCCCACAACAAATAAGAGCGACACAAGTTTTTGTCATAATAAAACATTATAGAAATCAATTACCACTTTGGGGTCCATAGCATCTATGCAATCATATCACCATGCACCTAAAGTTAAGGTAAGATTAATCACCACTAGTTACTTACTCAGTTTTGAATTCGTTGATTCTCCTCCTAAGATCATCTTCTCGTGCTTCAACTTCTTGGAGCTTTCTTTCTGCAGAACGATGAGAACGGCTAGCTTCTGTCTGCAAAGCTTCTGCAGAATGCAGTTTGGTGGTGGCATCCATGAACTTTTTCTGGGAATCTTCAACCATTTTGCGTGCTTCAGCCAATTTACACTCAGCTGCAATCTTAGTTTCAGCAGCCTCTGCACGCATCTCATGCAAGGCCTTCTCCAACTACAAAATAAGCAAAATAAAATGTATTCAAAGGACTATAGGGCCATAAAGGAAGAAAATGCCAAACAAAAGCCTTACACTTGCTATGCACTCTTTATTAACTCCTAAAGCTTTCTTTAGACTGTCTTCTCGTTTCTTTGCTTCACAAAGGGAAGACAAGTTTGCAGCTTGATTGCGCTTGTACAATAGTTCAGATGCTTCCGTAGAAGCTTTGATTTGCTCATGAGTTGAAGCTAGCTCTTTTCTTTCCAATATGAGGAGACCCATATGATGTTGAAGGTCATGAATCTAAACAAGAATAAATATTCAAGTACACAGAAGCAGTTAAACCATATTCTATGCAACTATAAGAATATAAGTACGTAAATTTATTGCTGAGATTAAGTAGGGAACTTAATCCACCAACATCCCATAAACCTTCGGTCCGAGTATATTCTAACAGGAAAGTTAAACTATGTGTAAGGAAAACTGACACGCATTTATAGGATAATAGAAAACTATGTAACATAACAAGCCACAAAAGCATAAAATAGCCTCTCCTTTAGATATCAAATACTCATAACTCCAAATGTGAAATGGAAAGGGGAAAAAAAAAGGACAAGATGAAAGATCACAGTAGGAAAGAATTATAAATTATAAGCAAAAGCAAGAACACAAGTTTTCATTGGTTAAAACTATCATCGGATGCAGGAACCAATACCAAAAGGAAAGAACCTCAGCAACACGCAAAATCTATTTTCTTCAGCATTCATATCAAACAAGGACCCAATTTTATGCACAAACATTTCAAATATTGTAACCACAAGAAGTACTCACTTAAAACCTAATAATTACATAAGGGAATGGCGATCTTTTAACTCAGAAACATACAAAGAAGCTAATAATACATCCATAGTTATCGGAATTATCAAACCTAGCCCCATAATCTTCTCGCAGAGGATTTATGATAACACATAATGTGGTAACTGTAACATATAAAACAACACAAAGAATCATTTCTACCATACGATAAAATTCAACATAGCTTAAACCAAACAAAACCAGCCGAAGCCAATACGGTGAAATTCAGAGGCAAAAACCCCAACTTTCAGAACTGAACGCAAAAATAAATTGAAAAAACCTCAAAGAAACCCCAGAAACCAAAATGTTAACACCGAAACAATCAATAACAAGAACCACCAAAATCGCCACACACACAAAAAAAAAAAAAAAGATTGAAATCACGAAAGAAGAACCAAACCTCAGCTTCGAGTTTGGCGATATAAGATATAAGGGCCGCCTTGTCCCGCCTTTTAATGGATTCCTCATCAAAACCCGCTTCTTTGAGACGCTTCCAGATGGTATCGTCTGTGAGAGGGCTTCGCAACACCTTGGCACCGGGCGTCAACGACAGATGCCTACCTGCGCTCGCCATTTCCCACCAAAACCCTAAATTTGAAAATCAATCAGCACTAGTTCCAGTTTGCTTTTGGCGTTTGCTTTTTTCCCCTTATCAGTTTCTTTTGCTCTCTCTTTTTTCCTTTTGTGTAGTGAGTGAGTCGACGAGTTGACTAATGTGAAGGAGGTGCTGGACTGAGTTGGCAAGTAGTGGAAATAGAACATCAGATTACAAGCTAGTGAATTCCGAAACGACACCGCATGGAATTTAATTAAAGGACTTTAAATTTTAATTAACCCGCCTCTTTTCCGTTTTAATTTTTTGTTTTAGCGGTTAAGAATATATTTAGTTTAATGTAAAGTTTTTGATATAATATAATATAATATAATATAATGAAATGATTTATAATTAGATAGGTTGTAAATGAATGTAATATTAAAAAATTGTTGTTTATAAAGAATGAAAAAGTTTATAATATAATATAGAAAAATATTATTTAGATAAATAGTTTAAAATATAATATAAAATTATTTATTATTTCATATTTTATTGAAAATTTTTTAAATTATTTTTTTTTAAATTTTTACTGAGATGGAAGAATACACTAAACGTAGATAGACATTCTTAAACGTGTGAAAATGGTGCCTTGCACATGGCATGAAAATAAATATATAACAGCCTCAAAAGTCAAAACAAAGCAGCCTTTTTGTTTCATGGACCATAAAAAGACCTTAGGTTTTGAACTTAGCCCAAAGTTTCACAAGAGGTCAATGAAGATTTGAGGCCCTGGCATCTACCAACCCAACCAAAGCATACTTAAAAGTTAAAACCTAAAAAGTATTTAATATAAGTGTTAGAATAGATAATAAATGAAATAATTATTTTTAAGAATATGATAGACAAAAAATAAAGCAAAATGAGTATCATTTAATTTATTTTATTTCTAAAAAAATCATAATAATGTATGCGAATGTTTGATTTGAAAAAATAAATTTAAAATGACAAAAAAATAACTAACAAAAAAATAAAAATATCTATTATAATCGCTATTAACTACATTATTATTAATTGTTCTTCTTCTTATTATCATCATCATTATTGTTATTGTTATTGTTATTGTTGTTCTTATTATTATTATTATTGTTACTACTACTATTATTTTTAATTTTAATTTTAATTTTATTATCATTATTATTACTAATTTTATTAATTTATCATTTATTAATTTTATTTATTACTATTAATATATTATTATCATTTATTAATTTTATTTATTACTATTAATTTATTTTTATCATTATCATTATTATTAATTTATTATTGTTGTTGTTGTTATTGTTGTTATTATTTATCGTTACTATTCCAAGGATAGCAAAAGATAAACGAGGAGATGTCTTTAGATATTTTACAAATTTAAAAATATTTAAATCTTAGGATTATTTATTTTGTGTAATTTTTTCAGTCAATCAAAATAACAACCTATTACTAGAAATAGACGAGGAATGATCATTCCTCTTAACTAAATACCTTGTGAAGTTAAGGCAAAAACTACTTTTTGTTTTTGACCGAAAATAGATTCCAAGCTCTTTTTAAGGGTGAATTATAATGCAAATCAGGGATGTTTCAACGAAGAATTCCATAAATTTCATTTATGATAGTATGACATATGTCACATATGCATGGAACAATTTCACACATTAAAGAAAATTTCCACCAAGTTAGTACTAGAAATTGAGTATCAAGTGAAAAAGTAACCTTTGTTAGTAATCAAGTCACGGCTTGCATGCTTATATTAGTGAGTTCATATAAGTTAATTAAACGAAGTATATTAGAATTACCGAAACAAATATACATGCCTTCATATTTTAATAACCTAAGTTACTAATTAAATGAAGTTTAGTTATAGATATTGTGACCTGTAATTATATATATAATTTTGAATTTCTTCGTTAAATGAAAAATAAAACAAGATAATCGAATATAAAAAAGAAGTTAAACATATGTATATATATATTTGGTATACGAGACTAAAAATCATAGCAAGAATAGTCTTTCTTGATTTATGTCGTAACAACATGATGTATCTTAATGATGCTATCCTTGTGTGTCCTCTTAAAGGTCGCTCGCAATTGGAGTTACTTAATTACTTATGTTTAAATACAATCAATAATTAAATAGTTAAATAATATGATCACAAACTCTTGAGTGCATGATATGATAAATCTATTGAATTAAATTATAAATGATGTAAATTTATATTTTTTTCTTCGTTAATATTTTCAGGCATGAAAGGCAAAATAATTCACCAAAAATACGTATAAACAAGAAATGATTAAAAGAGAGATAAATCAATTTATTTCAAAGATTTGTGATATGTTGATTTCATCCATTTCTTTAATTGTATATTATATGTTTATATTATGACAATTTTGTATACAACATGAGCATTTATGTATAAATTTTGCAAATGTTTCTCTTAACTTATAAAATTCATCTATTTCTGTTTTCAATAATCTGGATTTCTCTTATTGGGGTGAATGAATCAATTTTTATTTAATTTTTTTAAAACTTGACTTAGTATTGTTAGATGATCAACTTCATACCCTTACGGATAAGAATAGTTAGGAACAGAAGCCATACAATATTGCTTGGGAACGATATAATAGAATAAGTCAAAAATTTATACTGACCATCGTCAATAATATTAAGACAACTATTTCAAAAAGTTGAAAGGGCAAGGGAATACTTGATTTTTTTAGGAGGTGCATTAATTGAACTAACATTTTACAAAGCGCATATTGCATTAATATAAAAGGCGGGGCATTCCTAACTTATCATTTGACTATTGTGTTTGGAATCAAATAGCATAGTATGGGCCACTTAAACTACAATGTGTTTAACCAAAGGGATCACATATTTGTCCTATTTGAAAGGCAACCATCAAATGATTAGGCGAATAGGTGATTTGGCATAAATGACCAGGCAATTAAGGCAGAGGCAACCAAGGCACATGCAAGGAGTTGTTGGGGGCTTGAAGGAGTTGTTCTCTACACCAGAGCTTGATTTGCCTAAGTAAGCTTTCCTTCATCTTTGCTAGTGATTTATAACACCTGTAATTTTGTTCAATCCATATCACGTAAATGCATAAGGATAATTGTGAAGAGATTGTAGCTAGCCAATTTGCATCTCCCAAAGCACTATTAGACACAATTTGCTGGCTTTTATTAAAGTTCACTTGAAGCACATATAGGTCTTTGAACATATTTAAGGTAGTGATGATAGTGAAGAGAGACTTAATTTACAAAATAGAAAGCCATCTACAAAGGATAAAGTGATTAGTTTAAGAATATTACATTTAGAATGGTAACTGGACCTGGGATTAAAGGAAATATTGTGTTAGAGGAGTCTAAAGAGTGCTTCCATGCATGGAAAGAAAAGACAGGGAGAGAGAGGGTCTCTCTACCTTAATCCCTTGATTCCACATAATAGGCTTTGTGGGCTCTCCATTCACTAAAATACTAAAATTGGTGGTAGTAATGCATTATTTGATCCAATTATATAATTTATTTGAAAAATCAAAGATTTGAAGTAATTTTAGGATAAATTCCAAGCTTATGGTGTCAAAAACCTTATTAAAATCCACCTTTAAGGCACAATTCTTAGGAGAATTGGCTCTAACATAGTCTTTGAGGAGTTTTTAAGCCTGGAGTATGTTGTCCCCAATTAGTATCCCTTATAGAAAAATACCCTGAGGTTCTCAATATTAGGGAGCCATGGATCTATGCATCACATACACAACAAGGCAGCGGAAGTGTTGGAATCTAAATTCCTACCATATGACATCCCCAAAAATTCTAGAATCTTAGATATATGCATATATAAATTATAAGAATATGAAATTTCAGCACTTGTACTTTTGATAATTCCCCTCCTTTCTTCACTCTTCTCCTTGTTTGGGTTGTAGCAATACCAAACACCTTCTTTGATAACTTAAGAACATACAAGGATGAAGAAAAAGAAATGTGTAAGGGTGATTAGAGCACCAAATTAGATAAGTTCAAGTAGATGCTCAAATGGAGAGATAGATAAAGATTATATTGCATGCAATTAGATGCATGCAACAATTACATAAAATGCATGAACAAGACTTAAGACCACTTTATCTAACTCCATAACACTTCTGGACCTCTTATCCTCTCACTTAAGTGTGTATTAACTTGTTAGTCCTCATGTACATAAGTGAAGAACTCACTTATGTATCATCTATTGAGCCTTCGATCACAATCGTGGCCTATTGACAGCCATCCACACTTTTTTTCATCCGATCTTTTATGCATGTGACCCTTAGGTTCCCGATTATTTTAGGAACTTGAATTAACTTTTAATCCGAGTCAATTATGAATGGTTTCATGCCACTTGAATTGACTATTAATTCAAGCAAATCACGAAGGATTTCATAGTGCCAATTTACTAGAATATAAATGGATTAACACACAAACTCTTTGATAGTTAGTTATCTGACTTGTGAACATTTCCATAGACAGTTTCAATGCAATTCATCATTCATCATTCTATATCCCACTTGGTTCGGAGTATAAATTGTGTGTCAACTCCTACTAGACTGACTACGTCATATATAGTTCAAGTGATGCTAGTTCTTGTCCTGAGATCTCATTACTCTATATGTCATTGAAGACTCTCTTCATGACACATAACTGCTCTGGCTAGAGATTAATGAGTAATGACCCTGACAAGAGGCCGTAGGTATCATCTCCTTCTATCAGGAGTGGTGAATCCTTTATTGACTACCTAATTACCTTCAAATACTAATACTTGTACCCAATTACTTCCCTATGAACAACCTCATCTTGAGGCAATAAAAAATGATGTCAAAGCACATGATCAGTATCCAAGATATCTTTGAGTACCTCAAGTCTAAGAATATTTGCACCATTGCTATGATGAGATTAATTATTGACACTTGATAGATCATCCATATGATAATCTCATAGCGAGTCATCCGATGTACTTACTACTCTTAGTAAGCTTCAACATGTTAACTCTAAACATTTCATGCTTACAGTTTGTGAGATCCACTGCTTGATCAAATTAAGGAGTATAACATGTACTAGTCTATCTAGATTAATAATATCCTGTTTTATTAATCCTATGACTAGGGATAATTTAGATACTAACATAATTGCACGTGATAGGAATCTCATTATCATGATCTCATTATGATTTTCTTCATGCTATGTTTATTATCATGGACTTCATTAATTAGATTTAAGATTGACATCATTTTATAAATAAACAAACATCAAATTAATGAAAATTTGCCTTTCGCTTTATTAATCAAAATAAAGTTTGTACAAAAGTGCTAAAAGTGATTGCCTTTAGAACATTACTCTAACAATCTTCCACTTACACTAAAGTCAATCGCCTTTGTATCTAATATCATAAGTAAGTACATTAGAATCAAAATTCATTTGAGGAAGTGGCTTAGTCAAGGGATCAACAATGTTCTAATATGTGAGCACTCTCTCTATCTTCACATTACCTCTATCAATTATCCCCCTGATTAGGTGATATCTCTTGAGTACGTGCTTGGATCTCTAACGAGACCTTGCTTCCTTGGCTTGAGCAATAACCCCATTGTTGTCACAGTACAATAGTATCAGGTCTACAATGCTCGGAACTACTCCAAGGTCCATAACGAACTTCTTGATCCAAATAGCTTCTTTTTTCGCTTCCGCAGCTGTAATGTACTCTGACTTGGTCATTGAATCTGCAGTCGTCTATTATTTGGAACTCTTCCAACTGACTACTTCACCATTCAGTGTGAAAATGTAACCTAGCTGAGATTTAGAATCATCGTGTTCAGATTGAAAACTGACAGTTGTATGTACGCTCACTACAAGATCTCCATCTCCATTTATTAAGAATACATCCCTATTCCATCTCAAGTACTTTAGAATATTCTTGACAGCCAGCCAGTGACACTCACCAAGATCCAATTGATATCTGCTTGTAACACTTAAAGCATACGATATATTGGGTCTTGTATATAATATAGCATACATGATGTAAGAAACCAAACTCTTTAATTGTCTCGTCAAATTGGATGTTCTAACTCCTAGATGCTTGCTTCAATCCATAAATAAATTTCTAAAGCTTACATACCTTTTTGTCATCTTTAGATATGAAGCCTTCAGGTTGTATCATATACATATCCTCAACTAGGTTTCCATTCAGGAAAGTCGTCTTCACATCCATTTGTCATATTTCATAATCATAATGAACAACAATGAATAGGAGCCTTCTAATGGATTTAAGCATGGCTACGGGGCTAAATGTCTCGTCATAGTCAACTCCTTGTCTTTGACGATAGCCTTTAACAAATAGCCTCGCTTTATAGGTAACCACGTTACCATCCATGTTGATTTTCTTCTTGAAAATCCACTTGCACCCTATAGGTTTTAGCCCTTCAAGTGGGTCAACTAAAGTCCATAGTTGGTTTTCAAACATAGAATCTATTTTAGACTTCATGGCTTAAAGCCATTTTTGAGATTCTAAACTCTTTAGACCCTCTTCATAGATTGTAGGCTCATTGTCCTTTATGAGCAATAAGTCATTTTGTTCACTTACGAGAAATCTATATCTTTTTGGAACATTGCATATCCTATTTGACCTATGAACATGTTGTGTGTCGAAAGGTTCAACTGTTGTCTCATCTTTGTGAACAACAATCTTGGGTTTAGGCAATTAATCCACATCTATTTAAGCATCATGAACTTCATCAAGTTTAACTTTACTCCCACTGTCTTCTCTTAGAAGAAATTCTTTCTCTAAAAGGACAACATGCTTTGAGACAAACACCTTTTGATCTAAATCATTATATAACTCATATCCAATTGTTTCTTTAAGATATCCAATAAACATACATTTATCATATTTCGCTTTAAGCTTGCTTGATTGAATCCACTTTATATAAGTTAAACACCCCAGACTTTCATATGAGAAAGATAAGATTTTTTGTTAGTCCATATCTCGTATGGAGTAATATCAAATGCTTTTGAAGGGATTCTGTCTATCACATATATAGCAATCTCAAATGCATGACCCTAAAAAGAATTCGGTAGATCTTCTAAGCCCATTATTAACCTTACCATATCCAACAAGGTTTAGTTTCTCCTTTCAGCCACACAATCATGTTACGGTATATGAGGTGGAGTCCATTGGGATATAATCTTGTTATCCTTGAGATAAGTTAGAAACCCTTTGTTCAAGTATTCACCACCTCGATCGGATCGAAGTATCTTGATACTTGTATTAAGTTATTTGTCTACTTCACGTCTAAATTGTTTAAACATTTCAAATGCTTCAGACTTGTATCTCATTAGATATACATACCCATATCGTGAATCTTCATCGATAAAAGGTAATGAAGTACATAAAACCACCTCTGGCATGAATGGATATCAGACCACATACGTCAGAATGTATTAGGTCTTATAACCTATTCGCTCGTTCACTTTTTCCTTTAAAAGGTGATTTAGTCATCTTACCTAACAAGCAAGATTCAACTGTGTCATATGATTCATAATCAAATGACCCTAAGCTACCACTCCTGTATAGCTTAGTCATGCATCTCTCACTTATATGGCCAAGTCGATAATGCCATAACAATTATGATTTTAAGTTATCTTGTTTTTGCCTTTTATTGTCATTGATATTAAAATTGGATTGCACATATCTAATATGTAAATACCATTGTACCTTTGAATTGACGAGACAGTTCTATAGTACCTTTCAATTTAACTCTTATGAGAAATTTGATGTGTTTACGAAAGGAATTGTAGAATTTCGAGTGATGGGAAAAGAATTCGCTTTGTTAGTGGCTAAATTTAATGTAGCTATGAGATTTGTGTCAACTGCTGAAATAAAAATGAAATGTTTTTTAATTCTAGATGTGACTATCATGAGGACTTTAATGCATCAAAATTGTGGAGTCAGTGGTCTGTTGATCTTAATCCCTATAATGTTAGTATTTCTAAGAGTTAGTTATTTAGAAATCTTATTTTTAAAATCATACATTGACTTCTGTCATACAATTTTTTGGGTCGTAAAGATGCTACAGGGACATTGTCAAAAGTAGAATTCTATTTTTTGTGGTGTCTAGGTAGGCATATTCCTATCAATTTGGGTTTTTAATTTTTAACATAATTGCAATTGGTATTAACCAAGAAATCTAAACCTTTGATTCTCGGTTACTATATTATACAATTGGCCATTAATTTGGAATTATTATATCTTGATCATACTGACATGAATATGGAAAGTGGTATAGAACTTTTGGATTTAGATTGTTTGAACAAGATGGAAATCGTGAATCTTAGTCGTGGCCACATAGCTTTCACCAATCTGGGTCCTACTTCTTTTTCCACTACAAGATCAGCAGTACAAAGTCAGGCTCCCCCAGCTGAAACAAGTAGCCACCAACAATCCCAAACCAATTTGGAGGATCGCTTTAGTCGCCTCGAACGCAAAATGCACCTCTTGGAGCACAATCTGATGGCCTATTGGGAGTATGAAGGATTCCAATCTCCATATTCACTAACACCATTATTTCGGCACTTCCAAATAGAGAAGCCTTCTTTATCCTTTACCTTTATATTTGCTTCTTTAATATTAAGGACAATGTTGGTCTAAGTGTATGGGTAGCAATTAGAGTTTTCGTTTTTGTGTGTGATTTTTTTTGGTTTTTGTGTGATTCTTGTCAGTTTTTGCATGATTGTTGTATTTAAAACCATCAAGCTTTGTCGTATTAGTTTAGATGAGATTGAGTGTTTGCATGAAATTAAATTAGAATAAGTGAGTCTTAAGTGAATCATGTTGATTGATTGCAACAACTGATTTTGTAAACTTAGTCAAAATCTTGATGCTTGAGTGATGAGGTAAATTGTGGAATTGAAATGAATTCTTGACTTAAACATGTGAGTGAATTTGAGCTTTAATGACATAATTTTTATATCATTCTATTTCTTTGAATTGTGTAATGCTCCTCTAGTCATGTTTTCCTTCAAAACTTGCACCGAACTGGATTGAATTTGTTTGATTACATGGGATATAGAAATGATTAAGGCCTTCTTTGTTTTTAAACCCTTTTAGTTTAAAAATGACCCACCTAGTTATGTTCCTTTTGCAAACACTTTTGAGCCTTTAACCTTGTTTTCTTTTCAATCAATCACTTTACATTAAAACCCAAAAACCCTATTGGCCTTACCCTATTACAAATTGAATGAAACGTTGAGTGATTTGGAACTTTTATTCTGTATTGTGTTTTGAGATATTTTTATTGGTATGTCTACTTATGTGTTTATTAATTTATGTTGCTATTAATTTATCTTGTTTTTATTGCTCTCCCTTGTTCTTAGCTAGGTTAAAAAAAGGGGAAAATGAAAAGAAATAAGTAAGCAAGGAAAAAGAAAAGAAAAGAAAAAGAATAAAAAAAAGTAGCATTAGTTAGTATGAGTAGTTGTAGTCCTTTGTTTTATGTGGTTATCTCAAAATTTTAATTTGAATGTCCTTTTTACTTGGTACTTTGTGAATGCTTGTGATTAACCCTTTACCATTTTACCTTACCTTTGAACCTAGCCCCATTACAACCCATAATAAAGTCCTTATGATCTATGAGCTCATGTAATCCAAATGAATGATAACTGGTTAATTTGCAAGCCTATGATAGTGCAATCTGTTAGAGAGAGACTTGAGTGAAACATTTTGACCTTAAACACTTGAGTGTAAGAGAGAAATCTGTGAGAAGAATTCACTTTGGTTTCAACAAAGATGTCTTAATTTGACTTTGTTTATTTGTATCGGTGAAAAGTGATTATGATGTGTGTTGCAACCAAAGTATTATTGGCCCAAGTTAATGCATTGTGTGCACTTAATCTTATGAAGGATGAATTGCTAGATTGTAGTAGTTTGGCATGTTTGCTTGAGGGTGAACAAAGGTTAGGTATGGGGGAATTCGCTAAGTTGTCATTTTGCATTCAATTGGTATATAAATCTCTCTCATGTGTTGAAATTATTATTTAAAATTAATGGATTTGTCTCTTAATTGTTCTCAAATGATTTTCAACACTGAAGAGATAAAATTGAATCATAAAGATGCAAATAAAACAAAGAAAACCCGAAAATTCCAGACTGGCAAAAAATTCATTAACTAAGCGTGTGAACATATAAGGATGGAAATCATCTACAGAATTTATTTTCAAATTCAAATCTAATTCATTTGAGATTTTCAAAATCTTGGAAGGTTAGATTGCTAGAGATTTGCAACCTAGATACATGGTAGGTGTGATATGCAAAAGATGATAGAAAAGGAAGGAATCAAAAGGCATAAAGAGGGGAAAACATACTAATCACGCAACTTAGAATATTAGCACAGTTTTTAGAAGTTTTGTAGCTTTTCCATTTGTTTTAGTTCTATGTTCTGCATTTTCTGCTAAGTATTTTTGGATTCTTTAGGAAAAGACCAAGGATGGAAACTATGTGTTTTGTTATTTCTTTGATTTTCACTTTCGTTATGAGTAGTCAAATCCCTTTTCTTGGTTGAGGGGAACCATGCTATCATCTATCATGAGTGAGATGTTTCAATAAAGTTTGTTTTGTTGATGAACATTGAATTTTTTCGAATTAATTTTTAATTGAATTGATTGATTTCTAATTGCACAACTAGGAATTGATTTGTTTAATAGCTAGATTAATGAAATATGACGTTCAGTTTTGTTAATCACAAGTGGCAATTAGGATTACTTTCTTTACGTTAGAGTCAGAAATTCTAAGAAGATACTCATCTTGATTAAATGCATGTCGTACATGTGTTATCTTATTCATCGGTTTCTTAGTTCTTAAAGCTATTATTCAATTGAACCTACGATCGTATCTAGGTTGTTGATTAATAAGAATGCTTAGAATATATGATTCTACTCATTTACACTTAAGAGAAAACATCCTCTAATAAATATTTATTGATGAACTGAATTTTATATCAAGGATCTATTTTAGTGTGATAACATCGGTGACTCAAAACCAAGGTTTTCTATTAAATTTTCATATCTAACTACTTCAGTTAATTTTCGATTTTTGGCTTTCTTTTCTACATTGTAGTGAACTTAAGCCAAACCCCCTTTTTATTTTGTTTTAGTTTTGAACTCGTAAACTCTTTACCATTAAAATTTCTCGTGGGAACGATACGCATTTTTCACTACTACATAATTTGTATTGATGGAAATTGGTTTCTTTTATAATTTAGTTGTAGGCGACAGCAGTACAAAATTTTAGCACTATTGTCGGGGATTTTCTCAACAATATATGTATGTTACACGAGTAGACACAACGACACAATTGTTATTTAATTCAGAGATCAAGAAGACAGCTAAAAGACTACGGAAATAGACAAAATAGTGGCAACAAACGTAGAAAATGGAACGGATAGCAGCAAACTGCACCCTTCGCGAACTAGCCACGCCCATGGATGTTCAACATGTAACATCCCATCACCGATGGGAAGGGTAATTTGGTAAATTGGGACGGGTTAGGAATGTGTAAATATATCTCGGCATGCATA